>MEJB01000013.1:7477409-7715079 GCA_001752375.1 Rhazya stricta | reverse complement strand
TCTAGCATTATATTTATTATGTGATTAAACCAGATAAATAATATATATGTAGAAAATAAAGAAAAACAAGAACATTCCTTCCTTTTCGAAATTTTGAATTAAAAAATGGAGAGAAATCAATGATGTTTTTTCCTCTAAAGTTTTCTGTGAGAAGAAAGTGAGAAAATAAAATGTATTATTATATACTTTTAATTTTACCATTAATCTCTTCTCTCAATCTCTTTTTTAACTTTCAAATGAAAGAAATTATAGTAAGAGTATTCTATTAAAGAGTTTCTTTCWCCATTTTACTGGAAGTCCAAAATATATATACGTATATTTTCTCCTTTCTTTTCTAAACTCACAAATAATTCAAAAGAACAATTTTATACTTTCTCTCCAAAAAAAGTCTTAGATAAATACACCAAAAAAAAAAAAAATCTAATTTACATTCGGTTTCCTATTGTACATCGAATAGAACCAAGAGAAAGTGGGTCCATTTAAGTGGAATACCTGAACTCAGTTAAATTATTGTGATTTACATTATCCACAGGCGTTTATAGATATTGACTTCAAAATTCAAACTTTACATTGGTCAATCTTTTAAGGCTAGACTTTTCATTTTAATAAAARCATCTAGTGCRTAAATTCAAACCACGAAAGAACAATATATATTAATTTAGAAAATCAATTTTAGTAGATTGAAATGCAATTCATCTAATTTTACTGTTAATTGTATTTACCGTTTCAAAATAATATAATCGGTCAATTTAAGATATTGGCCATAAATCTTATATTGATCCATCAATTCTAATATAGCATAAAAACGATCGATTAATTGTATCTGTTATCATCATAGAAAAAATAAACATAAATAAATTAAAATAATTTAATCATGATATGGCTGAGGATTTTTTTCTTCTTGTGCAAGAACTCATAATGGATAGGCAATAGTCAACTTAATTCCACGTTGTTTCTTGTACCATTCAAGGAGTTTGCTCCAATTATAGAAATGCCACGTTGAGCATAATTTAATCTAAAAAATATTTAAATTCCAACGAGGAATGCGGGGCGTATACTTTGTTCGTCTGTTGGGCCAGTTTATTCTCCTTCATCTTTCAAGCGAATCACATCACACTCCCCACTCGCAGACCACTTCTAATATTTTCTTAAAAGCCCATTAGGCTKGACTGCTTTTATGCCTGCGAGAAGGTTCATATATTCATGGGCTCAGACGGCCCAATACTTTTTTTAACTATTCTCCATATTTTCTTTTTTTTAATATCCATTATTTTTCAAAAAGGATACGTTTTTCTTTAATTTCTATAAAAACAAATCTTAGATATATTTCTCTTATTGACATTTTTTTCGGGGTTCTGTTGTAATTTAAGTCTATTAGATTTTGAAGCACAAACATTTTAAACTTTCAAGTTAAGTAACATATACTTTGACCTCATTGACTTTTATCAACTAATTTCGGATTATACGTGTATGGAGTAACTGTATATAATCCTCTCTCCTTAACTGTGATATTTTTGTGCCCAGTTTAATATTTATTTGAGAATATAATTTTATAATGTCTTATTATTTTTTAATTTTTAAGTTGTAAAAATTATGACTTAACATATTAAAATATTATGAATAAAWTTATTAAATTCGATATTAAGATTCAGGATAATTTATCGATTAAATTTTCAATATTTAAAAATTCAGTTAAATTTTAGATTCAAACTTCAATTTTACAAGATTTTGTTGAATAAAGTCAAAATCTAAACAATAATATTTTGATTAGAGTGTTGAGTAATCAAATTAACAACTTTTTTAAATATTATTATTTTTTATGTCATTCATTTTATAATTGCACTCATTTATTATTCAATAYTCGATAAATAGAAATAGAAAAAGAATATAAGAGCACAGTATTAATTTTATTTAATAGATAAAAACGTTATTAACTTTATATGCGTCAGTATTAAGGATAATATTGAAGTCGTCGGTGGCATCCAATGCAACTACAAAGAATATTTGTTTCCTCTCCATTTCCAACACTTTTATAAAATTARAAAAAAAAAAAGAACTCTTTTATCCATTTTCATTTTGCTCTCATTACCCCCCTCATACGTGTTGTCTGTGACACGCAGTCAGTGGCAAGGGAAGACTTGTTTGACATGACTGAAAGGAATCCTTAGATAATAGCAATTACATGTTGTTAATAACCTCCTTTATCTTCTCTTACCACCTTAATCCCTTCAAATCTCCTTCCTCCATCCCTACCTCTTCTCTTCAAAAAAATAAATAATAAAAATAAACGATAAACATGTAAGAAGAATAAAAAATAACCATTAAACATAACTCATCACGAGGATCAAGCTTAATTTTTTTTTGCATTGAATTATCATTTTATTTCGAATTAATAAATTTTATTAGAACGATCAAGAAAACTTTCCTTATTAATCAAGATATATTAGGAAAGAAGAGCGGAGCGCGCATAATATTAATCTACTTTCGGGAAGAGACAGGTGCGTGCCGGTCCAGGTGGCTACTGGTCAGTCTACTGTTCTAAGTGAATTGCCTGGACTCTGTTGAAAGGTTCAGGGAGCGGACCGGCCAAACCATCAGAACGATCCTTAATTTTTTTTTAACTGTTACTGAATCAGATCGGGAAGGAGAAAAGAAAAAGGAAAAAAAAAAAAAAAAAAAAGAAAGAGGGCAAGCACTTGTAATAACGAGGCACCCGCACCCACGTCTCAGGCGCAGGTTTCTTTCTTTTACTCTTCCATTCATTTCTTCGCACATTCAAAGTTGTAATAAGTACCTGGGAGGGAACAAATTTCGTTGATTTGTGGGTTTTATTTTGTGTTTTTTTTTTCTTTTTCATTTTTGGCTTAGACTTGTCCGTCATTCAGATTATGAGGTTGAAGATAAAGCAGGTGCAGCCCAGTCCTGATGTCCGAAATCAAGAAAATGATATTGATCTTGATGTCATGAAGAAGGAGGTTGAGGAGGTTGAGGAGGAAGATGAGAGAGGAAATGGCTGTGGATGGCTTATCCCAGACGAAAATAACTCTAATAAATCTCCTACTGATTTATCACCCACCACTCCTTCAGTTCCCCAGTACCTGGTCTCTTCTTTCAACTAATTTTCCTTCCGTATACCATATACTATACTTGGAYATTTCTTTGCAGATTTACTGAATTGTTGTCAGATCTGGTTCACTATGTATTAGGGTAAAAGAAAGAGGAAGCCCAGGGAGTTAATAGATGAGGTTTCGCCAATTATCATCAGGCGGAAGAAGAAGAAGCCTTCTGATTCTAAATCTGACCAGGTTAAATGCCCCTCTTCTTCTTCTTATTTTTCTTTTGTTTCTGAGGGCTAGATGTTGGATGACTTCTTCTATTCTCCTGCGGCAAAATGTTAATTTTTAACAAAATGAGCTGCATAGCTCCTATGCGTAGTAAATGTGGCCAATTTTGCTGCATTTAGGATAAAGATTGGGAATTTCTGTCTTGTAAACACTGTTTGCAGGTTTTCTTGAATGCAGACGAGAGAATCTGCGAATTGTAGGGGCAAAATTGCATGGATTTAACTGGATTGCTGCATGCTAWATTCCAGGGAATGGACTATCTGTAACATCACAGCAATTTATATGGGATGAGTGGATTCCCAATAATGAGCTGGCTTATGCACTAGTTAAAGCATTGAGAAACTACGTCGAAGGATTTATTAGAGTGTAAAAATGATGAATTGTTAAAGCGTTGATTTTGGACATATCAGTCTTAGATTGAAATAGTCTTTTCAGTTTCCTGGTTTTCTTATTTATCTGTCTCCTTGACGTTCTTCTTCCAAATTAGTCGAGTACGCTTAACATACTTCTACGAGGTAGGATATGCGAAGTTCTTTTAAGAATCTTGCTGAATGAGAGAATAACATGAATCCATTATGTTTTCTTGAGTCTGCTTTTTGCCGTATCTGGTGGTACTGCTGAATCGTCTTGATTATTGCTTGCACTTCTGTAAAGTATTGTATGTTGTATTCAATTAAATTCTTGCTTAATGAGATTTACAATGAAGGGAGAATCTGATAGTTTCTTTAACAGGGAAAGCCTGATTCTGGAGGAAACAACTATAGGTACGTTTTCTCCTGAAATCTGTTCTTTGAAACTGTTTGTAGCTACTTAAAACTAAACATGACTCTTTTCTTAACATGATCAGTAAGCGAGAAAAGGCTGCAAATGATGGTTCAGGTCACTCTGTCCCAGTGAAGTCGCCTACCATGATTCGAGCAGAGGAGGTTCAGTTGAGTCTAGGGAATGAGTATCCTTGCTTTGTAAAATTGCTGGTCAGATCGCATGTTGCTAGTTGTTTTTGGATGGTAATCTTTGTTTCGAACTACTTGATTTTGACCCCTGGATAAGTGGCAATGTGGCATAGGATAAGGCCAGCACATCTGTATAAATTATTATCTGTTTCTATGCAGGGCCTGCCTGTGCCTTTCTGCAAGTTACATTTACCAAGAAAAGATACTGCAGTTATTCTCGAAAATGAAAGTGGGGAACAATTTGAAATCAAATACATTGCAGAAAAGACCGGACTGAGTGCAGGATGGAGGAAGTTTGTTGCTGCACACAAACTGGTTGAGGGAGATGTTTTGATCTTCCAATTAATTGGACCTACTACCTTTAAGGTACAACTGAATTTTTGTTACCATTCCCCCTTCCTAAGCAGCATGTATTTATTGCTTAATTCTAGCGGACAACTATATCTCAGAACTTATTTTGTTTATTCCATCAGAGGAGTAACTCTGTAGTAACTGTTCTTCTTCTATATATTTTCTAAAGCCTGTAATTTGCATGTAGAAACCTCCTTTGTAGTTGCACAGCAATGTCAAACTTAATGGTCACTGTAACTGATACCCACACACAAGACATGCTTACAAAATGTACACATGTTCCAGTTTTAGCCAGAGTCTCTATTGAAACTTAAAGAGGAATGAAGAAATTAGGGAGTCTTGAGTTTTTCAGCATTTCAGCAGACATTAAGCAAGGAGCATTGCATAGCCTGATTTTGTCATCACTAGCTTGATGAGTTGCTGAAATCGCTTCCCTGGGATTGTCTGTCATTCTTTTTTGGTCAAGAGATCTTGGTCTGCTTTCACAGAAATCTACAAAGTTTTAATAGTTGTGTCAAATTTTGAGATATGCAACCAGCAACAGGCGGAAAGCAAAAGCTTAGCGTTTATTCTAGCCATGTCTTGAAAAGGTTCCCTGGGAAGGTGAGACTATAAAAACACCTGTTGAAGTACGAACTTGAACTACTGCTGTATGTCGCTGAGATATTAGTGGAGAATAATGTGTAATAGTTCGTACTTTTTGATGGTGAAGAAGTTAGACATATGCACTATGCACAATAAGTGTTATCACTGGGTTGTTCTGCAGACATATCAAAGAGCAGCCTGCGGCCAGCTGTTTACCCTGTTACATAACCAAAATAGTAGAAAAAAGTTGATCAAGTAATTTCATTAGATCAAGCCATCAGTAATGTTTTGAGTCTGTATTTGGCTTCCTCTGCCCACAGTTACTCCAGTAGTTACCCTGGCGATGTTGAGCCAAATTATTTTGGTTATAGGATCAGAGTAACCTTTATGTTTCCGTTTTGCAAATATCCATATGTTTGTCTCAGTTTATGTTTGATTGTTACCCATAATCTGATCAAATATTTAATGCAGTAGGAAATATCCTAGTTTCATGGACCTTCTTCCCTCCTCCCTTCTAATACATATGTACACTTTGCAGGTATATGTGATAAGGGCTAATGATTTGAACGAGGTGGATGGTGCTCTAAGCCTTCTAAATTTGGAGACCCTTACAAAACAAAGCGATGCAGGTTGGTCGGTCATCTGCTTCTTAACGAAACTTATGTATATGGTCCTCCAGCAGGTTCTTTACTAACCTTTTGATATCATCTGGCTGCTTTGACCTTTAAAATATGCTGTGGAATAACAAAACAGAGGGAGCTTTGGCTCTTAAAAACAAAAAGAAGAAGCGTCAGAAATCTCTTCCCCTGACTGTGGTTCAAAAGAAGAAACAGAAGGCAAGCTTGTCTAAAGCAGTAGTACCGCATTTAGGACAATTGGAGGAACAATCRGGGAACGATAGTGATGAGGTTGCTTCAGAAGTTTTGGAGAGTTCCAAATTTTCTGGGGATTCTGTTCGCTTTAGGGACATTAAAAGTTTTGAGGACTTCCATATTTTGGTGAATGGGATGTGCATAGATTCTGAGCTTCCTGAACATGTAAGAAGAAAATACTATGAGCTATGCTGCAGCAACGATGCATTTCTTCATGAACGCTTTCTCCCTGGTCTTCACTGTAAGTTGGCTGCTGGAATTATTCTTGAAGCTGTCAACACTACGGATGCAATAAGAGCTTGCAAGCTCACCACCCCTCGAAAAGAATTTGAAAAATGGGAGAAGTCTATGAGGTCTTTTGAACTTTTGGGTATGAATGTTGGATTCCTACGAGCACGACTGCACCGGCTGCAGAGTCTTGCATTTGATGCTGAAGGTGCCCTGGAAACAAAGAGGTACTGGGAAGCTAAAACTGAACGTTCTCGCATTGAAGATGAAATAAGAAATCTTGAAGCAAAACTTGAGGAATTGAAAGAAGCTTCTGGGAAATATGGCGCTGAAATTGAACTGCTGAGATCAAAAGCTGAGAGCTATGAGCTAATGTTCCAGGAAGAGGTTAATGCTCCATGGTAATAATTTTAGTGGTCCATGTCCTGTGCATGGCAAGAAGACCTAAAAGATTTTATTGGACATGTGAATTTGTAGGTCAAACCTGAAATATTTACTGTAGGTTATCAACTTACTGTGGTGTAATCTTTGATGGTTTTTATACATGGATTTTCTGAGGGATAATATAGCTAACCTCTGTTAATGCTTACTCAAAATTTTCTTTTGTTCATTAACATTATTTTTGTATCACTAAATATCATAAAAAGCGAGGGTTGGACTGACGTGTTTTCAATAGAAACTTCAAATTACATTACTGCTCCTGTTTTAAGRGCGAAAAGTACTGAGAGTGAGAATTCTAATCCTTCATCCTCATCTCTGTACCAACTCCATCGCCACCGCCACCGCCACCGCCACCTCCATCTCATCGTCTGCGTCTTCCTGGTTCCTTGTTTACCCGATCTATCCTCGAACTCCACCATTTGCATGATCGTCATCGCCTCACCCTACTACATTACTACCACCACCTCTCKCTCTATCACTGTCGCCATTTCCATGCCCCTCCACGTCCTCCCTCTCTCTGTTCTTATTCCTTGGAATCTACTCCCATCATCCTCCATCACCTCCAGTAGTGATAAAACAATAACGTTTTTTGAAAATAACAAACCAATAACTTTATGTGKCAATATTAACCCTTGTTACCCACTTGCCGCCCTCCTGATACAACATGGCAAAATTTTGGTATGAACTTCGTTGTCAGACTTTTACACATCTCATGTTCGTTATTAGTGGTTAAGTATAATATTGCAAATTTATGGTAGAAAAGTGTAATCCGGCATAACAAGGAATGTTTTTGTCTCCTGGTGTTCTTGTGCCTAAGCTTTTCAGTCCTTACCAAACTTTGGTACGGTCTTGTGCCTAAGCTTTTCAGACAATGATTTGATGCTGTATGATTCTTCAATGGAAGCATTGAGTCAGATTCGCATTGCAGGTTCAAACACATCTTAGACAAGACTCAGTGCTGATAGCCGGTAGCTTCTTTTGAAAATGTAGATAGAACTCAGAGAGAGAAAGAGCGATGAAAGGTGATTTTCTTTATTTGATGCGTGAGAAACTGTTTCTACAGAGAAGAGAGAAAATATTTATACATTTGAGATAAGGAAACTAACTTAATTAGCACATGGCAACATGTGTTGACTAATACTGCTTACGTGTCAGCTAATGCTACTTCAATCACCGAAAGACCCGCCCTCAGCCTCATGATGGGGAACCAACATAAGGCTGACGCAAATGCTGGGAGAGCAAAGCCCTTTAGCGAGAAGATCAGCTAGTTGGTCTTTGGTAGGAACACATTGTAAAGTGATCGATCCTTCCTTCACTTTTTCTCTGGTAAAACGCACATCAGCCTCTATATGCTTCAACTTTGAACGGCAGACAGGATTTTGCCGCCAAGAATAGAGCAGAAATGTTATCACAATACCTTTGCTAAGTTAATATTCMAATCAAACAAGAAGTGCCCTAACCATTGAAGTTCTGAAGTAGTATCTGCCATTGCTCTGTATTTTGCTTCAATAGATGATCTGGAAACACATTGTTGCTTTTTGCTGCACGATGATAGAAGAATCGTTCAACGAAATCACAGAACCTGATGTGGGCCTTCTACATTGGGATCACCTGCCCGATCTGCATCAGGATCTTCAAAAACTCCAGGTTGGGCCAGATAACTTCCTCCTTCAAGTATCCATGTAAAAAGGCATTCTTAACATCCAACTGATGTAATCTCCACCCAAAATGAGCTGAAAGACCAAGAATCAACCTCATTGTGGTGTGCCTTACAACTGGACTGAAAGTCTCATCATAATCAATCCCTTGTTTTTGACTAAATCCTCTAGCCACTAGCCTTGCTTTGTGTCTAAAAATTGAACCATTAGCATTCTTTTTAAGCTTAAAAATTCACTTGCAACTCACTAAATTCTTATCAGGTGATAATGGAACCAAAGACCATGTCCATTGATGCCATAATGCATTCATTTCGGTTTGCATTGCTTCTTTCTATACAGGTATTTGTAAGGCGGCTTTCTAGGAATGTGGTTTTGTGAAACTAGTATCTGAATCAATGGTAGACAGAAAAGAAACATAGCACTTTGGTTTGTGGATGCCTCTCTTTTCCCTTGTCGGCATGTGGTGCGCATTTTCAACATTATTATTCAGTCCCAAAACTAGATTGCAATATGTTAGTCTCTGAAACAGAGTTGCAGAGAGACTTTGATGCTGGAATATCCACAACAATTGAAACACCTTCTCCAGGTTCVGTTTGAATAGAAATTTCACCTTATGCTTCTCCAAAGTGTACTACAGTGTGATGATTAGGATAAAAAACCGTAGGATCAGCAACAATTGCATTAGGAGAAACTCCATTGGTCTCACTACCACTATTCCCTTCACCACCATGTATGTCAGTAGCAATCACATTACGAGAAACTCCATTGGTCTCTCCACCAGTATTCCCTTCACCACCATGTATATCAATAGCAATCACATTAGGATAAACTCCATTGGTCGCACCACCAATATTCCCTTCACCACCACGTACATGGATATCATTGGTCTCACTACCAACTGGATTGTCAACTCCTCCATGAACATTTATATCACCACTAATATTCCCTTCATCACATTCACATCATTGGTCGCACCACCAACTGGATTTCCAACACTATGCATAATATCAGCAAAAGTGGAAGAAGAAAATGACTGATCTGATGATGCAGTGGCTTGGACAGGGAGAGTGTTGTTCAGAAGTGAAGACTGAGTATAAGAATTAGGGAGAGGGGTGCATGATTGCAGATACGCAGTAGAAGGTAATGATGCTGGTGAAGGACTAACACGCTGACAAACTGCTTGATCACTACCAATTGCATAACGAAAGAAATTCTCATCAAAGAGCACATGCCTAGAGATAATAATTCTGCCAGTGGCACTGTGATAACAAATAAGCCTTTGTAGCCAGGAGCAAACCCCAAAAATATACATCGATGCGACTTGCTTTGGAGCTTGTTGGTGCTATATGCAGACATCAAAGGATGAAGCCACATCCAAAAACTCTTAAGGAATCTAATGCATCTAATGCAGGAGGTTTCTCATATAACTTCTCGTGTGGAGACAACATTCCCAGAGTTGCTCTTGGCATCCTATTGATGAGAAAGGTTGCTAAGGCACAAGCATGACGCCAAAACATCTGAGGCAAGGAAGCTTGGTTTAACAGTGTGACTGCAGTCTCTTTATTTGCCTACTTTTTCCCTCAGCAAACATGACAATTGATGTAGAATCCCTTTTTCCCTCAAAAAATTCTTGAATTGAACACTTGTGAATTCACCTCCCCCATCAGTTCTTGAACACTTAATGGAAGTGCTAAATTGATTGAGAATAACAGCATAGAAACACATAAAATGATTAAAAACCTCAGATTTATTCCTCATTGGAAACATCCAAGAATATTTTGTACAATCATCAATGAACAATACAAAATATCTAAAACCTTCTATTGAATATGCTGGAGAAGGACCCCATACCTCACTATGAATTAACAAAAAAGGTTTTGAAGAACTAGAGACTGAAGTTGGAAAAGGCAATCTCTTGAATTTCTCAAATAAGCATGCTTCCCAGAGAGAAGAAGTTGCCACCTTGTGACGGGAATTCGTAGCATTTAGGTGAGCTTTATTCAACATGCAAGAAATCACCTCATTAGAAGGGTGATCAAATCTTCTATGCCAAAGAGAGTGATGCACCACTTCACCCAAGTAAGCTGACTGAATTTTCTGTGCTCAGTGTGTAGAAACAGGAGGTACCTGCTGAATATTCTGTAGAACTGGGAGATTGTCCCAAGTAAGCAAACCGATTATTCTGTACTGTATTTTCTGTCTGTACTCAGTGTGTAGAAACAGGAGGTACCTGCTGAATATTCGTCACACCTCCATTAGTATCAAGAGTGCTAGGAATTAGATATGTACCCTCTTTACTCAGTCCTTCGAACAACACTTTGCCCTGCACCTTGTCCTGTATAACACATTCAACATCATCAAATATAAATCTGYATCTATTTTGACCAAAAAACTGATTTATAAAAGACGGTTGACAGCTAACTCAGGAATTAACAGCACATCAGACAGAGTTAAAGGTCCCAACTTTGAGTTACCATTATGAGTGACTTTGAGCTTCTCACCATTACCAATTGTTACAGAATCACTGGACGGATAAGAGGTAATGTTGTTTGGCAACTGGGCCTCATTTGTCATATAGTTGGAGGCTCCGGAATCAGCAAGCCAGTAGGGTAAAGATACAACAACCTTTGCATTGGGGTTTTGTGTTTGAGCACTAAAAAAATTAGAATTGGTCATTGCATTGCCATTGGACATATTGGTGGAGCTGTGCAAGTTCCCTCCTCCATCATTACTATCGTCAGTGTAGATCCCATTACATCCACCACCACCATTCTTATATCTACCACCACCATTGTTATACCTGGGACCAGGATTACTTCTTTGACCAAAACCAGGTGGCGAACCAATTAATTGGTAACATTTATCAGCTGTGTGGAACTTCCTGCCACAGTATTGGCATTCAACTGGTAATTGTCCAATGCTAAAACCACCATTATTACCATTACAGGTGAAGACTCGGAGCTTGAAACAATCCCTAGCAATATGACCACTCTTAGTGGCAAAGTTGATAGTTGCCAAAAAATTCTCCAACATCAAGATTAGAGTTGAAGCTGGGATTGTAACTTCTACATCCTTTACTAGCACCACCACACTTCATCCCGCCTCTATTATTTCAATTAACAAACATGGCAGAGAAAGATCCCCTATAATTTTCAACATAAGGAGAGAACTCGGGAGAATATTGTTGCATTGTTTCAGTAGATGCCACCATCTGATTACCAGCACTCACAGACTTGGACTGTGGAGTAATATAGCTTTGAGCCATCATTGCAGTCAATGGTAACATTGCAGTGGCTCGAGAAGCTTGTTCCAGATCATACTCAGCAACTTTAAGTAAGGTCTTCAAATTAGTCATGGAACAAGTGGACTGAGTTCTAATTACTATTTTAATGACAGTGTACTCTGGTGGAAGGCCCCCTAAAACAGTCACTACTACATCATCGGTATCCATGGCAACTCCAACAGTGGCAAGAGCATCTCTTGCAAATTTTATTTTCTTGAAATAAACTTCAATAGTGTCATTTCCTTTCTTACATCTCCGCATATTGGCTTTCAATTGAAATATGTTCTKCTTATTTGCATCAGCAAATTTTGATTTAAGGTTAGACCACATGTTTGGAGCAGATGTGCTGCCAACAACACAAGACATGGCTCGGTGACTAAGAGATGTGCAAGCATGTTAATGATATTTTCGTCCTGTGCCTTCCACTCAACATAAGCATCATTAAGAACCTCAGCAACTCCATCTTCAGCAACAACCCACTAAGTAGGACACTTAGATGTGCCATCCACATATTCAAAGAGATGTTGCCCTCTCAGAAAAAACTCAAGCCTAAACACCCAGGTTGAATAATTGGATTCATCAAGTATCACATTGGGCAAAATAATAGGATTCTGAGATGCAGACGTTCTGCCTTTTCTCATCTACCTTGGCTTCCACTAATACCAACTTCCAATACCAACACAATACTATAACACCTTCTCCAATATTACAACAATTAGTGCAACACTGCAGTACAACCCCTAATTTTGATACCAAAACACCTTAACAACAATTACTGCATCARTGAAATGCAACCCCAATTTGACACAAAACACCTTAATTCTTCAACAAACCACCACAATCAACAACAGACTGTGCTTCAGTAGTATAAACTAGTAAACTCTAACCTTCGATTCTACATATCAACACAAATTGTAGACTCTGAACAGAATCAAGCGAAGAACTTAGCTCGATTACGTGCAGAGTGGAAACGGAGAGCACAGAGTCAAGCGCTAGAATCGAGGTATAGAATTGACCGGTTGATATTAGAGACAATAGCCACCATGATCGGACCAAGCTCTGATCCCATGAAAACGTAGATAGAACTCAGAGAGAGAGAGAGAGAGAGAGAGAAGAGAGAAGATTTTCTTTATTTGATGCGTGAAAAACTGCTTCCACAGAATAGATAAAATATTTATACATTCGATATAAGAAAACTAACTTAATTAGCACATAACAATACGTGTCAACTAATACTGCTTACGTGTCAGCTACGCTGTTTCTATATCACCATTTTTAAGCAAATAAGTGGTTCAGATTCACACTGCAGGTCGGAAATCATTTTAAAGCTTAGATTTTGTAGCAGACTGTTTCGTGAAGCTTTGCTACTAAATAATGTGAGACTCTTACGCTCAGAAATGAATCTTTTGTTTCAAGAAAGAGTATCTATTAGTTTTTGGTTCTTTAACCCGAGTAAACCAAGTTGCTATAGCCAATTTGCTTCCTCCTCGGCCCCCCTCTTCTGAAAATTTTCATGCTGGCGCGGTGAGGGGAAGGAGAAACACATTCTTGAAAACTTGTCGAGGACAGGAAACAGTAGATACCGAAACGGCCGGGGAAAAGATTCTGATCAGAGAGTAACAGGGAGAAGGAAGGCKACCAAGAAGGAAGGTTCTTGCAGTGGCTTTTCCTTTGGCTTCTGACAGAAATACTTGTTAGACGGATGGAGATGCGAAGAAGTACCTGACTGGCACTAAACCAGATTTACGTTGGAATGCCCATTTGCGCTTTGTCAGATAATTTATTTACAACGTTGTGTTTCTCAATATATGATGCACAGTCACAGCTGTGGCCTAGCTGTCATGTTGACTGCCAGACTCCCCCCTCCCCCCCAGCTTACTCAGCCACTCACTCAATACTCTTTCCTGGTTTTTACCAGCATTTATACAAGGTACCATTCTTGATCAAGAAATCATTTTTCCATCTTTAACCAAGATATTAGCTTTTACTATGCACACAGAACAGGTAAGTTGGCTTTACACCACCTGGGTTCACTGTCTTCTTGATTCTTGATTTGCATTGAGAAGATTTTGGTTGTGGGGTGAAGGAGGGGGGCGGGGGTTTGGTTTGCACGATGAAAGTGAAACTTGGAGTAGTTCATCTATCACCAAAATACACTAAAGGTAAAATACATGCATTGACGGAAAAAAAAAAAAAAAGAAAAAAAGAAAGGTGTTAGAACTTAGAATTGGTGCTCAACATGATAAAGAAGCTCTTCAACTGCAAACACTTTCTGTACAGAGAAAGCAGCCGAACATCAATCTTCTACAAGAAAAAGCAGAAGATAGACAAAATCAAACTCCAAAACTACCAGAAGTGATGAATACAGAGTGAAATGCAAACTCCAGTATGAGTGCAGTTGGAGCTCCACGGATTACCCACCTCACCTACAACAACTACAAGTCATTCCGTCCTCATCTTCCTCCCAAAAATTCAATTATTTCAAAAGCCGTCTACAATCCATTGAAACAGTAATATAGCTTCGACACTACAATCGAAACTCAACATTCTTGGAGACTGACCCGCTGTCATTCTGCATTTCCTGCAAACATAATTTCGATTGTTGGCAACAGTCGCCATGACAGTAGAATCCAAGTTTAGAGAAAAGAAAACTGATCTGTGCTTACCTGTGAAGTCTTGCCTTCATGAACAGAAGCAGTCCTCTTGTCCCCAGAACCTTCAGTCTTGTCAATCTTTCTGGATCCAATATGAGCCTTTTTGAGGCCTAGGAACCCCTTCCACCTCGTGGAACTCTTGGGAGGCCTCAGTGAAAAATCATCCACGTCGTCATCTTCAACCATGAGCTCATCCCTCAGTGTGGTCTTTTGGAACTGATTGTTGAAGCTTTCTTTCAATGGCAACAACCTTCCATGAGAAAAGAGTTCATCAGCGCTCATCATGGWGTAGTTAGTAACCGAAAATTCAAAGTCGGAGGACACCGGAGCATCCCGGTAAGTCCGCAGCATCTGCTGATGAGAATGAGAGCTGGACTCAACGAAGTCATTCGAGAAGGAGATCCTAGGGCTTATTGGAGGCCCCAGGCTTTTATGCTCGCTGTTTTGGTTGTACATGTCTAAGCATGCCATGGAACGCTCGGACGAAACATAAGGTAGAAGTTTGAAGAGCAAAATGAAGCCAACCAGGGCCTCTAAATAATAAAACCTCCAGGGGACCCTCCCTAGCACTACCACTGTTACCACTCACCCAATAGCTGATGCTTGTTTTTATATCAGAGGAAAGACCCTTTTTCCTTTCCTCCTGCCCTTCAATATATAATACCTCCGAAAGCTATTTGTTTTTTACTCTTCCAAAAGCAAAGCTTTTTTTGAAATATTGCACGCTTTGAGAAGGTTCTTCTTTCTTCTTCACTCTTGTCTTTCAACCTGTATAATCACTGCATGAATTAAACCTAAACTTTGTAAAGCAGATGTTAATTAATCTTGATCTTTGCCCTCATTTGTTTTCTTTAATCTTGATGTGTAAACTGGGAGAAAAGTCTCTAGGGGCTAAGAAATGTGATTGGGGGCAAAGGGCAATTTTGTTTTTAAGAACAAAAACGGGAAGGGGAGCATTTGATGCATGTTTTTGGACTGCACAGATATCATGTCYTGATGTGATGGTTATTGTCATCGCATGCTAATTTGGAATTGAGTRAGGGAGTCTGGTGGCCAAATCTTGGTTAGAATCTGAATCCTGGTCGTGTTGGCCTTGCTGAAGAGAAGCCAATATGTCACTTCACTCCTGTTTCAGTGCTTTGTGCTGGACATTCTGTGCATCTTTTGGATCTTTCCATGCACTCACTGTAGAATAAACTTGCAAATCCAGAAATTAGAATCCTCATGAATGAACCTTTGTATGATTTTGACCCAGTATACTCCCATCACATCCCATAATTTACTCCCTTAAGCACAGAATGATAGTATGAGGGAAGGGTCTGCCTACCGGCTACTATCAGTCAAATATTTGAAATTCACTGTAGACTCTAGAAGACTGTAGTTGACTCTTTTGAGGCATCTTATCCATATGGGTAGATGGACAATGAACACATATCATATATGAATGTTTGATTGTTTAAGATGAGACCTTATTAGAATCTGGATGTGTTCGCTGGCCAGTTTATCATCTTTATACTCGTGCTTCTAATTCTTGTCGCTTTCAGACAGGCTTATTATGTTAAATGAAAAAGGGAAAGAAAAGACATGAACGCACATGTTACTAAGTAATCGGAGAGAGAAAGTGGGCTCATGCAAGGATGTGTGAAATTAATAGCAGGACAGAGAGTTAATGATAAATTGGTAAGAGGGATGACTATAAATGGATGTCATGTACCCAGATTCAGGCTGGCAGTAACAGTTTCCATTGCTGGCAAACTAATAAAGCTAGAGTAGTAAGGAGGGAAGCATCAGCTATCTCAACCTTCAACAGGAACAGTGGGGGCACTGAAGATCATATCAAGGGATGGTTCTGCTTGATTAGGTAAGGATATGAATTAATCGGTTGTTAATTTTTTAATACATTTTATTGTTTCATTTCTTGTTTCACCTTGTATCACCTATATATATCTTCAATACTTACAACACACTGCAACTAGAAGATCTTGAGTCGAATTACTCTCAATATAGCAATGTAGATGCTTTTGCCTAGTTTATTGTGTTATGTATATGTTAGTCGGGTGATGAATTATAGATAAAGGAAGGGATCAGTGACGGAGAGAGAGGGAGAGAGGAGTGARKGAGAATGGTCAGGCAGARACCATACTCCAGCAGCCAGAAAGARCGGCATAGTTGGTTGACTGAGCTTTGACTATCTCAAAGTAGATTAGAAATGGTGAACTGGCGAYACCGACGCATCAGCGGGACCACGTGACTTGGATTTTGTTTGCGGTCRTAAACAAATAAAGAATGCGAGGAATAGATTATGCTTTGATCTCAGGATTAATCCAATCTTAAGTACTTCAATTAGTTCTTTGACCCACCCAACATCCAACCAATCCCTTTCCATCTTTGGCTGGCTTCTTTGTCTAGGCTGCCTGATATGCAAGAATTAAATGCTCCCATTTCGGGGCGGGGGGGGGGGGGGGGGGGGAAGGGGAAAAAAAAAAAAGAAGAATTAAATGCCAATACCTGTTCAATTGCAAATCAAATAGTAATATTTGATTAATAACGATTGGTATTTGGTGAGAAGAGAGAAGGAAACCAAAAAATACATTTTCTATATTATGGTTGTAAAAGAATTTACTTCAAAATATATTTTTATGAATACAAAGGAAAATATGTTTTTATGAATACGAAGGAAAATATATTTTTACTTTTTCATAAATATGAAGAAAAATACATTTTCACTGTTTTGAAAATTGAAAACAAAGCAGCTMGAAAAGGGCAAAGACAGCTATATCCTAATTTTCTAATTTTCTAGATAAGTTTGGCTAGTRACATGTGGAGAGGGAAAGGGAGGAGGGAGAATAAAGAGCACACGCCATATAAATCACGCAGGCTGCAAGAGGGAGAGGTTGTTTCTTTTGAAATTCCACCGGAGGAGATATACACTGTTGTCATTCACATGTTTCTCTCATGGTTAATCAAATGGCCAATTAGTCAACATTTGGATACAATTCATGCAGGTCTTTGAAATGTCTGCTGCCGTTTATAATGGCAAAATGTCGATACAATTCATTTCAAGGATCAAATCATAGGTCTTAATAATCATAAGAAAGGACAGAACTAGGGACGAAAGYTTATGACTCCACAAGCTTAATGAAAAATGTGAGAAAACATTGTATATTGGTCCGATTCGAACAATGAGATCAACAGGTAAAACTGCTAACTTGTTCTGGTCCTCTGGCAATAGTGTTAAAAGCCAGTCTCAAATCTCAGCTTTTACATGTGCATAGAGCAGAGATACCAAAGGGACAGCTAATACAGAGAACAGAGTACTTGAAAATAGGTGTTAGAGACCTGGAAACAGAGGCCGTACCACCACACCATTTTATAGCAGGTGACCGGAAAATGTTAGTCAAACTGCTACGAACCAGACCTCTGTATTGCCACCATTATATCTTTTTGTCATCCTTCTATGCATATATATACCCAGAATCAGATACTTTTTGGGCCTAAACTATTGGATAATCGCTTTCACAAGGATCACAATATTATGACTTGGATATGACTGSTACACCAGGCCCCATGTTGTGGCCAATTTGACAGAAGGGACGTGTCTCTTTGGGGGTTTATACCTCCAACAATAACAAGGAGGGTTCAAATCCCTTGTAAGATCYRAAGCCCTCTTCCTCAACCTTCTAAATTTTTTATTCAAAACGATCTTCTTTTGATAATCCTTTTGTTGACGAATAAATTTGGAAATTGTCGCACCAATTATAATATTTAGAACTCGATAATCTGAAGGTAATGGGGGCTCGATCGATTTACAGAACTTTTTCCATTTGATATAGTAGTTCACGCAAATCCAAACTTACACCAGAAATTCTTTAAAGGCTCCATCAAACACTTGGAGTGGCAGAAGACAAAAACACACSAGGGAGAAGAGGAAGACCATACGAAACGTCAAGAGAGTTTCATGGTGCGCGTCATCATGATCATAAATTCACCCATGTCAATGAGTCCATCGCCATCAGCATCCACACCTCTCACCATCTTCCTACAGGCCTCTAAGCTTGATCTTTCTCCTAGCCTTCTCAGTACCTCCAACAATTCTTCTGCRCTTRTCTTTCCATTGCCRTCCGAAAAACTTTGAAACCACTTTGAATATCCGTGGTCTTCAACTCACCTTCGGTGTTCTGAACTTTCATGAASTCTTCGAAGTCAATGAATCCATCTCCATCAGAGTCTACAGCCTGAAATGCTTTGGCCGTCTCTGCTTTTGTAGCTTTTCTTCCCATGACTCTCAGAGCTGACTTGTACTCCTCCGGGGAAATCTTTCCGTCCCTGTTTGTGTCAAATTTGTCGAAAACACTCCTCATCTCTTCCACGTTGGGACGGAAAATCTTCCCTACAGTTGACTTGTGGGTCTCTTTTACAATACCATATCGGGGTTGCTTGATGGAATTCGAGGGGTGTCTTGAAATGCCATATTGAAAACGAAGAAAACTCAAATTGGACATATCTTGGTGGATTGATACTCTGAAGCCTGAACAAGGATCAGATGCACATTTAAGTTTACATCCAAACTTATTTATAGGCTCCAAAACCACAAGCACTTGGTTCCTAAAATTTGAAGTATAACCCAAAGATGGAACTTAGCCTTTTCAAAGGCAAGTGGAGCTGAATTGACATAAAATTGTTACATAGGACATTCTTGTTCTTGAATACTACTTAGAACCTAGAGCAAAATTCCAGTTCAAGTTCAAGTTCGACTTCTTCTAATCTTACATAAGATGACTAAAAGGTTCCGAATTAGGACAGTCTTTTGCTCGAATTCCAGCATCAACCCAGGACCCATTATCTCTTCTCTTTGTATATAAAGTAAGAGATGCTTTCCGCGTTCTAACCACGATGTCCGACGCAGAATCAGTTTAAACCATCTAAAGTACTACTATGGACTCATCTTGATTCCCGGGGGATTTGTCTCCGCCTCCCTTTTGCTGCAAGAAAAAGCGGTTTGGATTCCTCAATCAATTAGACATTTCGAGAGTGGATCCATTTTTAATCCCCTATGGTAATAGAGATACTGGTATAGGCGTAGAAATAGAATATTCATTATCGCTTATTCCGAAATAATATAAAAAATTAATTTGTGAGGCTTATTCAATAAATAAAAAAATTAGAATAATATTTGTGAGGGATTGAGAATAGGTGCTCCAATATTATTATCACAAGGAGGATTCTATAGAAGGAAATACAATTTCAAATTATGTAGTTAAATAGATAAGGTGAGCTTAGATAATTAGTAGATATATTTTGGAAAAGGAATTGAAAAGATATAAAAAGAAAACTTATAAGAATGCAGATTGTGTATGTATATATATATTCTCTTTACCCTTTTCTTAGTTACAAACGAAGGATCAGATAAAATTAATTTTTTTATAAAAAAACCATCTCTCATTTAAAAAAGGAAAAAAGAAAAACCAACATCATTCTCCCTACAACATGTAGTTTTTTTTTTTTTTTTCTTTTTCGGAAAATAACTAGTTCCGCATCTTGATCCCGATGTATTCTCTCTGGCCATCATTTTCATGGGCCTCCCCATCTCCAATAAGCTCTCTAGCCCTATTTGCTTGCCTTGTCCACTCTGTCGTCCTCAGAATCAAAACCATCACCAGAGCACACACAATTTGGGCAACTAAGAGGCCCAACCATAGGCCCATTAAGCCTTTCCTGAATCCAAAACCCAGAACGACCGCAAGGGGCAATCCAATTCCGTAGAAAGAGCCCAGGTTAATAACGACACCCAAAGTCGGCCTGGTACTGCCCCTGAGGACCCCACAACCGGTGGTCTGAGGGAAGTTTCCAAGCTCGCAGAGCCCCACTACCGGCAGCACCGTCGCAGTCAAAGACAAAATGGTTTCATCCTCTGTAAAAGCTCGTCCCCAAGCATTTCGAAATGTGGCCATGAATGACATTGCGACGAAGCTGGTTAAAACAGCGCATGATAATGCTATTACTGATGAGGTTCTTGCCCTGCTAGGTTGATTGGCTCCTAATTCAGTTCCTACCCTTGTAGACACGGCTAAGCTCAACGCAGAAGGAAAGATGTAAACAAGCGAAGTTGCCTGCAAAATGATTCCCATGGTGGCCACCACTTCTGCTGCATTTGAAAGTAATCCTGATAAGAGTATCATCAATTCATACCACCACCATTCTAAGCACACAGATACGCAGCTGGGAATTGCAAGGCTCAGAATTGGTTTCCATTCGTGAAAGCATTCTGCGGACCACCCTTGCCATGACCCTTTATGAGCACCAGAAAAGAACATGTAAAGAATGAGGGTGGCGAGAAGGACGAAATCTGTTATAGCTGCTGCCACGGCAATGCCTCGAATGCCGAGGCCAAGTCTATAAATAAGAAGATAAGTTAAGGGTGCATGCAGGACAAGAGCAAAAGCAGCACCAAGCATAAGAGGAAGAGTAATTTTTTGTGTCCTTAAGTGAATTTTTAGAGGGTTGATGAAGGACTGGAATAGAAGGTCTGGAAGGCAGAAGGCAAGATAGGATGATGCAGTGGCTGAAATAGTGGGATCTTGGCCACAAAAGAGTAGTATTGGTTCAATGTATAGCCACAAGAGAGAAATGGGGAGGGAAATAAATAAGAGAATGGCTATGGTGCGTTGGAGGGTTTGACTCATGAGAGACCATTGTTTTGCCCCACAAGCTTGCGATGAGATGCCTTCCATGCCCGTGGCTAGACCTGAGATGATCGAGTAGCCAGCAATGTTGGCTATACCATTCGCTAGAGACCCTCCAGCTAATGCCTCTTTTCCCAATTTTCCCATGAATAGAATTGATATCGCAGATTTTCCATAGACAAGTAGTCCGGTAATGATCAAGGGATAGACGATAGTATATAAATTTTTTATCTCGTCAACCATCTGAAAAAAAATATATTAATTTTAATTGACTCAGATTAAAGATTCAATTGACAACTAAGGACCCTTCATTACAAGAACCAACGAAGAGTATGCTAACCTCTGAAATGGTTGGTCGGCACCTATGAGTTATCAGAATTCGGTGGTCTGACGACATTGCAGTTCCTTTGGAATCAGAAAAGCCAGTGCCGGCCAGAAGAGGTGTTGAAGTTCCAAGAGCCATTTACTTGCCGATGACGAGAGCTAATTTTCTGAAGAAGATCAGATTGCACTACAGATAGTAGAAGRTGATGATGTATATAAAGATCTCAATTGATTGGAGATGGATACCGCCTCGTCACTGTAGCAAGAGAACTAACACTCTTTTGCTGCAGTCACCGTGTCATATATATCCATCGACAGCATCCGAGTCGAGTTGATCCAACTTTGGCATCTCATCATCATGATCATCTCCCGTTGACTTATATGTGCGGGTGTGTATGCATTGAAATGTGGGAGTTTGTTAAGAGTTTGGTGGTGTAATATAGAGGGAGTGTGGGCAGGATAAGGTGGACGGTGGCTATGGTGAGAAGGCCCTTGTCTTCTTTTGCTGGACTCATGAAGCAAATACATCCTTGTTACTACTATTAGTTCCCTCCTTCCATCATTCATTGCTGGCAATGCCATGCATGCAAATGCCAAAACTTGGAAACATGTCACTACATCAGAGTTAGATTCTGTGTGATCAACGGCAGAGTTAGGGACCGCATCATTGCTTTTAAATTTTAAGTAGCGTTACTATTTTTTAAAATTTATATAAATTTTTTAATAAAAATTATCATTTCACCTCTCTCTCTTTAATATCTTGATTGTCTATTTTTATCGCTCAAAATCAAATTTTTGATTTCGTTATTACACTTAGCCCCATTGTTTTCTTCCTCTCTTACATTTTTTTTTTCCCCCTCTGTTTCTATCCTTTTCGTTTTTCCTTTCACCCACAATTTAGAAGGGAAGCTTCAGGGAGGGAAAATCTAATCAAAGCTCTAGTGAATAATTGATAATTTATTTTTTATTGTTTACAATTATCGTCCACCTTCGTCTTAATTGACTCCAAAGAAGTTGCGAATTAATAGACGGAAGCTTGCAATGTTGCACTTGTAGGGAAGATACCTTCTACGCTTGGAGTACTCAAACCAGAAGAACCCTTTTTTTTTTTTTTTTTTYTTTTTGTCCCTTGAGAGAGAGAGAGAGAGAGCTTTGTACAGTTCTCTCATCACCAAATCAAATTAATAGTTCAGAGTTGTCAAATCATTGGAAAAGATACCAATTCATAGTTACCTTTTGGTTCATCTTTGGCGGTGGCGGGAGGGAGGTCGCTGTGGAAGATTACRGTATTTGTTAATTGCACTGTCGCAAGACTCTTAAATTTTTGCCAATGTAGAGGCAATGAATTTTGTCAACAAATAACAACAGCCTACCTCACCAAAATTCGCGTCAGTAACACGAGTGCCCGATTGAATTTGCTTTCAGCTTCTTTTGGCCCGATGTAAATTATTTTTCCTATTTTGACGTCAAAGAGTGAGGAAAAATAGACAGTAATGGATAAGCACGTGCATGTACCGTCACCACTACGAACACTCTCTCCTTCTCGGACACCCAGCAAGGTGCCTCCAAAGTGTAGTCTCTCTCCTGAAACCACCTAGGTCCCCAATAGCGATGTACCATCCTCCTAAAAGTACCAAAGATAACAAGGCTTAGACCTCTGCTCAGCCATGCACCATATACTTGCTTTTCCGTAGATAAGGGAATAGAAATACCCCTTCATTCACGCAACGGAGGGACCATAAATTATCAATTCTCTTTCTGTCCCCTTTCTTCCCGTCAGCTGGACAGGATGTTGCAGCATGAATATCTGTTGCTGTCATCCAAGAGCAGGACCGATTGCTGGAAATGCGCAAACAAGACCGAAAATAGAATCACGTGAGCTCCATTTTCTCATGCAAACCAACTTGGTGCCAATTCATATCAGCCGCCCCGGGGGGGGGGGGGGGGGGGTGGGGTGCAGTGTCCTCATTATACCACTCTGTGAATCCTAAGAAAATAAAAACTAACATATTTCATCCTCCAATGGGCGCAAATGGGTTTTCGTTTACACTTCATAAGATCAGGAATTTGTTCAAATAGACAGCCGGATTCATTCCAAGACACGACCATAGGCTAACGAAACTGCTTTCTTTTTCAAGACTTGGACAAGGAAAAGTGAGAATGAGTAGAACGGGGAAAAGATCCTATTCCATCTCACTCTTGAAAAAAAGCAATTGCCAAGATGAACTCCTCTGAACTGAAGGCCCTGCATCAGAGAAACTGCAAAACAACGATGTTCTGTCGACTGGCTCTCTGTTTAGATTCACCAACTAACGATTCAAGTTTTCAATAGTTTAAAATAAATAGCAATCCTAGACAAACCTCATACTTACCACGAAAGTTTGACGTGTAGTAGTAGTTGTTAGAAAGAAAACATGCAAATACTTGTTCTGTGCGTCAACCAAGTCTAGAGTTTTTGCTCTATTTCATGAATTCGGAATTCCTCAGTAACAATGAAGTTCTAATGATGCACTGGCTAGCAAAACAAAATTTGCTTTATGCAAAGTAACTTCTGTTTATTATTGCCTCATAAACCAACCCCCTAGTAAATATCGGACTGCCTCAATATCTTAAATATCATCACAATAAGCCACCAACATGGCACATACTAAACTGAAGGAAAAGGAAGGAGCTTAAGCATTCAACATATCCCCGAAATAAAAACCTGGAAGCAATTATCAGAGGAACAGGAGACAAAATGATAAAGCTATATCTAGGATGCTTCATTTCATACACACCATCATATTTACAAACAAAAAGTGAACGAAAGGGTTCCACAATGCACGGAGCAACAGACACAGACTGCCATACTACCAAAAGCTTTAGTTTAATAACAAAACTGACGCAAAAGCTACCACAACCTAATGTGGGGACCAAGCGCCTAACCAAAAGTAAGATCCAGAACATCCAAAGATATTTGTGGACCTATTATTGATGTTTAATTGGAGGTTTTCCAAACTTGAAGGCGAAAGCACCTCCCGAACAAATTCATTCCATAAGCATGTTGATACACACAGCTCAATATGAGCAGAATCACTTCTTAGGCCAACTGTTTCGGAATTATCATTTTCAAGTGTTAGGTGCATTTCTTGAACCTTTTTTAGAGAAACAACTGGCTAATATCCTTTTCTTAGTAAATGATCAAACTTGCAACACTGTGTACCCTAGAGCTTGACAATAGTCAACTCCTGGAAGACAGTATACCTGCTGCCCCTACAATGCAGAGTATATTCCTTAGCTATTTTCTTGCCTAGCCTACAACATATAGACTGAAGTAGAAGATCTTCAGAAATTCGATGCCAATATGTTGCAAGAAATAAAGGTTTGGTGTAATTTGGATTTATACATATCAAATTGAAGACAATCTGCAACAACTGGAGAATCATAGCATTGTATTACTTCAATTGGTCAACATAAATTTAAGATATAAAAGAGCACAACAGATATGATATATGGGTCGAATAGCAACACAAAAATCCAAATAATGTTTAGATTTTTAAACAAAAAGCTTTAATTCAATATTTTTTTAAATGCCCACCAGTTATTTCTGGCATCCATTTAAAATCTTACTCAATATAGGATACACCATCAAGTTGAAACAAAAGGCAAAACATATCCCATCACCAATGTAATTCTCACTTGGATTCCTTACATGAACTATACCAGTGCAGCTGAACTACAATTGCTGGCTATGATGACAAAGGTAAATGATATCAAGAAGATCCAACTAACAATGGGATGCCCATTCATTGGGTAAATTCCTAAAACTAAGCGCAACTGAAACCCCTAACCATCATCTCATTAGTACTATAGGAATTAATTGTGACAGTACATGACATCCGGATATATTTAAAGTGTACAAGTGGTGCTGTAATAACTCAAGCACGAAAGCAGAGAGTTTGAAATTTAATAGGAAAACCTTACAGCACAGCACAGCAATGACAAATCCAGAGAAACTACAGTCTTTTGCTAGTCTCCCTTTAGAAAACCTCAGAAAATGTGACTAACACCTTTACAAGACTCCTAAACAGAATCTAAATAGAGGCTTACTTTGAAGCACTATTTCTCATTCCCCAAAATTACTGCTAGGGGTATAGCAAAAGCGTCTTACACTAAAACAGAAAAAAAATCTCATAAAGGCCCAAGTAAAGTGCATTCATCTGTGCTGCATCACAAGTTTCAAGTCCTATTACCTGAATATTCCAATATGTCAGACAGTTTTCATGCGTCTAATAATTGGATAACTCTGATCAACAAAAATAACTTTAGAGATTACAATAATGTGATAATATGAGATGTTTGCCAGGAAAACCATAGAAATCTTAATTCAACCCAATACCTTGATACTTGCAACAGCATCAATCAAGTCCTTGAAGCAGGTTTGGAAAAGTATCTAAATTTTTTAGCTTCACATCATCTCAAATATCTGCCCAAGACAGAAATCAAATTAATCTTGCATCAACGAAGTAGAAAAGGTTCAGAAGAAAACAAACAGAGAATTTTTGTCGTGAAAAAAATATAATAATGGAGAAAATATAAACAAACGCTGTGAAAATAAAGGAGAGATGATTAGATTATTTTATCATGGGATATGCCTCATATTTGCAATTCTGAGTGAAATTGGGAACACATTGAACATATTCTGTAAAATTGGAAACCCAACTTATATCCAAAGCAATACATGCACAAGCATAAAGAAAGTCAAAACTCACATGTATTGGCATTTCATCTATGATAAGATCACTGCTTTCTTCGATGCTTTTAAGAGTCACAACTTCACCCCCAACCACCATGTTAATAACAATTCCATCTGCATATATATATATATAATAACAGGTCAAATCAGACAGAGGTAATTTTATGTGCAAACAAACTAGACAAATTTTGCTATGTGTTAGCTTGATTACCATATCAAGAGATCAGTTTTTTTACTCCTACATTTAATTCTCACTTTTCTCTATTCCCCCCACCCCCAAATCTCTTCTATATATACAAATATTAGGACTAGACCAAATAAATCCTCATGAGATTAAGGTTGACCTGCTGCCAAACAAGTTGCCATGCGCCTCATGTATGTTTCCTGCAGAAAAGCACCAAAAACACCCTATAGTTAGAAAGATACATGGCCGTAGAGAAAAATTTTTAATGGGCAACAATAACATCAACAGTTCTCTTACGAGAAAACACAACAGCGAGCTAACACA
Organism: Rhazya stricta; assembly: GCA_001752375.1. Taxonomy (NCBI): domain Eukaryota; kingdom Viridiplantae; phylum Streptophyta; class Magnoliopsida; order Gentianales; family Apocynaceae; genus Rhazya; species Rhazya stricta. Next base: position 7,688,460 of record MEJB01000013.1, on the reverse strand, counting down.
TTTTGCGAAACAACACCACAAATTGTGTCATTTCAGTTGAAAAGATTAATTCCGTAGAAAAGCAAATCTTCATCCAATTGTTCAACAACGTATAGATTTTGTTTTACTTGAATTCTATGGATCTTTTAACTTTACCTAAAAAGGCCACAACCATTGCTTAACTCATTACAAAAGCATCTCTTATTCATCTCGACACATGATCTTGCAGATAATATCTTCATCCAATTTTTCAAGAACTTAATTCATTTTGCTTTCCTCCAATTATCCTTGTATGGTCTTTAGTTTTCCTTGAAAAGAATACAGGAATTGCTTATCGTCCTGTTACACGGTCTTGTAGATAAAAGCTCGAATGACTACAGAGCAGTTGTCCAAAATGTAACCATATAAAGCATCTTCAAATTTCAAAAGGACACATAAAATTTCAACATCTATGCCATAGCTGATTAATAACCTGAATAGAAAACTACAAGTACATGTAATAACTGTTCAGTTTGGATTTTTATACAGTATAGCTGTGCCCTATATGTTATTGCCACTTCCGAATACCCAATCTTTAATATAGACATGATCTCTCACCAACGACTTTGGGGACAGAGGGTTCTTCTCCAGGAATAGGGAGAAGTACACCACAACCCAGCAGTTCCAGAATCGAGAGAAGGATAAGCACGACCTAGTTACAGTGGTAAGTTTACAGCAGGATGATACCACTTTCTATGATATTATCCTCCTATAGTAATTTTCATATGAAATGCAATTGTAATAAATTATCTAATCAGTAATTGAAAACCTGAAGTACTCTTTTTAATAGTAACACGAAGAAACTACGTCGAGTTCTTTTGGTGAGTATAACAATTAAATTCTGATAGTAATTTTTTTTGGGTGGTGGGAAAGAAAATAGAAAGAAAGGACAGTTGAAGGCTTTATTTTGGGGTGTCCTTCAATTTGGTAGGATCACATGAAAGGTCAATATCAAATGCATGATAGAATCATTTCTTTGATCAATTTCCAGAGTGCAATCTCCATTTCACACTTTCAAGTCAGAATTATATTTCCCTCGAATGGTTACCACCAATTTGGCACATTGCATGATGTGAAATTATTGAAAACCACAACCATTGGTGGCAAAATTTGGTGCTAAATGATGATACGATGCGGAAAGTTGAATAATTACAAGCATAGATGTGTATGGATTTCCTTTCAATGAAGACTAATATGAAGTAAACTTAGCAACTGTCTGATATGTTCTAACCGATTTATTTAAGTTCTTAAAACTGTCTTAAATATTGCACTACCACTGAATGAAAAATAGGTTCTGACGCCTGGAGCTTACATCAGCAAGAACTATAAATCAGGCTTTTACCTCTTGCTCTGGAATTTCCTACTTCCCTAACATGACTCGGGCTGGAAATTATGGAATTTCAATAGAATTTTCCATGACTAGAAAATATGTGCGACTTGAAATTCATCTCTCCAGGATATAAGGCCAAAAGGTTCCTAAGTTCACAGCTTATATATAAATTAATGAAACATTAAGAAAACATGAGATTTCTAAAACACACCTTCTTTGAGGGTAGCTCGTAATTAATCAAAATGCGTCCGCTAATAGGGAACTCCCCTGCGCTAAGAAGAGGCAGGCAAGCATCCGTTACAATTATCAYATGCGACTTCCCCTCCTCTTTGTCTTTTTTCTCTTCACTCTCGGCAGCATTTTTTTTCCAACTCATTGTCGTTTGCCGAAATCTCGCGAAAATCTGCGAGCGTTCAGCTTCCCCTAAGTCACTATACTGCGACACGAACTCAGCAGAAAAAAGTTCGAAAATCAACAAACCACGAGGAGTATAATACAATTAAAAACAGTTGGGACGGCGGAAATTTCCAATATAAACGACCAAAAATACCACAGAAGCAATATTGATGTAAGGGAGGTTGGAGACGGCGGAGCAGACAGCGTCGAGCTCGTCGCGAGTATTGCAGCACACAACCATCGGAAGAGATGGACGCCGTCCGGCCATGCTTAAGAGATCCACCAGTGTTTCCTGTACTTTCAACATAATCACTCACACTTTTGAAACAAAAATTGAACTGCTCAGTTATTCCTTTGACTGAAAGAAAAAAATAATGAGAGACCATCTTGAACTGGAGTCTATCCACAGCAAGGTAGAAGTGGCGTTGTTGGCTGCAAATCATATAGGAAACAATCACTAATCTGTATTTCTCAACAGAAATGAATATAATTGAAGAATGAGAATGATAATCATGAAGTGCCTGAAATTGAATTGCGATGGGGCGGTTGACAGAGCGGTTTCGACTGTATCCATCTTTGGACTTTGCAGCCTCCTCGAGGGAGCACGAATGCCCTTTCTGTAGACGGCAGTTCCTTTACCTCCGAGTCTATGTTCTTTTTACAGTTGGTTTTATACGGTGTCGCATTTGCAGTGGCAAAAGTCAAATGTATTCTGCGAGACAGCAATTGACCATTCCTTCTAAATAAATACTTGCAATAATATTTACGAGATTGCATCTTTTCTTCCTTTTTTTTTTTTTCTGATTTTCTCTTAAGCAATTTTTGTAAGAAAATAGAAAAAATTACACAATTACAAGGGTAGCTCAGTAAATATCCAGCATATTACTTTTATATTAATGAATTTGAAATTAAGAGAATCTCTTCCAAGATAAATAATAATACTCTTAAATTACCTTTTCATTGTATTTTATCTAATTCTAACAAATCTCAAAAAAAGTCCTTTTATATTATACTTTCTTTTGACGAGTAATAAAATAAATTTACACTAATATTAAAAAAATAAGAGTATCATGCAAGACATAATTTACACGAAATAAAGAATTACACAAAATTTATTTTGAATCTCAATACTAACAAAAGGAAGATAGTTCATCAGGAAACAAATTTCATGCTAGCTTCATAATGTAATTTAACACTATTATATATGTTAGTTTCATTGAATGTAGATATAATTATTTATTGAGATACAGAACTTTTATCAAATTATAATTATAATTACTCAATCGCRTATAAAAAATTAAATAAATTTTGATTACTATTAAGAAGATTTTTTAGTATTATTGTCAATGACAACTAGCATAAAGGGCATTCTTATACATAAAAATATAACTGTATAAGAAATCATGAATAAACATTTCATTTCATGCTCTCTTGAGGATACTTATTTGAATTATTTTTTAGCTTAAGTTGGGCTAAAAAGAAAAATCAAAATCATAGAAAATTMATTTATTTTAAGACATAAGTTGAAAGAGTTATTTTTACACGAGAGAACAGATTACCTTGATTTCGAAGGAATAATGTTTTGTTATAAAAATTTTAAATTAAAGCTTTTTTATTTTAATAAATTTATCTTGTAACTCTCCAAGTTTGTATTCAATTAATAAATATGTGAAATGTATTTTACTCAATCATTGTAACAAAAATCTCAAAAATTAGGATAGAAAAAGTATAAACACTTTTAATGTCGTATCAAATTTTAGAAATTTCGTTTTGTTTTTTAGTTTTTAAATTTATACCATACGAACTACTTATTTCACTTGAAATAAAATGCAAAATAAAAATAAATATATATTTTGAAAATAAATGCGTGAAAATAAGTCYGATATCTTCATTGGTGATTATCAAAATATCAAGGTTTAATATTTCTCAAACACATATTTTATGGAATTTTTGTTATCATGAAAAAGTGCGATTATGTTCATATTTATTTTATTTCTATGTAAAATAAAGATAAATAGAGAAATACTTAATTTTGAAAGAATCAGGTAGGTAAAATATTAATAGGCTATCTATGGAAAAAGGGAATAGGCATATAAGCAGATAAGCATAGTACTGTAGCTGGCAAACAAGGGGCTGGGAGGTGGGGGTTGGGGGGCATACGCTAACAGAAATAGTGTGGTGTAATACACAATTCAATATAAATTAAGGGGTCCAAACAAAAAAGACGAAACATTTTTCCACTTCGTCCCGACCCCCCTCAAAATTCTCTCCTTCCTCTCCTCCGGGACTTGGAGCATTAGTAGGGCTTTTCTCTTACGTCCTCGTATTAATCTTTCGGTTATCACGCGGCGTACGTTAATCACTCCGCCGTCTCCTATCTTACGCCATCGCAGGTAAGCTTCCTATCCTACACCCACTTTCTCACCATTTATTTTTTTCAGCTTGATCTTCATCTCTTTCTTATCATATCCCTAATTAAGGCATTAGATCACTTGCTAATCTCGTTATTTATTTCGATTCACAAGCTGTTGTATCAGTACAATTTTTGCGATCATTCTTGGTAATTTACTACTGTTTTCATTTTTTATCAGTTCCAGTGAGATCTTCTGTTCGCGGGCAGAGTTTTTAACAGTCCGGTTTTTGCAATAGAAATTGGAGTTAGGGTTTTGATGCGTTTTAGTGGGTTGGGATCTGCGAGAGCAGCCAGGGGATCGTGTAGGGTCGTGGCAGTGAGATGGCCAATCCTGGCGGAGGGGTCGGGGCAAAGTTTGTGTCTGTTAATCTGAACAAGTCATATGGACAGTCTTCTCATTCTAATCATCCATCTTATAGTGGCTATTATGGGCAGGCCTCTGCTGCGGGCAGAGGCAGGGGCGGTAGTGGTGGAGGGGGTGGGGGAATGGTGGTTCTGTCGAGGTCTAGGAGTTTACAGAAGCCTGGGCCGAAACTATCTGTTCCACCCCCCTTGAATTTGCCTTCGCTGAGGAAGGAACACGAGAGGTTTGATGTCTCAGGATCCAGCAGCGGGTCGGCTGGTGGTTCTGGGGCTGGGAATGGGCCAAGACCCAGTTCGTCCGGCATGGGGTGGACGAAGCCTGTGTCAATTGGCTCTCAAGAAAAAAACGGGAGTGTTGGTGATGCTCAGGTGGGGCTGAGTGGACAAAGTGTTGATGGTGAGAGTAGAGTTGGTGGTCCTTATATGCCACCTTCAGCTCGGACTAGCGGAACTGGAGTTGGTATTGCTGGTGCTGGTTCTCCTAGAGCATTTCCACAGCCAGTAGATAAAGCTGTGGTTTTGAGGGGCGAGGATTTCCCTTCTCTAAAAGCAGCCTTGCCTGTATCATCTGGGCCTGGGATGAAACAGAAGGATAATTTGAACCAAAAACAAAAGCAGGTTTTGGCTGAGGAGTTGAATGACCAGCAGAGGGATGGCTATCCTTTAAATTCAGCAGTTGATATGCGTCCTCAGGGTCAGGCTTCTCATCATACCATCGGAAATGGCAGGGTGGATGATCGTGTTGAGGGCCGTGGTTTAGGTAATTTGGACATAGTCAATCATCTGAAGAAGGACGAGTACTTTCCAGGTCCATTGCCATTAGTCCGGTTGAATCCAAGGTCAGATTGGGCTGACGATGAGCGTGATACAGGGCGTGGATTTGCAGACCGCAGTAGGGATTTTGGGAATTCAAAAAGTGACAATTATTGGGACAGAGATTTTGACATGCCAAGAGCYAGTGTTCTTCCACACAAACCTGTCCATAATCAGCACGAAAGATGGGGTCTTCGAGACGATGAAACTGGAAGAAATGCTTYCAGCGATGTCTTCAAATTAGACCCTTATCGCAGAGATATAAGAACACCTAGTCGGGAAGGCAGGGAAGGAAATGCATGGAGGAGCTCTCACTGGGATGGAGTAAATGCTCAAGAAGTTGCAAATGATCGGAACAGAATTGGTGCAAGGGGAACAGGACTCAACAAAGATTTTGGAAAAGAAAACAGGTATACCCTACCGCATGCAGGAGATTGTTCTCAAAGTGGTGGTGTGTCTGGAAATCAGGAAACTAATTATGGAAGAAGGGATACAGGATATGTTCAGGAAGCAAGACCACAGTGGAATCATATGAAGGAAAACCGAGGGACTGAACGCATATCACGAGACCGATATAGTGCTGACCAATCCAGTAGATTCAGAGGCGATAACTTCCAGAATACTAACATGTTGAAATCCTCATTTGCTTCAGGCGGAAAAGTGCCCTCTGGAACTGATTCTGTTCTTACTACGGGTAGGGAGAAACATGCAATATCAAAGAATGAGAAATCATTTCTTGAAGATCCTTTTATTGATTCTGCAGGTTTTGATGAAAGGGATCCCTTCACTGGGAGTCTTGTCGGGGTAATCAAGAGAAAAAAGGATATTGTTAAAGAGACTGATTTTCATGATCCTGTTCGTGAATCATTTGAAGCTGAACTCGAGAGGGTTCAGAAGATACAAGAGCTGGAGCGTCAGCGGATTATTGAAGAACAAGAAAGAGCTTTGGAGCAAGCTCGGAGAGAAGAAGAGGAGAGACAACGACTAATTAGGGAAGAGGAAGAGCGGCAGCGAAAGCTGGAAGAAGAAGCCCGAGAAGCTGCTTGGAGGGCTGAACAGGAGCAGCTAGAGGCTATTCGAAGAGCAGAAGAGCAGAAGATTGCTAGAGAAGAAGAGAAAAGGAGGATGGTTATGGAGGAGGAGAGGAGGAAACAGGCAGCATACCAAAAGCTTTTGGACTTGGAGGCAAGGATTGCCAAGAGAGAGGCTGATTCTGGAAATGCAGAAGGAACAGTTTCTACTAGGAACATGGATGATAAATTTTCGGCTATGGAGAAAGACAAAGATATCTCGATTTCACCAGCAGAATTAGACACATGGGAAGATAGTGAGAGAATGGTGGAAAGGATAACTGCTTCAGCATCTTTTGAATCACCTGCTTTAAACAGGTCTTTTGACATGARTTCTAGGCCCTATCCTACCAGAGAAGGTTCTTCTAGTTTCCTTGACAAAGGAAAACCTTTTAATTCTTGGAGAAAGGATGTATATGAAAATGGAAATAGGATGTCTTCACAGCCACTGGTCCAGGAGATTAGTCATTTGAATCCTAGGAGAGATTCTTTTGCTAATGGGAGGGTAGCTCCTAGGAAAGAGTTTTATGGAGGAGCTGGATACATGTCTCCTAGGACTCCTGTAAGAGGAGCACTGCAAGAACCTTACGCAGACGAGTTTGGTCATCAGAAAGAACAGAGGTGGAACTTTCCTGGAGAGGCTGAGTCTTACAGCAGACTAAGGGATATGGACTTGGAATTTCAAGATAATCCTTCAGAAAAGTATGGTGATCTTGGATGGGGTCAGAACCGACTTCAGGGCAATGGTCGGCCCCCTTTTCTGGAGCGGCAATATCCAAATTCTGAGGCAGATGAGCTTTATTCATATGGAAGATCACGATATTCCATGAGGCAGCCCCGTGTTTACCCCCCTCCTTTAATTGCCGCTACCCAAAGGACTTCTTTTAGGGGTGGAAATCAGCGCCCTCGTCCTTCAGGATTCCTGGACAGTGATGACCATTATAGCTATGAAGGAAGAAGTGACTCCACCCAGCAGACAAGCTATTATGCTGCTCATCGAGATAGCCTTGAGCAATCTGAACTTGTTCCTATGCACAGAGAAAATACCACAGCTGAAAATCAGGAACTGAACAAGGATATGACATCAAGGTGTGATTCACAATCATCTGTATCTGTTTCTAGTCCTCCTAACTCTCCACCTCATCTCTCCCATGATGAGATGGATGAATCCGGAGATTCTCCCATGGTATCTACTACAGCTGAAGGAAATCAGATTTCACCGTCTGGTAATGAGGCAGGCTTAAATGAAGATTCCGGACAATGCATGGTGATGAGAGCATCCAGTTCTATCTCTGCTGCTGAGGATGATGAATGGGCTCTGGAAAATAATAATGAGTTGCAGGAGCAAGAAGAATATGATGAGGATGAAGATGGTTACCAGGAAGAGGATGAAGTGCGTGAAGGAGATGCAGAGAATATTGACCTGAACCAAGAATTTGACGATTTGCATCTGGAGGATAAAAGCTCATCCCATATTATGGACAACTTAGTGTTGGGCTTTGACGAGGGTGTTGAAGTTGAGATACCGAGCGATAATTCTGAAAGAAATTTAAGCAATGAAGAAGATAGAGCGTTTGACATACCCGACTCTTCTGTCTGTATTGTGGGAGAAGAAGGATTGGTTGATGTCGTACGAGGTGATGAACAAAGCCACGGGCAGATAGATGGTTCTCCACAGGCAACTGTAGTCCAGGAAAGTGAAAAAACAGTGCAAGATTCTCTTGCTCAACCTGTTGGTGATTCTTATACCGCGATAGCATCTGATAACTCTGCACTTTCTGCAAAGCAAACCATAGCAACTTCTGTTGACACAGCATTATCTTCTGCTATTAACCTCACATCAACTGTATCCTCTACACCTAGTCAAGTTGATATACCTGTTAAGCTTCAGTTTGGGCTATTTTCTGGTCCTTCTCTCATACCATCTCCAGTTCCAGCTATACAGATTGGTTCGATTCAGATGCCTCTCCACCTTCATCCTCCTGTTGGTCCTTCACTTGCCCATATACATGCATCGCAGCCACCAATATTCCAATTTGGTCAGCTCAGATATCCCTCTCCTATCTCTCAAGGAGTTATGCCAATTCCTCAATCAATGTCCTTTGTTCAGCCCAATATGCAACCCCATTACAGTCTGAATCAGAATGCTGGGGGTTCTTTGGCTGCTCAATCAGCGCAAGACTCTGCTACACAGAGTGCTATTAAAGATGACATGCCATCTACGTCATTGAATAAGCAGCAATCTGGCTTTGTTTTAGGACCTGCTGATCAATCTCATGGGGACCCTTCAGTGGGATTTAGTTCAGTTGTGGTAAGAGAAACCACACATAACAATGCTCATTCACAGGTTACTAGTATAGTGGTTTCTGGTGGTGCCAATGATAAGAAGCTTGTAACAGAATCAGTTGCTCAAGCTGAAGTTAGGGGCAAAAATGATGCAGTTATAAAGAATCCCTTACCCTCATCAAGAGGGAGAGTATCCGAATCTCAGATGCAACCGCAACAAACCACAGCTGAATCATTTTCCAGCGAGAAAAATTTTAGTGGCATGAAGCCTTATGGCCCCTTCTTGGGTAACAAGGGGAAAAGATTCACCTATGCAGTTAAGAACTCTAGCATGAAATCTTCGTTTCCAGCTTCTGACTTAACTGGCACTGGTACAAATGGGTACCAGAGGAGATCACGACGGACTGTCCAGCGAACTGAATTTCGAGTTCGGGAGAATGCTGAAAGGAGGCAACCAGCTGGTTCAGTTTCTTCTAATACCTTAAATTTTGATGAGAAGTCAAATAACAATGGAAAATCTTTTGGGAATTTTGCAAGAAGTGGGTCTAAGAGAGGTACCGTATCGAGCAAACCAATGAAGCAATTGGCTAACTTGGAGAGTTTGGYTTCAGGTAATTCTAGTTCCCAAGAGATTGATTCTGCAAATCAGGTGAGGAAAGAAGTTGGGAAAAATGTCTCTCTGAAACAAAATGTCTCTGGGTCTGGAGAGGGAAATTTGAAAAGAAACATATCTGAGGAGGATGTTGATGCACCCCTGCAAAGTGGGGTTGTACGTGTTTTCAAACAACCTGGTATAGAAGCACCTAGCGATGAAGATGACTTCATTGAAGTGAGATCCAAGAGGCAAATGCTTAATGATAGACGAGAACAGCGAGAGAAAGAAATCAAGGCAAAATCTCGGGTGACTAAGGTTGTAATTCATTTGCAGATCTTTCCTTTTTTAGCCTCCTGGAGTTCTTCCCCTGCCTCTTCTTTTTATGTTTAGGATTTGATGATATGTTATGTTTCTTCATAGCAGCCACCCCGTAAGCCTCGTCTAACAAAGCCATCTACCACTGGGTTGACCAAATCAAGAAAAGTTTCTGCATTGATGGGTGGTGAATCATCACAAAATCATCGCTCGGACTTTACTTCATCTGAGGGACGAGGCTTGGCTTATAAAGAGGCATCTGCTGGGTTGGTCTCCCAACCACTAGCTCCTATTGGCACTCCTGCAGTGAAATCTGAAGTACAGGCTGATAATAGATCCCAAATCAAGTATGTATTTTTCTATTAGTAACTCGTTACTAACAGAATCATTTGCTTCTAGAATTTCATTGTTTTTTTGTTTTATCTGTATACATTTACAGGCCTCTTCAGTCAAACTCTCTTTCTGTTGTATCTGGAGGTGCAAAAGAACTTGGGCCCACTGTCATGTTTGAGAACAAGAATAAAGTTATGGATAATGTTCCCACATCTTTGAGTCCCTGGGACACTGCACGAATTAATCACCAGGTGTGCAACACTGGCTCTTCATTGTTCTCTGCCCCATTTGTATTTTGCATCCCAGAATTAGGATATCCCTTGCCATATTATGTTGCTGATCTTTCAGTGTGGTTTGTTTTGCACGAACAGGTTTGGATATTTTTGTTCGTATTCTTTTTCTCCAACTTTAGGTCTCTTGATTTAATTTCAGAAAGAAAAGGAAATATAATTAGTCCAGGGATTTTCTGCATTGAGAGAGAAATTACTTTTTCCTGCTTCAACCAAATAATACTCTGATCTGAAGTGGTTGTCCTCTTTGCTATCTTTGGAGTTTCTAAAATGAATTTCCACTTTCCCAAATTGAATGTCGATGATCCTAAGGGCATTACTTGGAACTGGTAGTTCATCTACCTTTGTTCTTTGAATGTTTTCTTGAAATGATGATGCAAGTTGGTAATTTCATATTGTTTGGTTTTCTGGTGGTTTTTTCTTTTTAAATTTTTTGAGCGTCTTTGTTATTTGGTTAGATCATTGAAGTTCATTTCATTTTGATAGGTTATGGCTTTAACCCAGACTCAACTAGAGGAGGCTATGAAGCCTCCTCGTTATGATGCACCAATTGCTTCTGTAGATGGTCATAGTAGTGCAACAAGTGAGCCTCTCTTACCATCGTCTTCCATATTATCGAAAGAAAGATCTTTTTCCTCTGCTGCAAGTCCAATCAACTCTCTGCTTGCTGGGGAGAGAATTCAATTTGGTAATTATAATGCTCATCTATGCTGCAATATCCAGATTCATAACCATTTAGTCTGATGGTTCTATTCTTCCATGATCAGGTGCTGTAACTTCACCAACTATACTCCCTCCAAGTAACCGGGCTCCTGGCTCTAGTAGATCAGAGATCCAAATTTCTCACAAGCTTTCTGCAGATGAGGATGACTGCACTCTTTTCTTTGAGAAAGATAAGCAAACTGACGAGTCTTGTGTTCATCTACAAGATTCAGAAGCTGAAGCTGAAGCTGCTGCTTCTGCTGTCGCTGTAGCAGCTATTAGTACCGATGAGATTGTGAATGGACTAGGCTCTGTCTCTATTTCAGACACTAAAAGCTTTGGTGGTGCAGATATTGATGGGATTGCGTCAGGTATTCTTTTATTTTTTGTTTTTTTGGGGTTATTTTTCTTCTTTTTCTTGTGTGGCTTCTCACTGGGCTTTCACAATTGGTGTTCAAGATTTATACTAATGAGGATCTTCGATGTGTTCCAGGCATGGCCAGCCATCAGCAATTAGCCAGCCAGTTAAGAGCAGAAGAATCTCTTAGCGTATCACTTCCTGCAGATCTCTCTGTTGAAACTCCTCCAATCTCCTTGTGGCCTCCTTTACCCAGTCCACAGAGTTCCTCGAGCCAGATGCTTTCASATTTTCCTGGAGGCCCACCTTCACACTTTCCCTTCTATGAAATGAATCCGATGTTTGGAGGTCCTATCTTTGCATTCGGGCCACATGAAGAATCTGCTGGCTCCCAATCACAACCTCAAAAGAGTATTCTTACACCCAGTTCTGGTCCTCTTGGTAGCTGGCAACAGTGCCATTCCACTGTTGATTCATTTTATGGTCCACCCAGTGGATTTACTGGTCCTTCCATTAATCCTCCTGGAGGTATTCCTGGAGTTCAAGGACCTCCACATATGGTTGTTTATAATCATTTTGCCCCGGTTGGACAGTTTGGTCAAGTAGGATTGAGTTTTATGGGTCCCACCTATATCCCTTCTGGAAAGCCTCCTGATTGGAAGCACACTGCTCCATCATCTGCTGTTGGTATGGGTGATGGTGACCTGAACAATGTAAATATTGCTCCTGCACAGCGAAATCCTCCCAACATGCCTGCTCCCATGCAGCACCTTGCCCAAGGGTCACCACTACTGCCCATGGCCYCTCCTTTGGCTATGTTTGATGTATCTCCTTTTCAGGTAAGGGACTTACGTCTTATCATCATGAGCTGCTGCTTGTCCTTTCGTAATCCAAATCCTCCCTTCTGATGCATCTCAAGAAAAAAAAAGAAGTAAAATAAAAGGAATAGGAAATTCCTTGGGGGACCACCAGGCTATAACTTAGTTCTTGTAGCAATTTCGTTATGCTAGATCCAAGTTATTCGATGAGGGTTTTCTGGCATACAACTGGATATGGGAATTGGAACATGCAAGTGATACAGGGAGCTAGTCTGGCAAATGTCGTATTAGATAGTTTTACTTTTCTTATGGTTTGATAGAATATAAAAATATCTATGGGGTGTGTTAAGTTGTAATTTCTATAATTATTTTGACCAATTGATAATGTATGGAGTTGTTGTATATTTGTAATATAAGGAAATTCGAATTACTACTAGTGTATCTATTTCTTGGTACATTAGAAGTTTAGTGTTAAACCAATGACTTGGTTACATGACATGATAAGATGCTGAAAATTAGTGACTTTGTTGATGGGTTTTCCAGAATAAATCGAACATCATTTTCTTCGAATTGGGGTATAAAACAGGAATCTGAATTGCCTTGTGGAATCTGTCATTTTATATGATAGTAATTCTCTTTGTCCAGGTTAAAAAGTATATCATGGACATAAAGTGAACAAGTTGTTTTTCCTTAGTCTCCCTTTCATCTGTTGGTTCTAACACGATGTTACTTGTGCCTTGATTTTTTCCAGTCTCCACCTGACATGTCAGTGCAAGCTCGCTGGTCACACATTCCTGCATTGCCTCTTCGTGCTGTGTCTCTTTCAAGGCCACTTCAGCAGCAAGCTGAAGGTGTAGTACCTTCTCAATTTGGCCACACACATTCAATTGATCAATCAATCAATGTGAACAGGTTCTCTGAGCCCCGAAGTTCAACTCCATCAGAGAATGGTGCAGGTTTTAGTGTGGCAGCTGAGGCAAATGCCGGGCAGTTTGCAGATGACCTAGGCTTAGTAGACTCGTCAAGATCCACCTCTACCGAGGCATCTACCCAAACTGCTGTCAGCGAGAGCTCCTCCACAAGTGCTCCTGCAGATGTTGGGAAGTCTGATAATCTCAGGAATGGCGGTGGCAACAATAGCGAAGGTCATAGTTCAATTGGTTTCAAGACTCGATCGACCGAGCAGAAGAATTTATCTGCGCAGCAGAGTCATCCTGTGAATTACAATTACCAAAGAGGTGGAGGGATGGCATCTCAGAGAAACAGTACTGGAAATGAGTGGTCTCACCGCAGAATGGGCTTCCATGGAAGGAACCAGTCTTTTGGTGCGGAGAAAGGTTTTCACTCTTCTAAGATGAAACAAGTGTATGTGGCTAAACAAACAAGTGGGACTTCAACTGGAGAATGAAATTTATGTTCTGGTGCTTAGCTGATTATGGAAGAAGGATAAGGAATCTGTGTTTAATGTTTGAGGTTATATTTGCAGTTGTCTTTATTATACTTGGGATTTCTTGAACTTTATTGCTTGTGGATCTCTTTCTTGGAGCTGGTACTTCATTGAGTTGTAGAATTGGTTGGTGAAAGCAGTTTTGGGTGGCTAAAGTTTCCGGTTGACTACAGGTGCAGCTGAAATGGAATTAGTTTGGCCCTAACAAAGGATTCTAGTCTATCTCAAATTGTGTCAAGAGGTGTACCTTTTCCCGTTGAGCCAGAATAATTTTTGGGGGTTTTGATTCGTCTTAATTTATTGGTGGAATTGTMAAAGCTTGACGTTATTAACTTTTCATATCAGGAATGATCATTTTTGTAGACGGAGAGTCTTCCGTCCGTAGGAGTTCTATCATTGTTTGCCTAATTTTTATGTTTTGGAGTTGTTGGCTCATCTGTATTTGTACTTAAAAGACTGTCACTTTCGCAAAAGTTGAAATTAGCAATTCCATGAAAAGGTTACTGTGTTTTTGGCTCTCCTTTCTTTTTTCTCTTTTCAATTTCAGTGCAAGAATGCGGCCTTAGTAAGGTTTATTTTTGGAGAGAAAATGATATTCGGGGAAAATATTCCTCGAGGATCATTATCAATGCTGATGTATCAATAGTTCGGAAGAGTATCATATTTATTCTCTTTGATCTCCAAGAGAAACAAGAAAAAGTTGATGGAGGTATAATTTCAAATGATTTGGTGGCTAAAACTGATTCTAATATATACAAGTTCAATTGAATCTTCCTAATAGTCTACAGAAATAGAAAAGTATTATGCCAAGCTATCTAGTCCTCATTAGGTCAGTCCCAAAGGTTTAATGCTCGGCTCCTGATGCTGCTTCAGAGAAAATCAAGTAATGATAAGTCTGTGAATTTCCCAAACAGAGGTTACATCAGTAGACTTAACTGTCTTCATCTACCAAGTCTTACAGACGAGAATGTGCAAAACAAAGRGTTAGTTGCATTATCTTTGCCTCAGAGACTCAGCCAGTGCATAACAGATTACGGTACAATGATTAGCAATACCCGTCATCCTGCTACTCTTGGCCCCCACAAGGTTTCAAGACTCTTATTTATGATTACTTCCATTTCCCTCAATAAGGCTAAAGCCAGGTACTTTTCTCACTTCGTTTTTTTCCATGTCAGACCTTACCTGATTGGCATCCACCCACCTCCCGACTGCTGCATATATATTGTGAAGGATCACGTATGCACTTGAATTGCTTGGTTCCATTTCTATGAGCAGCCTACCAATTTCTTCTCCAATTTCAATATTGCCATGGATTAAACAAGCACCTAACAGTGATTCAAGTATATTTGCGGAAGGTCGGTAASGTAAACTCTGGACAATACCATAAGCCTCACTCAGGTGACCAGTTCTGCCAAGAAGGTCCACAATGCAAGCATAATGCTCTATCCTTGGCAATAACCCATCATGTATCATACAGTTGAATACTGCCCTGCCTTGCTCAACTAGACCAGCATGGCTACAAGCTGACAAAAGACTCAAGTAAGTGATGTCATCAGGTTTCGTACCCAAAAGCCTCATGTGAGAGAAGAGAGCCAGAGCAGCTTCTCCGTCACCATATGACCCATACGCATTAATCATCACGCTCCAAGAGACAGGATCGTTCGGTGAAAACAAGTCAAAGAGCTTTCTGGAAAACGAGATATTCCCACATCTCGCATACAAATTAATCAGGGCGTTGTTAACCGTCAAAACTTTGTCAAATCCTTTTCGTATCAGAAAAGCAAATACAGAATCAGCAAGAACCAAGTTATTTAGCTGAGTACAAGCTGAAATAACAGTCAGAACTGTTATATAATCAGGATGTATTTCACTTCGCAGTAATTCAATGAATAAAGTGAATGCTGTTGTGGCATCTTTTAATCTAACATATGCCGATATAATAGCATTCCAAAGATAAAGATTGCAAGTTTCTCCCCGTTGAAACAGAAATTCACATGACCTAGCATTTCCAAATCTAGCATACATAAGTATAAGGGATGTGAGAAAAGGTGTCCCACGTTGGGTCCCTGTCCTGATTGCATATGCATGAATAGCCTTACCTTCGGATTGGGTGTAGCATAAGGGTAAGAAATTCAGCCAGGTTATGTAGTTTGGTTTCTGATTCTCTTCTATCATTTCCCGAATTAAGGCTATGGCTTCATTTTGCAAATTATGATTGCGGTAACCAGTTAGAAGAGCATTCCAAGAAATCACACTTCTAATAGGCATGCATTTGAAGAGCAAAATACTGGATTCAAGATCTCCACAGTTTGAATACATGCTCAGGAGTGCATTAGCTAATGAAACATCAGAGGATAATCCTGTTTTAATAGCATATCCATGAATAGTAACCCCAAGCATCAAATCCTTACTCTCACCGCATGCAGGGAGAAGACTTACAAGGGTAACCAAATCAAAGTCAACATCTTCTTCTTGCATCTGATGAAAAAGGAGGAATGCATCTTCTGTTTGTCCATTGTATATGCATCCGGATATCATAGTATTCCATGAAACAACATTCCTTGTTATCATTCGATTAAATATATCAAAAGATGAGGATAACTTACTAGAGTCCGAGTAAAATGCCAGAAGAGCATTTGAAACGTTGAGATTCAAATCAATCTGATTCTTTAGACTGAATGCATGGGCAGACTTCCCCAACAGAAAGGCTTCCAGTACCGAACATGCAGAAAGGACACTAACAATAGACACTGCATCTGGATTAAATCCTGCAAATTGCATTTGACGGAATGTAGCCAAACTTTCACCTGGGAGGTCATTGGTCACATAAGCTGAAACCATTGAGTTCCACGACATCAGATTCCTTTGGAGCATCCACTTGAAAAGGAACTCGGCTGAATTGATATTTCGGAATTTTGCATACATTGACAAAAAGGCTGCAGCTACAGAATGTTGTTTCTCTAATCCAAACTTTATTACATAAGCATGAAGAGACTGACCGTAACAATTGCTTTCAAGGCCCTCACAAGAGGGGATAATGGACACAAAAGTGACCATGTTTGGCTGCATACCATCTTGTAAGAGTTTATGGAACAATTCGGATGCACAGTCTGATTTATGGTTCTTAGTATATGCAGATATCATAGAATTCCAAATGGCAACATTACTGTGTTTTGAGCAATCAAACAAATTCCTAGCTATCACTAGATCCCCACAACCAGCATACATCGAAATCAAGGCGGGCAACAAAGACTCTTCCATATCATATCCAGACTTGAAAGCAAATCCATGGAGAGATTTACCAGCATAAATAATTCCCAAATGAGAGCACACAGGAATGACACTGGCTAAAGTGCTCACATTAGGCTTCAAACCGCAAAGACACATCTCCCGGAAATGCTGAAATACCTCTACATCAAACCCATTGAAAGAACAACCAGAAATCAACGCATTCCAAGCAACTACATCCGGTTCAGATATTCTATCAAGCATTAAACGTGCAGTCTCAGATAGCCCAAACTTTGAATAAAATCCTATGAAAGCCGTCTGCACAACAAGATTTTCACCATATCCACTTTTAAACGCTAAACTATGTATTACTGTACCCGTAAGAAAATCACCCAATGCTGTGCAGGCCTTGATCACAAAGGGAAACGTATAAGTATCAGACAAGCAACCCCAAAGTCTACATTTTTCATAAATCAGCAGCGCATCTTCAAACAACCAGTGATCGCATAAATACTTTAGCATTAAATTCTGTAGAAAAAGATTCGATCCTCTTATTACAACTTTGAAGGTTGACAGAGCCAAATAAGGTTCCCCCAGATTAAAACATCTCTTAATGAACTCACTATGGAAATGTTCCTGTGTGATTAGACCCTGAACAATGAGCCGGGATTTTAGAATCCTCAAATTTCGCGCCTTTTCACAGCGGGCTAATAGAGAGAGAAAGTTCTTGTAATGTGAATTGTCCAGGAAACTGTGCACTGGACGGTTCTTTTTGAGGTGACTATGAAGCAAAGGAAAGAAAGTAGTTGAGAGACGAGAATATGGATTAAGGGTTGGCAACCGCCGTGGTAAAGCAACATTTGAAGCCATGGAAGCAACGTAGCTGCCAGCAGATTGTTAAAGCTTCGTACATCAACCACTGCCCAGCTGCAAAGTGCTTTGAGAAGTTTGAAATTCTATTCAGTCTCTATTATCTTCGATAATTTCAACAATAAGATGCCCTTCATTCTTTAAGCTCCACCATGGTCAAACGACTAGGTAAAGATTTGCGCTGTTCTGCATCTTTTGCTGAGTGCTGCATCTGCATACTTCGTTCTCTGCACAGAATTTATCAGCAAGAGAAGAAAAGGATACTCTTTTTCTACTGCCTCAAKACCTATTTTTTSATTTTTATCATTATGTACAAATTATTTGTAATATAGTGACCAAAATATATTCTCAGCCCAAAAGAAAAGAAAAAATATATAAGCATTCTTCTTCCTTTTTCCTTTTGAGTAGATAACAAAGTTAGAACTACTACTCGATTAATGTTTAAATTAGCATTGTAAAGACACGATATTAAGGAGAAATCGTCAATTTGAATGTACAGAGAACATCCTCATATATTATATAAGCAACAATTTCGAAACATAAATCTATTATTGATTCACAAATGATTGTGTTACATTACAAAAACCATACAATAGGGACCTTATGCCCCTGTGCAATGATTTGGCAAGTTTAAGCATTATAGAAGTCCCTCAAAACTCCTAAGACTCGGTCTGCAACTTCTTGTCCGAACAACCTTGGAAAGCTCGAGCCAAGATCGATCTCAATAGTCTTGTTCTTAATAATTTGATCCCTCTTTGCCAAATAAGATCTCTCAGTCTCTGCAACTTCTCTTTCAACACAAGCACACGAGTCCAGCCATATTTTCATTATTTCCTTAGCAATAGGAGTAACATGATCTCGAATGATCTCCTCTGCTCTTGCTGTTTCACCGGCTTCAGCTTCAATGCGGACCAGGATAGCTGATGGAGAGACAACGGCTCGGATGTACAGTGATGAGGAGAAGTAAGGTCTCACCTCAGCCAGCTTCTCAAGAAGTTGCCTGTGTCTGTCTAGTTCCGTGTCTTCATAGAATGTCTTGAGGTATTCAGGATACATGACAAGGTCTTTTCTAGGTGTCAAATCAAGGATGAGAACAAAAGATGTTGGACTGCTTTGGATGAGCTCAAATAAGAAGTTTGGTGCATCAGTTGATGGTTTCAAATAGGCTGAAAGACTAGTTATGTTTAAGGTTCCTCCTGTTGGCAGCTTGCATTGAAGCCAGTTTCCCAGTATAAAGTCAACCTAGTGCCAGTCAAATGCCGAAGTTAGGGCTTCAACACAGCACTTGATTTGCTATCTTCAAGATCATAATGTCTAACAGCTACTTTATTCCCAAACAAGTTATGTTATCAACCCAGTCCATCCTGCAATCTAATAATGGCCTGAGATATCAGAAATTTACATAAATATTGACCTAGCGGCAACAAATAATTAATTTTGATAGGAAAACTTGGCACCATGATGGTGCAGCACATAGGCATCTTAATGAAGTTTAGCAGTTGAGAAATGCTTCCAATGAAATTCTCAAAAAGGACTTGCTGTTTAAGGATAGGAGGAGTGCACTATGAATCAGACACCCAAACCACACATTGAGCTAGGAAGGTAGTAGAGATCAGAGCAGAGAAATATCTGCTCGATGTACACTGTCAAGGCAATTTTGATATCATGGAGAAAGAAAAGTTTCTGGTTTGGGTGTATAGTCACCACTTATATTAGTTACACTATCATAAGTGKTAATAAATTAAGCAAACAATGGTTTTGTCAGACTAAAATATGGAAAATATAGAGATGAATCTGCAGGTATTCTTATCTAGAAGAATAATGAGGCTGAAAGAAAAGGAAAAAGGAATTCTATCTCAAATAAAATAATCAGCAAGTTCTTTCAAGGCAACATTGATTTCAGAGTTTACTATGTAATACTGTTACAGATTAGTACACCTGAATTTACAATCCCCTACACAGGAAATCTCAGTTTTAATATGATTTGTGATGGATAAGTCAATTGGCAGGGCACTTTTAATTGTAATAACTTTTGCACTCCAGATA
This sequence comes from Rhazya stricta, assembly GCA_001752375.1. NCBI lineage: Eukaryota > Viridiplantae > Streptophyta > Magnoliopsida > Gentianales > Apocynaceae > Rhazya > Rhazya stricta. The sequence continues at coordinate 7,668,769 of MEJB01000013.1, read as the reverse complement.
ATACTAATCGTTCTTCATCCCAAATCTGTACAGGTATCTCAGACAATATTTCATTCACATCACCACAAAAGTTCCACTACATTGGTTGTCTTCTTACTTTTTATCTAAAGAAATGGTCAAATGAAAAATGTCGTTGTGAACTATATTTGCATTGTGTTCTGGACTGATTGTGGAAACTTAGCAAACTGACAAAAGACGATCTTCCAAAGCTGCACAAACTAATGTCTTGATCCTTTCAACACAAAACACCAGGGAAAAGACGGTTTCTCCTCACTTGCTTGGCAAAAAGGAAAAGGAAAAACTATCCGATGCTAATGTTGTCACCGAGAGATGAACCTGCTCATTTCAACTCTCAGTCAAATTCATCTCGGTGCAAATGAATTAAGCATCGAACAACTATATTTGGATTCAATGCTAAAGCGAATCCAAGCATGAAGTCATTTGTTCTGTGAATAGTTTGTAGCAACTTAGTTTGGTTACAATGAAACTCTCATTTGTTTTGTCCTCCTCAATGCAGGAATCTCTTCCCCATTGTAGCAACATTGCCACAAAGTATAAAAGTTTAATGGATTTTCTATTACAAACCATCTATTCCAAACAATATCTACGCACTGAATCCAATCCAAGTTGCTTGGATTCACTTTAGCAATAAGTTCAAATATATTTAATTGATCGAGGCCAAATATATGCAAAAAGCCTTTCTACAAGCACATAGCTCATGGAGCATGAGTTGACTTGTTGCTTTGACCTTTGTCTAGAGACGAAAGCAAGCTTAAACCTGAAATTTGTCAACAAAGAACATTTGGACATTCTTGTTGTATAGTGATCACTGCAAGGGAAACTATGCTTGCATACAGATCATTATTGAACATTATTATAATTACATGGTTCATACAACTCAACAGTCAATCCAGATTTCTCATTTCCTTTTCCTGGGCTAAAAGCTCTCATTCTAAATTCCTATCTAAAACAGTTRCATGATCACATTACTTGGGATAAAATGTAGCAACATGATTTAGAAAGCTTGCACCTATATAAGCACGAGTTGGATGGAAATGTGACCCTTATCTTTTCAGGCACAAGAATTCCAGTATAACAAAGAAAACTCGTGTACTTATATAAGTACGAGCTTTCTAAAAAATAATTCTAAATCTTATCTCAAGTGCTATTTGAGTTTCAAATGTTATCAATGCCAACAGATTTCACAATATATCCAAATTTTCTAATCCTAACTCCTATACTCATCTCTCCCTAGAAAAGGGATAAAACCCGAAGTTACTAGCTCAATAACCCAAACTCTGAAAAGAACAAGCAAAAGTTTGAAAACGTAAACAAAGCWACTCCAAATGATGGGAGCATACATGAGAAAAGAACAAACTTTATTTGCAGAAAGCAAAACCTGCAGCCCAACGCCCCGAAACTAGACAACTATAGATACCAAAATGAAAATGTTAAAAAGACCAAGAAAATAATTAAAGAAAGAAATAGAAAGAAGCAAAATGAGAAGATACAGGAGAAGAAGGAACGCCGGATCTGATGTGCAGGGAGGCTTCAGCAGTACCACTCTGGTTCTGATAGTACTGAACATCAGGCGGGAGAGAAGAAGGCAGAAGAGCAGAACCGAGCCGTGTTTCCACCGCAGATAATAGGTCCAGCATTAAGTCCCTTTGTGGAGCCGAGACCAGTGATAAGTCCTTGAATTTTGTCAGAGGATCCATTAAAGGGGAAGAYGATGATGGTGATAAAGAGGAAGAAGAGGATATTATGATTCTTGAAAGTGGAGAAGAAGATGAAGGCCAAGTGATSGGAGGGGAAAAGCGTAGTAAAGCAGGGACTGTTAGCGTTGAGTGTAGGAACTGAGTGCAGATATTTGCAGCCATAACACGGGATGTTGGCACTACTTTTGATGTTTGTGTCTGTACTCTCTGGACGAATTAAAATGAATGGCTGATGCTCATGACTTTTGGCAGGTTCTTTTCAAATATAATCCCTCCTCCTCAAATTTCATTTTATTTAATTAATACTTTTTTATTTTCAAATATTTACTACTTTTTAAATAATTTCTATTTTTTTCCTCTTAAAATATGTAGAATTGTGATATCCTTTCACATTTTTTTATTAGTCGTTTAAAATTATTATTTTTAAATATCCATCGCTATATATAGTTAAAGAAATATWTATTGTTATCTTCGTTTTAAATAATATAAATTATTTTATAYTTATACATACAAATTAAATGTTATTGAGTTATCTAATATAACTCTCTTTTATCTTCTTTATCTAATATAAATAGGAGTAATATTAAAAAAATTAGAAATAGCCATCACTCCTATTATGACCTAAACAAATGTAGGATACTTTTGTAATTTTACTCTTATCCTTAATTAACGAAGTTTGATCTTTTTGAGGATGTCAATTATCAAGGAAAACACGTAAAAAAGGATGGAGAGAGGCTGACAAAGGGAAGAAAAGGAAAGCATAATTTCTTTCAACTTCCGGCATATGTATATATATATATATATACACACCTAAACGATCTCCAATCCTTCTCATGCATTAATTCCCCAGAAACTCAATAAACATTTTGACCAAAGAAGGTTAATATAGTCAATTAACCAAATGTTGCCCTGGCATGATGATAATAGATCTGGTAATATCTCCTGACTCAGAAATCTTCCAAAAATAGGAATCGGATACAGATTATGCCGAAGTCTTCACAGTAGCCCGATTGAATGGCAATGGGTCGCTGATTTTGATAAGAAAAGATTGGGCCAGTCATGAGAATTCTCAGCACATTGGGCCTCCACCACCGAATTCCAATTCTGTCGTGGACTCTTCGGTCCAGGTTTTACGTAAGCAGTCTTGTTCCAGTTAGTCCCACATACTATGGTACTCTTCCTGAGTCTATATTTTCATTGAACTATTGATATTCGAAAAACCTTTGGTTATGGCAATGGGTCGTGATTTTATAACAAGAGAATTGGGTCATTAGAATCTCCAGACATGGGGCCTCCACCAAATTTCCAATTTTGTGGACTCTTCGGTCCAGGTTTTACGTAAAATCTCTTTGATATCCCAAACAAACTCTTTGGTAAAACTTTTCAAAGCTATTAATAAATCTATTAAACATTTATTCGAAATTGGTTAAACTCTAATAATACTAAATTTTTATTTAAACAATTAATTTGTAACTGCTAACTTAAATAAGCATTGAAATTAATATAATACATAAATATAATAAAAAAATAATTAAAAAATTATATAATATTAATAAATTAATTTTTTCTTTCAATTACTAATTCTTTTTCTCTCGGGTCTTTTTCATTTCTACTTAAATGAATGTTATAAGTTTTTGTCTCTTTTCACTAAGTGAAATTTTATTTAAGTTCACTACAACATTACCTAAAAATAAATTGGGGAAAAAATCATTGCATACTTCTTCACTTTATAATAAGACAACTATTTAAAAAAATAAATAAATTCAAATGTGAAGTTATTGGAGAGAAAAATGAATTAAAATTTAACTTACCAAACCAAATAACTCTTAATTTTAAGAGTTCATTTTTGTTTCATTGTACCATCCAAATGAAGCCCKAGTGGCATGAATATATATTAGTATAGCTCCAAACTGCAATTTAGAGACGGACATAGACATAAACAACAGAGTTGCATGCAAACCCTTTTGCATTTGATCTCAAACGACAAACGTTTCGATTTACAACTAGAAACAAAAAAGTAAAGAGCCTTCCCTGATTGAGACCATTATTCTACTCCACAAAACAACCTTATGGTTGGAAAGCGTTTCTCTACATTTTACCTGTAATGATACTACCTAATCAAGGCASTGTTACATACTACWTTTTTTCAGTTGCAGACTTTGCTGCTTTCGCCGGAGCAAGATGAAATCTTCATCCAGGGTGCAGTAAAATCRACGGTTTTAATCTCTTTCCTTTGAGCTCCGTCAAATCCAGAACTCTTCTCATCTCGACCCCTCTTTTTCTTGTTATCTTTAAGCAATACCCCAAACAACTTCAAGCTTTCACCGCTCTCATTTTCGTCATCATCATTAATATTATCGACATTGTCAACATTATCATCACCGTTCCCGTGAAGAGTCACCTCACCCACCAACCCATCGTGGCCGGACCCAGAAACACCTCGACTCATTATTTGGTTGATTTGGTCAGGCGCCACCTTGACATGCTTTGTCAAAAATGCAATGAGCTCGTCGCACTGCTTCTTGGTCTGCGCGAGCTCTGAACTCAGCATCTGGTTGTCTTTTCTCAGCTTCTGGTTCTCATCGGACAAGTCGGCAAATTGGGCCGCGGATGGAGTGTCCACCGAACCTGGATTCTTTGAATCCGGAGAGGATGTTGAGCTAGAACCTAAGTCATCACCAGAGTTCGCTGGAGAATTGGGATCAACACCGGCCGTGGATTTCCCAGCAGCTGCGTTTTGGGACGGAGCTGTTGTCACCGTTTTCCTCCGACGGATTTCAGTGAGAAGTTCCTTTTGTCCTCGCTTGAAATTTTCATTCGCAAATTCCCATTTATCAGGAACGATCTTTCTGAAGCCCTGTATATCAAGAAAATTTAAATTCGCCATCAAATTCAGCAATCTCGTAATATTTTCAACTATGTCATTTCTAGATAGTTGACTAAAAGGAGCGGGTGTATAAAATTGACCTACACCAAAAACATGTTACATTTCCCCTGTCAAATATCGGCGCAGTTTTCCAGTTGTATCAAGTGGTAGTTAGGCGAAAGAAAGAGAATTATCCGCCGTCATATTGGAAATAGAATTAAAGAGTAATTATCCGGTGCAACTAGGACAGGTTTAACAAACGTGTTGCAGACGCCAGTTGTGATACACGATGTCAAAAGGTGTGGCCCACCACTCGACATGGTTCAGGATCTTTCTTTACATAGAAATGGACACATCAGAAGCAGCACCCGGGGCCCTTCTTCTCGACTTTTCAACTCCAAAAATCGCTGTATGCAATCAATCGATTGCAGAATAGCCACTAGCTACACATGGGCCCGCCAGCTCAAATAGGCCCATCACAGCTGTAATATATAATGTAGTAAGTTGATTTGACACTCCCCTCCTCTCACATAAGAATTTTTCTTTTTTACCCTTCTCCCAAATGTAACTTCTTACCATCAATGATCATTAATTTCCACAATGCACTTTAAGACATTGTTATTGCAATTTAAATTAAAACGAATTGGACTTTTAAAAAAAAAATTATTAGATCGTAATTGAAAAGCAATAAATGCAAGACGTAAAGGTTAAAAAGGTTTTAATTTAAACATTTATCTAATTACTCCTCCTTATCCCATAAAATTAAATGTCTTTTTTGAAGTAAATTTCAAACAATATATACCTATCTCAATCTAAAAATCATTTTTTCTATTTCTATATTTGAAGAATAATATTTTTTTGTATTTGTATATTTGGTCTCTAAATACCAAAAATATTAAATACTTACACGCAGACCTCAACAATTTATTTATTTTATCATTGTTTTAATAAGCACTCAACTTGCCATCTTGAATATCACTAAATGATTATAGTAATAGCAACAAAATACGGTTCAAGAAACCTTTCTTCCCTTAATTAACCGATCGAATATGAACCCACTCCAAACTACTACTACCGTCGATTTGTTCTTTCAAACAGCTAATAAATAGTACGGTTCAAGATAATTCAACAATTAATAACTGTTTAAGAACGATACTTAATTTGCATGCGAAGAATTAATTAAATAAAATCACGCATTAAATCAAGAAATTATGGTAGAGAGCTCTTACATAGGTGTTGAGCTGGCGGACAAAGCTAGAGAAGTTGTTGTGCTTGAAGTAATTAGGCAGCAAATCCTTAGCAAACTCGGCGGTTTTCCAGACGACGAACGTTGTACCACTTTCATTCCAAGATATTACATCATCTGTGGTCGGATCATCCACCAGCTGATACGTCTTCGTCAGAAAGGGCGCCGGAACCGTCCTCTGCGACATCTCCTACCCTCTCACCAACCCCCAGTACCCCAGAAAGAAGAAGAGGAACTAGCTACTCTAAAATCAGTAGGCTTCAAGAACTTAATCTAAAAAAGAAAACTTGGAAATATCTTGAATCAGTTGGTGCTGAAAGGGAAATATATGTATATTAAAAACTATAAAAGATAAAAACGAAAAAGTTTTGAGTTTAGATGGAACAACTAAAGAGCAAAAGGGCAGTAAGGAATTCCCAATCCCAGCAGTAAAACCCAGATAGAAAAACGCGAGAATGAGGAAGATCGTTGTTTGACAACTTTCCGGTGATATTAGCAGAGTTAGTTTCTTCCATTACTGGTATATTGTTGATGGGCTTCTTCTTCAGCTGCTATGGCAATCCACCAAAAGGACAATACGACCATAACTTCTTTAAGGAGAAGCAATATGAGATGTCCGCAATTTCCTTTCGGGAGTCGTATACGGGACTCTTATATAAAACAACACCAAAGACCATTGAAAAGAAAAACGGACAAAAGAGAAAGTGGCTCTCTATGTTCTAGAAAGATTTAGAAACAACCATTTTATCTCCCTCCCCTTTGTGTGCACAGAGAGAAAAAGGAGGCAGCGCCATGGAATTGACACGCTTCCTTTGGAGCCTAGTGAGGGCCTGAGGGGAGATTTTTTTATGAAAAGGAATTGTGGGTTACGAAATTGATAATAGYGAAAACCATTACCTTTTGGGTTTTCGCTGGCTTAAAATAATTAATTGGTAGAATTCGTAGTATTGGAATGGGAGGTTTCTTGAGAAGGTTCTTCCATTTTGATGGGTAACTTCGTTTGCGCAAGTGGCAAAAGCAGGCCAYAGATAGATGTTCCAATTTTCAATTCTCRCCTAACGTTTTATTCAGTTTTCCTACTCCACATTATGGGCAAATGGCTTTTCTCATGGGACTCTTTCTAATAATAATCTCGTTTCCTATGTATTCTTATCCTTAATAGTGTTCAAACTCACGTATATTTAAATTGGTAATAACATATGAAAAGGTTTTCTTTTTAAAGTTACAATGTTTGTTGTGCATGTGAGAACTCCTCCTCTACTGCTTTTGATAATCCTAGCTTCAGCCACCAGCCTTGTTTTACGTAGAAAGTCCAAAAAAAAAATTTGTTTGGGCATCGAAGAGGAATACAAAATATCAGTCCTTGGGAACCTCATCGGTTTTTCCTAGAGACAGAAAGAAAACATAACATCACCTACGAATGAAACGTGATTTAGGACAATTCGAGATAGTAAAATTGATAAATATCTTCTTAATTTATTTAAGAGTCAAATATTCGAGTCTTTTTGGATGATAAATATCACAATATTTAGTGAAAATCTCTATTCGTGCTTCTTTGATTGGATTAATTAAGTAAAAAAATGTTTAAACATCAAAATAAATATTTTTTTTTCAAAAACCGTAATTTAGGATAGCCAATTAGTACTAGTATTATCAGTAGCACATTCATATTAATAACGAATGAAGGTTAAAATTGAAAAAATAAATTTATTTAATTGATCATTTTAATTTGAATCAACTCAATTTTTTAAGAATTTTATAGAGACATAAATCTAATATATTATCTCATAAGAGGAACTTAATCCATGTAAGTTAGTATAGTGAAGTATATTTTTAATTAGCCATGAAATCGAGTAACTCAAAAAGTTTAATACTAAAATCGCTATTAAAGTTACAAATGAAACACTCATGGTTGACAACTCCAAATAGAAAGTGTTGGTCTAATCTCAAAAAATTACAATAGATGAATCCTAAGTAATGTCGYGTAATCTACCACCAATTGCTTGTCATTTTCCGAGCGAACTATGCTTTTGAAATAAGCAACCAAAGCAAAACTAGAATTGGTGATTTGACAACCATAATACTACTATTAGATTAGAATTTCTCAATTCTCAATTAGATTAGTATCGACAAAAACTATATATAYAATCATGGTCTTTTAAAAGATTACTCGATATTCTTATTTAATAAGACTAATTCGGATTTAATCRAAATTATAACTTCGCTTTGAAATAATTGTTTGGTTTCCAACTATTCCAAACTATTGCGTATTTTACTTTAAGTATAGATTTTTTTTTTTTTTCCCCTTCTGTACTAGTTTCCGAGGCTTTGCCCTAATCAAGCCTGTTCATTGATTGAACTCCATGCAGAGAGTGGAATTCCCAACAGATTTTTTTTTTTTTCTGTATTTAGGACTCAAATTCGAGACTTAGATTAAGGGAACGAGTTCCTTCCGCTCGACTCAATACTACTTGGTAACTTGTTCAAGTATATAATATGCATCGAATTAGTCTTAACTTGTTTTCTTTCTGTTGGGGAATAATTCCTCAACGAGGTTTCCTCCTCCAACCCTTAAGTTTGAATCCCAATCCTCACCCTAGAATAAGATCAAGAAGGAAAATTTGAAGGCTTGCATATCCCAGACTATCTCCAATCCTTGTGAAGAACATTTCCAATGGGAAACAAACAAGAAAAGTGTTTATTTATTTGATTATCTGGATAGTTSATCAAAGAATTTTTCTTGAAATGGGTTGCTGCGGAATATAAAAGGTAWGTGGGGTGCATATAATATATACATACTTTGATCTTCAAGAGTCGGCTTATTCAAGTCACACCGATGCAGTAAGGATTTAGGGTTTCCAAGTAAGAACCCGCGGATCATAAAGAAATAGAACAAGTTCGTCGTTAAAGCCGAACAAGAACTTAGACATCGACAGAGGCTGCTTGAGCTATCTTCATCCTTCACTCGACACTTTTCACATGCATGTGGACCTAACCTGCTAAGCAATTGCAGGTACATTTCCACATCTGGWTGCAAGACGAAAAACGGTACTGATTAGGGTTTATGAGCTCCCGAATTAATATTCATAGAACGTATTTCTGAAGTAAGTAGAGAGAATCGAAGAACACACCTATTTAATTGGATATTTAAAATTTTTGAGAATAAATGATTCTTCAATTCAATATAAAGGATATATTTCAATTCTAACTAATTCGGAATCTTAATAGTAGCCCTATATATAATTTGTATTCATTGCATGGGAATTGGGATGGGAGCAAAGGCTCAAAGGCTAATGGCTACACATCTAATCAAACCTGCACCTACCAACCTCTCCGGCTTTGGTTAAATGCCTCGAATCCAATTTTACAGGCCATTTAAAATGTAACTAAAAGACATAGCTATACGCCCTTGACCCTTAAACTAAACCGAAAGTGCTTCTTTTTCATTAGTTCGTATGAAAAAGATGTATATTATTAATGAAACATTGTACTAAGTGATTTCTTTTATTAAGAAGCATTTTCTTTTTTCTTTAATTACTAAATATTTAAATTATWTAATTTCGACCATTTTGAGTTTGTATAAAACAAAATTCGTAAATGCATCAAATCTTTCTCAATTTTTCRAACTCGAGATATTATCTAAGGATTCAATACGAAATTTCTTCATGTCCGTGTTGAATCTCATCTAAAGCATAGAACTTCCAACTCGGTGCTGTTGTGGGTAATCCCAATGATKTCCTAAACTCAGTGGTAAGTTGTATAGGAAGATTCAAATCTTTGTAGTTTCCTTACAATTACAAAGAAAAGAATATCAAAAGGATTAAAAGCGTATAGATATATATATATACAAACAAAAAGAAAAGCGTTCCAACTCAAGTTATACTTGCTCTCAGTTCCGTGACTCGTTAAAGTTTTAGTATGAACTCATTCTATTTGTCTGTTCTTGAGATTGAATTGGGCGCATCAAGTCTAAAGATCATACTCCTCTGTCGGAATAATGTGCAAAAGTTGGATGTAATGATGTGATTGGTGATCAGTGACTAATCAAGAAAATGGGGTTAGATCTTAATACCAGTTGAATTTATAGCTCATCCTTTGAAAATTCTACAAAGTAGCTCTGAGATTTTCAAGCTTTTCATTCACGAGTTTTAAATAATTATATAATATTTAATATTTTTTAAAATTTATGATCTACAAAAACTCGACTCCATGAAAATATCTTCAGATAGTTCATCTCCTTCGACTGTATCTCGAAGCAACGATGGAACTTGAACGGAGGAAGAAATTCTCCAGTGCTAAATGCCGAACCAATCAAAAGTCGAAAGTGGGCCACTTTTCTTTGATTTTCATCTTCCTTTTTTTTTTCCCCCCTTCCTTTTATTAGATCAAATGATATATTTACTCTGCACGCGATAAGGATTGCGTTCGTTTATCAATTTTTTCAAATTATGGAATTGATATTTTCTATTGATGGAGAAAAGGAGAAAAATGAAAGCCATATAACAGGGTGGTTGGCTTTTGGAACGGCGAAAGAAATGGTCCGTCAAATATCTATAATGTTATTTTMGAGACCAAATCAGCATAGAAAACGACCTAGAATTTGATGCTGAGTGCTAGCTCAGAGGTCACAACTCTTGAATTTGATCGCTCACCCAAATTTTTGGTTATKTATACTTTTGCACYGTTAGATAAAGAGAAAAAGAAAGGAATTGAATGCATAATTACAAGGAAAAAGTAGAAGATGAAGAAGAGAGAAATGCATTATGATTTTTCAAGCAGTAATAAATTTTAAATAATTATATCATATAAATCTTAAAAAAAATATATCGTATACTTAAAATTTTTTTAAGAATATATTCTTTTTCACATTATATTGTGAATAATTARAAACTTGTGAGTTCTGAGCTTCTTCGATTCAAATACCTTAGAGGGATTATTTTATGCTTTGCTATGAAGAAGGTCATATTCCATAGATACCTAAGGCCAAAACATCTTTTTCATTTAGAAAATTTCTGTGGACGAAAGAAGAAGCTTCTTAGACTTGTTTTGTCATCTGTCAAAAGGAAGAMAGTTTTGGTGGATTAGAAAAGAACTTCTATTGCCATTGTTGCAAAAACTATGTTCCACTTCCATTCWAAGACTTCCTTCAGATGCATGTCTAATTTCAGTACTATAATAGAAATCTCACCCACCCATGATATTTTTCTTTTAGTAAAAATTCTATACAAAATTTTAAAAAATATTAAGGAGTCGATTGTCTGCCCCCGATGCTGAGCTCCTTCCTTAGTATGCACACTATATATTGATGATGTAATAATGTTACTTTGCGAGCTTCTCTTTTGCATACCTCATATGCAGAAGAGGTTTGACTTCTTTAGCTTTACATATTATTATTCAAATATTTGGTTATTTAGATCGAGAGAGACTCACAATCTATCCATAAAATTTTAATTTGAAACATTATTTAAAAGATATCAAATTTGTTACCATTCGAACAAAGAAACCTTAGCCTACCTATACCTTGGTAAAACTTCAGTTTCAATATTTTTCGGTAAATGGATAAATGGTCTCTAACCTGAGAATCATATTGGAAACATCCATGGGATCCGTAGCCGAAGTCTTCGATCATTTTTGATAAATGGATATATAAATGTGTATATGATGTCAAGCCCAGCCTATATTTTAGAGTACGATATACAGACAGTTAGATGGGCTTACGCTGGCGGGTTCTAGTGCATAACGAACTCCCAAAAAAGATTGACCAGTAACTTTGCCTTGCCACAAATCTTGAAACTTTCAAATTTGCCCTCTAAATTTGACGATAACATAAATGCTTCAAATGTCAAAATAATCCTTTTTTCTTTTTTTCTTTGAAGGACCAGGAAATACCCTAAGCTCCAGGGACAAAGAAGAATTCCTTTTCATAGCTCGAATAATTACAGACGACAGCTGAATGAGGGAAATGACCAGTTTCAATAGGAGATGCTACACAAGTAGGTTCCAGAGTGCCGGACTCGTGATGGGCAAATCCAGGGTCCGTATGTAGCTGGTTCATTATTCCTTCTATGAAGGTGCATTTCCAGCATGAGTAATTGTCTTGTCAATCATCATTAAACATATATAGGGTACGTATCATTGGCAATGTACTGAGTGGGACAGACAGCCGAGAGTGCCTTCATCCCTCAAGTCCTAATCCTGTTCAGTTCAACCAAAGAAACAACCAGGGATGATTCAGACCAACTCTGATGCCATGCCAATGGCTGCCAGTTAGCCTTTACATTTATTCCGACCTTTTGTTTGATTGTTAAAAAGGTTAGACTCTAAAACAGAGGGCACTGTCCCATCCCTAGGGCTTTATGAGAATGTAAATAATGGAATATATCGCAACAGATCAGGGATTGTAAGCTACGTGCATATTGAACTTACAAAGGGGACAATTCCGTGCCGATGCAAGCATTGAACCTTTACCTTGCCATTGTCAGCAAGATCGTCGCAACAACACTTTTGACCTTTGCATCACTACGCTATGCCTTGAAAGTCTCCTGTTTGATTATTAGTTTACTCAGGTGGCTACTCTATCATTGCGGCAAAATATTTTGGCAGCCYCATTAACCTTCATTTTGACATCTTGGTTACCATTGAAATGTTGGTTACCATTGAAATGTAAGTTTAGCTAACTCAACRGGAAGAAGGATAAGTCAAATTGAGAGTGCCTTCTTTCGAATTGGAAGAGTTTTAAATTAAATATTTTTAGAATAAAAATTAAATAATATAAAAATACAATCCTCTTGATCGATTGATATAATAATATTCCTTTTTGCATTTGCCGAACGATTAATATAATAACAACTTCGTGCATTCTATTCTTCATTATCCTGATCTCCCACTTGTGCCATCAATATAAAACCTACTGGGGAGGAATTGCGACACCACCATTCTATTATTAAGAGTAAAATATGTTTAAGATACACTAACATAGTGATGAGGAGAGTTAGGTAGCCTTCAGGTTGGAAACGGACATGGAAATCTAAGAATAGGAATACATCCTTAAGAATATATCACTTGGATTAACTCTAACGAAAATATTCATGTAACAAAATTTAAAATGGAATTTTATAATTTGAAAAGAAAGATTTAAAAGTATATTATAAGAAAATAAAATTCTTTTCAAGTACGTCAAAGTGTATCGGAAGAAAATTTCCGTTTAGATGGCTGTCTAAATGGATCCTCTAAAGTGTGGTTATCTTATTAATGTGGAGTTATAAGGATGATTCTTTAGCGGAAAAAGAAACAAAGCTAAATTCTGAAGACAGATTCTAAATGCGAAAAGAAACAAACTTGCATTAGAAGGGACAGAGCTGACAGAGAATTGAGCAACTTTTGCGTACTCAGATAACAAAAAGAAAAGAATCTTAACTCGGGTCAAATTGAAGTAACCAAAATTCGTCATCAGTTCCAGACAAATACGCGGCAAGAACAAACAACGAATCAGCCACTTTCACATTTTATTCAAACTCAGTGTGCAAACTCCAGAGATGTAATCTTACCTTTACCAAGTGGGAAAGCAAGCAAGCAGATAGAAAAACCAAACAAAGCAATAAAGGACACCAATCATAGATACCAGATAAGAAAAAGGTCAATACACCATTGGTGAGGAGGTTGTGTATAATATTGTGCTATATATTACTTGAATAAAAGTAATACAGATCATCAAGCTACTATTCAGTGCCGGACATGAAATCATACATCAGTAGAATCCTTAATTAACCAAGTTTCTCGGTTGTCCTTTGGTTACGTTTCTAACAGAGTTGTGGTTGGTTTTGCTTTTCATTGATTGAAACCCTTGCAAGAATTCTCCTTTTGGGCTCTACAGTAGAGCTCAGGATTATGTCGTATCACCATGAAGATTGACGCACCGCACAGGCAACCACTTGTGCCCACTGTCTCAACCTGGTCTTCACCGTCTGTGGATTATCACCTACAAAGATATGACATAAAACACAATCTCAGATTCCTAACTTAAAAGATATTCTTGTTTATCAGCAAGACGAACCAATAATCTATGATTAGGAAAAAAAACTCAAGAAAAATAGAGAAAGAAAGAACGTAAAGAGATGATTAGTAATAATTACCGGGACCAATTATCGTATGGGGGCTACCAAGAGGAGAGGGTATGTCACATTCAGAGATGGTGGATGAGATAGGCGATGATACAGACGGAGCCTTCGAGACGGCATCGTTGTACTGCTTGTTTACGGCGTAGTAGAGTCCATAGGCTGGAAAAGTATCAGACAAGCGTTGGTCCATCTCCGGCGAGTCGAAACCGAATCCCAGTTCAATACAGGCCTTAAGTTCCTCGACGTCCTCGTCAGTCACGCTCTTGCTCCGCCGCTTACGGCGGAGACCATGGTTCCCCTTCCTCCGTTGCCACGCCTCGTCGCGGTAGGAATCGGGAGACCAAGATTTTTGCTTATACAAGGAGGACGTACCAGCTGGTAGCGAAAGCGATGTCTCTGATTTAGATTCTGATGGCGGCGGCGGTGGTTGTTGGGTGGTATCGAGCTGTGACATGACTCTCCTCTCGCCCAACCCCAGAGGCGGGGAGGGGGGCGGGGAGCGCTCTATGGCTCGGAGTTTCTGTTAATTAAAGTGAGTTATTGGGGTTGATAGGGTAGTTTATACTCGTATTTTTTGTGCAAGGGAAGGTGGGTCTGCACGCTACGCATTTAGTTGGTCCGGGTCATCATGACCTGTTCTTTCATTTCCTTCAACTTTGTTAAAGTATTTTTTGACGTACTTTATATCTTGATTCGAGATTAATTTAGATAATAAAATGAATAGGGATTTAGAGCCACTAACCTTACTCAAAGGCACATTTCCGATAAATTATTGTATGACGGGTGGTTACGTTTGCCATTATATTTTTATAATATTATAAAATACATGAAATAGTGTAAAATACAAGATATATTCGGTAATTTTTTCTTTTTTAAATTTCACGAAATTTTAATTGAAAAATAAAWGAAAMAAGGATATCAACATTTTTCATTTTTAGATTTTTCTCCAAAACGAAAAGGGATGTCTATATGTGGCATACTACCAAAACCATTAGGTCTCTATTCTAATGATTAGAGAGAAGGGCAAATATAAAACAGGTGGGGAAAAGCTGCTCTATCCATCGAATGTACGGAATGGGTTTCCCTTCTTCCTCCCGAAGGCGAAAAGCGACGGCCACTTGCTTTCACGCCGACCATATAATTAGGAAATGGGAAATAGTCATCAATAATAAGTAAGTACAAAATAGATRGCCGGCTTGAAGGGGCAACGTAATGCACAAGAAAACAACTCTCACTAATAAGTTATCAAGTGATCACAACTGGCGAGCCAGACCAKCCATGCTTCCCCATCGCTGGACTGAGATGATGAATGTGGATTTGGTCGTTTCTTGATGCTTGAGCAAAGATGTTGACCGTTCTCGTGCTTTGCTTTCTGCATTTTTGGACAAACCAAATGAACTGATGATGGGTGATTTGTTTTCTTCATTTTTTAGATTTTTTATTTTAAGATTTGAATCTAAGTGCGAGGATTCGATTTATGAAAAAGAAAAATTAAATAAGTAAGTTTAATTTGTGTGGTAGGATTCACATGTTAGCTATATATTACCCTAGAGTTAGCGCTTTATTTAAGAGTGGATAAATTGAAATATCATAAAATATATAAAATATTGTACGATGATCTATCTTGATGATGAATGTTTCGAGTACCAATTTATTGACAACAAACGTATTGAAACTCGACTTTTTAAACTCAATTTCTCCATTTCTCTTGTACCTAATTATCTTGCAAGTAATTTAAAATATTTGGTCAACTAATATCGTTCGTCGTAGCAGGAGATCACGGTTCAATTGAAATTCACATATTCAATTGAAATCAAAAAGTGGTTAACGGTTTGATTTTCGATTTTGATTTTAATTTATGATTTTAATATTTTAAGAAATCATTAATCCACGGTTCATGAACGGAAACGTCGGTTCATGAATCATTGAACCATCGGTTCAAATTATTTTTTTTAAAAATAATAAGTTTTTAAAATAAGATATCAAGTTTTAACCCTTGTAATCATAAGTTAGCAACTTTTTATATTGATATAACAATTTATTTTTTAAAAAAATTAAATAAATCATTTATTCAAAGTTAAATCAAATAAACTGTAGGAT
The DNA here is from genome assembly GCA_001752375.1 of Rhazya stricta. Taxonomy (NCBI): domain Eukaryota; kingdom Viridiplantae; phylum Streptophyta; class Magnoliopsida; order Gentianales; family Apocynaceae; genus Rhazya; species Rhazya stricta. Next base: position 7,652,722 of record MEJB01000013.1, on the reverse strand, counting down.
ACTACATTTTTTGTTCAGAGGTAAATCAAGTAAATAATTGGACATTTCACAAAACATGTTTTTTCATTTCCAGCAAACACGCACAAGTACTATAAATTAACATTCTTGTTGATTTACGGACTTCCTTTTGGGCCTCTGACATGGGCCACAGTAACTTGGTTAGGCTTGTAGATCTTTTAAAACGAGCGACTATTTATCAGATTCCCATTATTGACTCTTGTGGTCCCATGGACTCTCAAGGTGAGTCGGTTGCGCGATCGTCCTTACTTTTTGGGCTACAGCTGTACCCTTTATGGGCCATAACTATGGCCCAAATACCTACTTATTTACCTCTCGTCCGCTTCGTTAGCGCGAGGGCGCACCACGTCGACTACAGCGAGGAGATCCGAATTAATCTCTTCTTTGTTCTTTGGGGATTGTTACAACAGAAAGCTTCTCAGGAGCAGGGRGATTAGGGWTCCGGTACCAATTCGAACAGAGAGAATCAATTGAAATTTAGGAGTCATCGAAATTCAAGTGGAGCTGAGGGGGTCTTTGTATTCAATTTGATCAAAGGCATGTGGCACGAAGCGAGGAGGTCGGAGAGAAAAGTCCACGACATGATGGACGCTGCTAGGAAACGAGCCCAGCGCCGCGCCGTTTACTTAGCTAAGCGGCGCGGCGATCCTCAGCAGTCTATTCAAGCCGTCGGTTCCCGTTGCCGCATTTACCGTGACGACACCCTCTACCACGCCACACAAGATCAACAGGGCTTGTATGTTTTTTTTTTTTTTTGAGTAAATTATTAATAATGATTTTGTTTATAATTCCCTTTTAGTTTTTTGAAATTACTGCTATTTCTGTATTGTTAAAATTTGTGGTATAAATTTCATGTTTTCTTTTTCTTACGGATTTTGAAAGCGGCTTGAACCTTAGAATTCATGTCTGTCTGTTGGTTTAGTTTCCCGACAACGACAAGAACAAACTAAGTAAAGACTAGGAGTTGGAGCACGTGGGAAATGAAGGATGGTTTACATTTATCATACATTTTATCTTCTGAATGTTGATAACTTAAAAGAGCATTATGCTCCCATTATTGGATATCGGTAATTGTTTGAAAATCTCGCTTCTGTTTTCTCCAATCTTAGTTTCTTCTGAAAAGGTACATTATGCTTGTTGAGCTGATGAACTAAAGGGGAATACATCATTTTACGTTTTTTCTGGAAGATTTGAATAAAGTTGTGTGGCAATACAATTTCCAAACTTAAATAATTTAGTTACAGTTGGCTATGCCTCTCCCTCAGCCCTTCTTTTCCCAATACTGGAAAAGTGTCAGGTCAATCCTTGGCATTTGTCACCTTCGCTGGTAGTTTAATGAGTTTCTCCATTCTGGTTATTGCATCCTCATACTGAATTTGTAWCTATTTGCTCATTGTGCTTAGGCAACTGAATGTTTGAGCATGTAATAATTTTAGCTGTACCTAGGACTTCTGGCTGTATGTGATATAGGAAGATGGGTAATACTAATATTTTTAACTTGCATACTTGCTCCTCTATTTCCTCGGGGATTCTTACTTAATGCAAGGTGGGAGCTGATCTTTTTCACCATTGTACTCAGGATACCATGGAATGGGAAGGAGGATATATTAATTGACAGGTATTTAAACTTTCTGATACGTCTTTTCTGCTAAGTAAAAGTAAACTGGAAAGTGGATCTTCCTATTTTACTGATCTACTGTCCTATTGACAGGTTTGATGGTCGTGCTCTACTTGATTTTATTCGAGATACTAGTTCTCGTCATATTCGGGCAGCTGAAAAGTCTGAGGAAGAACAAGAACTAGAAGAGTTTGTTAATTTTGAGCGTTATCGGGATTTTATTAAGCATCGGCATAGAGGATGTCGGTACTTTTTGATTCGTTTAGTCATCCTTTTTAATAATCTTTTAATTCTTTTGTATTGTATTTAACTGGCTGCATGGCATTTCGGAAGCTGTGCATTCAATCCTTTCTGTTTTATTTTGATTCATTTTATGATGATTTTATGGTTGAATTGGAGTTATTTGAGCTAATATTGTCCATTATTAACAGTTACTGATGAGGAGGGTTTGCAGCATGTTGAGCTAGAGATTGAGGCCAAGACGATTTACCCATTTGGACCAGACAGGTTCAAGCTTATCACTCTCTCTCCCCCTCTCTCTTCGTTTTCTTCTTCTTCTTTTTTATTACCTTTTTTATGTTTTAAAATGAATTTCAAGTTTTTTTTTTGGGAAAAGGAACTTAATATTTTTTTCTCCTTAAAATTTTAATGAAATTCTTCGTTTTTAATCCTGAATTGTGATGTTGAACTTAAAATAAGAGTTGCATGGGTACTGGATCTGTCCAGACAAAAGAAAAAGTAAAAAGAACAGAGACTAAGAAAAGCGATGTGCTTCTCCCWCATTTTTTTATGTCAATCTATTTGCTTTCTTTTAGGCCTCCCTKAAGTTTGAATTATGCTTTTTCGGTTAGATTTTCTCTTCCAAGTCCTCATGTTGATAAAATAAGTCAAAAATTTGTTTTCTACATTTATGAATATTACCTTTCTGCTAAAATGTTTTTGGCTTTCTTTTAATCAATCATCTTTATACCTGATTATAGATGCTATTCAGCTGAGATCAACTTCCCTCCATCTTTTTTTGTGCTTAATATCAATCACATTTTTGTGATTTTCTTTGGTTGTTTCAGTAAGCTTAGTAGCAGTTCTGTGCTTCTATTAATTTGTGCAGATTCCCTAAAAACCGTTCTTATCTCCCTGTTGCAACATCATGTTTATGTCTTGTTTAACTTGATGTACTGATTGCTTTTGAAAATACAATAGGTCTCATCTTTCTCAACCTCCTGCAAGCAAGGGTTCATATTCACAGGTGGGTTTCTCATATGATGGAGATGGAAAAGATGAAACCCATGATTCAGATGGAGATGAAGAGGAGGAGGAGGATGAAGAGGAGGAAGATGAGGAGTTGAACAGTGATGATAGCAATGATGAGGTGATGGAGTCAATTGCAAAGGAGTTTGGAGTGAAGCGGTATGGATGGCTTGTATACATGGATAAAAAGGCTAAAGAGGAAGAGAAAAGGCAAAAAGAAGTTATCAAAGGAGATCCTGCAATTGTAAGTCACCCAAAAGCTTGGGTTGTACAGTGATAAGAAGTGGACTATTCTGTGTTAGTTAGTACATGTTCTAATACCCTAAGCTTTCCAGAGGAAGCTGAGCCGCAAAGAAAGAAGAAAGGCTTCTCAAATTGAAAGAGAGAGGGAAAGAGAAGCAGCTCGGGTCACTGGCACTAGTGTGCTTCACAATGATCCTTAYCGGTAAGCAGCCTTGTTTTCTATTACTTGCACTTAGAATTATCTAATGGAGGAACTTGTATGTATTCTTAAGATCGTTATGCCCATTCTGTTGACTYCATATTACAGTGAGTCTAGGAGGAGCCCCACTTATGAAGCTTATTCTCGCTCTAGGCGGTATGTACATGTTTCTGGCCCTGGCACGTTCGAATAAAGCAGTTTTGTAAAATATTCTTGACGATGTTTATTTTGATGATCAAGGTCAAGATCGCGGTCATATTCCCCTTCACASTCAAGACTCTATGCYCGTGGACAGCATTCTGATGATATTCATCGAAGTAAAGATAGAGGTTCTAAGATAGAGTACATCACTGAGTTTGGGGGTTCTGACGGGGATGAACCAAAGCTTGAAGGATACTCTCCACCACCATCTCCTCCATCCAAAGCTGAAACTTTGAACCGGTCGGAGCACTCGACCTTTAATTCTTGCAAAGATACATTGGACAGTCTTTTCTCTGCTKCAGCCTTATCCACCATTTTGTTACCCGAGCAAAACTTTTGTGGTTTATAATAGACACGCTTAGGGTGAACAGCATAACTGCCATGAGGGAGAGGAAAGGAAGATTCCTTTTTGAAGAACTTGCTTCCCCGAATCACATAATATGACTGCATCTGAGTTGCCAGGTGATKTTGAGAAAGTGTTTTGCTAATGCTATTGATTTTCTGCAGGCCATCATCTGGTCAGATACTTGAGGCTCTCCATGTAGATCCTGCCTCTGGTGTTTCCCTTGAAAAGGAAAAAAATGCCAAGTTGTTGAAACCGCCAGTAAGGTACTTAAAGATACTGATGCTTCCTCATTGTGCTTTGTCCTTTTGTCTTGGCAAAGGACATTCATATGCTTGTGTGAGAAATGGTAACCTGATCGTGTATATTCTTTGTTTACATTGCAGCACTTCTGCAGCATTAGCGAAGTTAAGTAAAGCAACTAGTAGTGGAAGTCTCTCTAAGCAACAGGGGGAGAAGAAGGAAACTCCACAAGAGCGACTTAAACGGATTATGAGCAAACAACTAAACAAACAAAGTAAACTAAATTCATGTTCATTCTGTTGTATGGCATATGAACTTCGTCTGCCTTTTTTGGGCATGCGGTAAATGATGATATAGAATGACTGCCATAGGGTGTTTGTAATAACATTATCTTGGTAGTTATTCAGTACTTGTAGGTATCTTTTAATATTTGTAGTGTTCTGCTGGTCCTTTTTTGCAGTTAAAAAAGATACAGCTATTGAAATGGCTAAGAAACGAGAACAAGAACGACAGAGGTTGGAAAAACTAGCCGAAACAAAAAGAGCTAGTCGATATCGTCAAAGYCGAAGCAGAAGTTACAGTCGTTCTCCTCCAAGGTATAGATTACCCTCTCTCTCTCTCTCTCTCTCTCTCACTTTAGATCTTGCTGTCGATTCATAAAGCTAGGAGACAATTTCCTTTGACAGATTTATTACAGTGATTGTGCATACTCTCGGGGAGCTTTATTTTAAGGTGTTTGGATCTTCCTAGTATTATGCTTCTGTGAAAATGAATTGCTGTCCATGCTTATATCGCAATGATGCTTTTATCTATATTTTTGTCCAAATCGTATATTGGGTTATTTGTTTATAGGACTATTTGAATGAATATGGATAAAGGGTTTCTTTGCTAACAAAAGCAGCATAAAAAGATGCTATTGCATTCATCTGTGGTAGTTGATTCTTTTGGCTGAATTTTCTTTCGCTTGCAACAGACGACATCGACGAAGTAGAAGTCCAATCAGAGGCAGAGATTCTCGAAGATATCACTCACGCTCTCATTCCCAATCTCACTCTCGTTCTTGCTCCCCAGTCCGCTCACATTCGCCATCCCGATCTTACTCTAGCTCTYGTTCTCATTCCCGTTCTATATCTCGCTCTCGCTCACCGAGGTATTTTTACTGTTTTTCGTTGTTGATGTTAAAGTTCTTCTTTTGGTTGGCTTTACCTGATAGCTAAATGTTCCAGGGTAAAACGAAGATCGAGATACTGAAGATGGTATGTTTGTTAATAAAGGGTCAGAAGATGTGTAGAGCAAGTTTGCTTACAGCTGCCATACAAAGTTCTTGTATCTTTCTTGCTTATGCGATAATGAATGGGGTTGAGTTGTTTCYATGAACACACTGGATTTTGTAACGTGCTTATCAAGCAGTATGATATTTTGGTTAATTTATTCTGTTACTTGTTTGGTATTTTCTCTATTTCTCCATGTAACAGAGCAAAATATCCCACAATGTCTCTGACTAATTCAAGACGGTAACATTACTCGTTAAAATATTCTTTTAGTCCCCCAAATTAGGGAAAAAAATTGCTTATAAAATGTTACAAATTGTGTAGTTAGTTTATTGCTGTTCATGTTGAACTGGTTTAGGATTTGAGTTAAACTTTTGAAGTTCCTAGCCCAAATTTGATGCTCGGCATCACAAAGATGAAAAGTAAAATGTTGGTCTCCTTTTATCCTGCTTGAGTGGGTAACTGGAAAGAAACTAGTTTGGTTAGGGTCCTGGTTGGATCTTAAGAATCCCGTGTAAAAGCAAGGATTTGCCGGGTACCGATCTAGAGTAAAAATTGCAACTTTACTTTATTCCATTCCTAGCACACGAACCCAGCATTCCTAAAAGGGATACCTATTTGTACCTTTAATCTTCCATTATGCACTTTTTTAAGTTCAAGCCAATCTTGAACCTCCTTTTTCTCATAGCTATCTAGAATAGCTTTGAGAGAGTAGATTGAGATTAGATAAAAAGGTATTATCACAACACGGGCGGCTCCTCCTTTATTCTAATGCTCTGCTTTCTTTTCTTTACTTTAGCTATAGTAAACGTTACCATGACGTTTATCCCTTAATTAAAACCAAGTCACTCTCGTCCATTCATATTGCCTATAACCCCCCGGATTCATGAGATATAGATGTACCTTAGCAACTTCTATGTTCACAGCAATCATGCACGGATAGCGCTCGCTCATCTTTCTCTTTTTTCATACTTTCTTATGATTGATTATAAGTATAATAGTTGAATACTTAACGAAATGATTATTTGATTTTTTGCTTTATGATTACTATTTTCATGATTTAATTGATTAAAATTCTATGTGATATGTAATAGAATAGTCTTATTGATCAATCGTTTTGGAAAGCCTAAACCTAGTGCGCTAAAAATGATTGTAGCTCCATCGTGTACATAAATAAATAGAGGAAAAGAAGCGCAATCCATATTTTCAGAAACTAGGCTTTAACGGAGCATTATTTCCGACTATGAACCCTAGACGAGGTGGATTTTTTATTGTTGAAAAGTTTGATGGAGCACATGGGATGGTGAATCTCTCTTGCCTTAGTTTAAGATTTTCTTTATTGTTATATTCTAATGATCTCTATTCTGTACCCTACAGAATGATTCTATCGTAGTAAACGTGCATTTTCCCCCCTATTATAATCACCAGCCGCTGTATCATCGAGTTTGCAGTTTTATATTGCTCATAATCAATCTGGGTCTGTGTCTTTGCACGTCACGTTGAGGTCACTGGTTTCATGCAAATTAAAATTTGTTAATTAACTCAGAAATCAACTCGATATTAGAAAAAGAAACCGAAAGGGCTGGAAGCTGAAGAGTACAGATTAATCCCAAGTTAATCCTGTTCTTGCTAAAGTTGAAGATAATGATCGATTTKTGACCCTGTTTTATGTGCTTTAAATCCAGTAAGTATACTGTGTCGCTTACAGAGATATATAGCTTATCCATGCAAAGATCCTCTAATGATTCCACRGAGATTGACAGCTTGTTAAAAGGATCATCTTTACATATAAACAAAGTAGATATTTATCTTTTCAACCTTGCATGTAAAAACTTCCACCAAAAGGCTCCAAAAATTAATGTTTTTAATCCATTCTGCTGGCTAGCTAGAACCTGCTGCAGTATGGCCCTCATGTTAATCGCACTATCAAATTATCTTCACTGGTGGGGATGAAAACTCCATGGATGCATATGGAGAATAATTGGGAAAGCTACAGTTTTTTGGGTTTTGAATCAGCATCGATCATCATCAACCAATGGAGCTAGCGTACGTGCGTGTGCTTCCTCTCTCTTTAATCATCACCTAACCCTATTTATTGTGAAAACTTGCGTAACGTTTGGAGCCATCGCGATCACCATTTGTGGTCACCGGCAAATATGAAGAGCGGTGACTTGACTGTAACATGCATGTAAGATGAAGAGGAAGACAAGAAGACAATGTTGCCCACAACGTTCACTATTCGAACATCAAAAATGGCGATTTAGCATTGTCCAACATGGACCCCTCATCTCCATTTTTGCCCACTCGATCTGTGGACAAGAAGACAGGTTTTTCCAATCTTTTCGACATCGAGAGCCCCCTTCGGTTGCACATCTTCAAGACCGTTCTGGACTTTTAATAGGCTCCATGTGAGGGTTAGTAGCCATCCTGCTCCTCACAGTCCTACAGATCTAATCCCAAGTCTTCCCTTTCTTTCTCCATAGATTTTCCCTTGGCCTTTGGATTATTATATTTTCAGTATATTAGTAGTGCCCTCGTAAGGTGTCTGACTTTGTTATGCACTTTGTTGTCCAAGGCGATGAAAATTTCATATAGTTTKTCTTGGCGTCTAGTGGACCATATAAAACCTTAAAAAGTCCAAAAATTGGGTGGTCTACTTTTCTTTGATGGATGATGGAGATTCATGTGATGTTCAAGTCACCTGTGAAATCAAATTAATAAAGCCGTTGCAACATGCCTTTTTAGTTTATTTACCAGTTGTTACTTTAGGTTTCCGCAACATACTGCTCAATTACTAACACTTTACAAAATTAAGAAGTCACGAATTTAATAGTAATGACTGAATATGTCCATTTTCCCTTTTCTGATTTGATATTCCAAACAAGAAAAGAGGTGAGAGATAAGGGAGATTATCAAGTTAGCCTAAGCGGCATGCCTCTTCTGAAGTCTACTATTTCAACAAGAGTTGGTGCCCCTTTCAAGTCACTAGTTGCACAATTTGTGCTGTTTACATCACCGGCTTGGTTTGCGTCAATGTACACTCCAATTGGGATGGTTGGAGCTCCGTCAAAGAATAAGGGCAGTAAATTCTACATCATAAAATAAAAATAAATCGATGATCAATTAAAATTGCTAAGTCATGAATATCTTATTAATCGATCACATAATCGTTTATTTTTTGAAATAAATATACAAAATCAAATTTAAAAATCGAAGCAAACCCACATATTTTCACTATAGTCCACTAATTTAAATTCTCCACAAAAATCAATGCTATATTAAATATAAATCAAACAGGGTAAAAGTTTCAAAGCTGTCAGAGATTAATCACCCACCATGTGGTTGGTCTGAAACATATAACCGTCGGTTCCACTTCATCAAATTTCCTTCTTCAATGGYCTCTCAAATTTGCAGACTCAGATGAAGATTCAGGTAAGGTAAAGCCAAGCCAAGACATGTGAAAGAAGCAGAAACATGAATGCCGGCCGGTGCCTGCTCCCTTRCAATAATGGTAACCAGTTACTCCACCAGAAAAAATCTGGACTCGTTCTTCAACTAGTCGTTTTATTGTGCTCTGTTATTATGTAATTATCGAGCCCACCAACATATGATACAAGAACAACACTCTAGTTATCGTTTGTCGTTCGATTACGGTTCATTGGTAAAAGGCAAACATCATCAACCTTCTTCTGCTTTATCTCTGCGAGGTATCTTCCTCCAGTTAGTTACAACAATTGAACATTCTTTGAGAGACTCGGCATTCTTAGAAAAGATTAATTCAGGTTTAATTTCGTTATGTTYAAAGGATTTGACTTTTACTCAAARAYATATTTTATTYRTAACTTTTTCAATATGATATCATAAATAAATATCTTATTTTAACTTAATAATAAAATTTGCAATCTGTTGTATCATGAGATTGGTTGACTTTTGTACTGAAATGTATGTCCTAAAATAATAAAAATAAAAGAGGATAGTTTCATTTCTGTTATACGCAAGACTTGCCTTCTGCCTTCCCCTTTACAGTTGTACAGTGTTTCTTGTATTAAGGCTAAATTCACAGTGCAACTTGGATGAGGTTACTTAGCTTACACCTTGTTAAGGTCAATGATAGAATAACTAACTACATAAAACAATCTTAATTAGAGTTAATCGATTTTTTTTTTTTAAAAGTGTGATGAATGATTTACGTCTCTTATTATATATAATTGTAGATTACGAGTCAATTCTCCATTACAGTTCATAAATAAAAGCGATATTAAAAAGTATCTCCGAATGTGATTGGGAAAGTTGATTGTGAGATGCCATGAAAGAATGGGAGTTGTGAACGCATTAATTGGTTCCCCATTCTTCCCCACCGCTAAAATACAGAGCATGGAATACTAGCTTTTATGTACAGAGAGAGAGAGAGAGAGAGAGAGAGAGAGTAGCATTCTCCCTTCCGGGCGGAGACTGCTCCGAGGACTGTAGAAGGAGGCATCTGAGGCAAAGTCACCGCCCAAACAGGGCATCGCATTAGATATCTGAACCCTTTAAACCCGCTCCCCCCACAAGAGCCCTGAATCGCTTTGACCATTTCCTTGARTACTCCTATTTCCTAATTTTTATTTTTGTGCCTCAAGATTTTATTTTGTATTTTTAATACACTTCTTATTATATATTTTCATTCATCAGAGTGGTATAATTAAAAAAAATATAATAAAAGATTCGAACTTATAAATTCTATATCAATTGTAGAATAATATTATTCGATCATTTAGAATTATCCACTTCTTGAAAAATCATTTATCTTTTCGTTATTTATTGTTAGATTTTAAAGAAAGAGAATACAATTTGAGAAGAATAAAAACAAAATTGGATATTGAGTGTTGACTAAACTATTAGTTTAAAGACGAAACAAAAAAAACTTGATTTAACGCTATTCTGTCATTACTGACTTGCATGAAATCTCAGAACATTTTAGTATTATACAATAATATAAATAAAACAAAAAGAAAAGGAAAAATGTGATTTAACTAAAACCCCAGGTGTGGACCCCCACTCCACTATCCTCCTTATATATAGTCCTCTTTTCGTTGCACTCCAAAATCCCCATTTACACTTCACTATTATTATCACTGCTCTCTCTCTTTCTATCCCATCGCCTTCCTCGGTCCTTTCTTGCTCATCCACCTCTCTCAAGCTTCAACTTTCCTTTCCTTTTTCTCTGTTCAAAAGAAACCGGAAAATACATCAAAGAAAACTAGCCGTTTTTTTCACCTGAATAGATATCGCGTCTTTTGCTTCTCTTTTTCAAGAACCCATTGCTTTGCTTGGTGAGAGAAAATAATACTACTAACGATGGTGGACGTAGACCGGAGAATGACCGGTCTGAACCCAGCCCATGTGGCAGGTCTCCGCCGGCTTTCTGCCAGAGCTGCTGCTGCCTCCGCTTCGACTCCCTCTACACCCCTCCCTCCCCGTAATAGCCTCCTCTCCTTCACTTCGCAGGCTGATAAAGTCCTCACCCACCTCAAGAATTCAGGCATCCAAGTGCAATCTGGCTTGTCGGAATCCGAGTTTGCACGAGCTGAAGCCGAGTTTGGATTTGCCTTCCCTCCTGACCTAAAGGCCATTCTCTCAGCTGGTTTGCCCCTTGGTCCCGGTTTCCCCGACTGGCGCTCTTCTGGCCCGTCCCGTCTTCAGCTCCGCGCCTCCATGAACCTCCCTATCGCGGCCATCTCCTTTCACATAGCACGTAACACTTTGTGGTCCAAATCTTGGGGTCCCAGACCATCGGACCCGGAAAGGGCCCTCAAGATCGCCCGAAACGCCCTCAAACGGGCTCCCCTACTCATACCCATTTTTAACCATTGTTACATTCCTTGCAATCCGTGTTTGGCTGGAAACCCGATCTTTTACGTCGATGAAAATCGGATTTTCTGCTGCGGTTTTGATCTCTCCGATTTCTTTGATCGCGAGTCATCGCTCTTTCAGAGTTCTGACACTCAGATGTTATCCAAGCAGCGGTCTATGAGTGAGAAATCAGCTTGGTCGTCGTCAAATTTTTCAAGGAGAAGTCTTGATACTCTGGCCGCCAGCGTAGGAAGGATCCCCCGATGGGTGGAATTCTGGAGTGACGCCGCCGTGGATCGACGTCGGAGGAACTCCAATTCGTCATCTTCTTCATCATCATCGCCGGAGAGGTACTTTGACATGCCCAGGTGCAAAATGCCCAAATGGGTGGAAGAGTACGTAGAGCAAATCGGATCAGTATTAAGAGAAGGGGGATGGAATGAATCGGACGTTTCAGAGATCGTCCACGTGTCAGCATCTGGGTTCTTCGAAGGTGAAATGGTGTTATTGGACAATCAAGCGGTTTTGGACGCTCTATTGGTTAAAGCGGATCGATTCTCAGATTCGCTCCGGAAAGCCGGTTGGAGCTCGGAGGAGGTTTCAGAAGCGTTGGGTTTTGATTTCCGACGGCAGAAGGAAAAGAAACCTGCAAAGAAGTTGTCCCCGGCGTTGATGGAGAGAATCGGGAAATTGGCCGAGTCGGTGTCCCGGCCATCATGATAACGTAGCTCTTTTAGCGTGTGTGTATACTGGAGAAACTACCGGCAACCGGCAAACATCGAGATTCTATTTTTTCGTTTTTTCTCGATTTCTAGGGTTTCAATACCTCGAGTTTGTCTTTTGCCTCTTTTGATTTTTGGATAAAGAAAAATGAATTTCGGGAAAAGCCAAAAAACGAAAAAAAGAAGAAAAAGAAAAGCATACAAGTTGTTTGTACTATGTAAAGAAAATCGGTACATCAAAGTACAAAGCTTATCTATGATATATGGTATGGTAAATTGTTACCTTTCTGTTAATGTTTTTTTGGGTGATTATTTTTTATATTTTTTTTACTTACTCGATATTTGAAATTTTTGGTTTTATTTGTGTACTTGAGGAGGAACTCATTAGGGGTGTGAAAATTTTTTAATATATTTTTTTATTATATATTTTTTAACATTAATGAAAGTATAAGTACGACTGAATTTTTTTAATATATAAAAAATATATTTAGAAGATTTCTAATCAAAAAAAATATATATTAATAAATTCGAAATCGAATAAACTAATATTATGACTTACTTGAGAGTTTAAACTTTGATATTTTCCAAAATTATTAGATGGATGTATATTGAATTTCTACTGCTACTGGACAGGGAAAGGAGCTAAGGTATGTAGCAGTAGCATAGTATCAAAGTAGTAGTATTTGTATACAGCTAAGATTACGGTGTAAACAAAAACTTGTAGTGGTTCGATGGAATATTGTTTTGTGGCGAAGTGGCACAGGTTTCGAAGGGCAGCGCACGTGTGCTTCTTTGTGAAGAAAAAGACGTTGTCGTGGGTCCCATCATCGAACCTCAGAGCTCCAAACTTGAAAATTGAATTGAGTTGAACCAAAGTTCGATGGAACCAAACGCACTCGTTATTATTGCTCTTAGATTTATCTCAATAACAAAATCCATAATGAACCCGACATTTTTGTTGGATCATGTGGATTCTAGTCCAATTTCGGAGATGCTAACAACATCAGAGTGGTGTCTGTCWTCGTTGCAATCCTCGGTTCATGCATAAATGGATCTCATGATAAGAGGGAGTCGCCGGCAGCTCGTAGCTGCGGGTGGGGCAGTAAGGTCTACGGCGTCGTAATGTCTCCTGCTAATAAATACGAGATGGTGGTTATGTTGGACGTCGTACTCTCAGCTCGTTCAASTGTTTGATTTGATCGGGGTATCCGTTTTCTGTGGCAGTAAGGGCATTGGAGTTTTGCGGGTGGAAATGATGGCCTGGTTTTGATAACACGGTGGGGACTGAAAGGAAATGAATCAGGAAATGGCAGCTGGGGGCAAATGTCTCTTCTTTTTAGAAGCTAAGTTGATTTTAAGAGTTTGAGTTACAGCCTTACAGGACAGCTGAGGCCGTCTACGTACAGGTACAAGGGAGGGAGGGAGGGAGGGACAGTCGTGTTTGAAAGATTCAAAGAGAGTGAGATTGGGATGTGCTCGTAAGATATGTATATTTCCTTGGAATTTGGAAAGAGAAAAGATAATGTTGGAAGGTATCCAGTCTCCAGTCCCCAGTCCCTGTCGAAACCTGACAATAAAACCTTCCTCCCCGTTTAGCTTTTGAGAGACACAACTACGAGGCGCTGTTCCTCTCTCTTCCATTTTCTTCACTTCGCTTTCTCCTTATCTTCTATAGTTTCTACCGTATGCGATAAGGTGGAACTCGGACCGAAGCAAGCTCCCTTTTAAACCATTACTCAAAATTTGGCTTTAATTTTTTGTGCATTTTTGGTCATCAAAGGACTTGTGGCCCAAATTCCATTATCATTTTACGTATCAACAATGGAAAAGGGTTCAAATATCTGAATAGGTATAATAACGGTGGATGGCTGCAAGCTGCTACGTACAGGTACCGGAATGGAGGACGACAGGGACAAACGGGAGCACGTGACGAGGGGCCTGGCAATTTGCCAAGGACTAAGGAGGGTTGGGGGAAGATGAGGGCCTGAGGCTGAGAATTCCGTACGGTGGACTTGAGATAATTTATCTTTGGTGTTTGTCTTTATACTAAAAACGTGGAGATAATAAATGGTGTTTGGTGCTGCTGCCTCTTCCGGAATCCCATCAATTTGTAATTTTCAGGTGAGCAATTTACTCCCAGGAGGGCTCATCACTGGTACAACGACCAGTTGGTCTATGAGTAAAGACACCTTAGTATCAACAACTTTAGGACTAAGACAGTAAAAATTTGCTCCGAACAGGGAATTTAGTCAAGCCTGTTAGAGTAATAAKAATGCTCAACTTTTGACGGTAAAAAAGATGTTTTTACCGTTTGATCAATGAGGAAGCCCATGATAAGAATGCTYTTCTTAATCATTACTGAGTTTTCCTGCAAAACATTCTCGAAGGGCATTAATTAACACAGTCAACATCGACTTCAGGCGCTCTTCTTAAATTCTGATTCTGAGGTCCTTTCAACTTTTCTACTACTACAACAGCAATTGGATCRTTTGACTGGACAAACCACATATTTTTGGGGTAATCAAATCATCCCACATCGTATTCGGCATGTCGATGAAAAAGCCACCCTAATGTCCTTTCATTTTAAATTAATACTTACTTCTCTTTTTTTTTTTTAAGTATAAGAAAAAATATGTCAATTTATAATATTAATTTAAAAATTAAATATAAAAAATATATCTAATGAGGTTCTGATAATTAAAATATGACGTACTCTTAAAAAAAGGGAATAATTTATTTTAAAAAGTTAAACTATAAATACTACGCCTTAGGTCTGAATGTGACCGTTGAGGAGTTGCGTGCCCTTCCATAACTGACTAACACTACCCTTCACCGCTCATCACGTGCCTTCAACACAAATCCCGCGTGCAGCTGCCTCTCTCATGTGCAAATGATGAGACTGGAAATTGCGGAACAATATCTATGCAACCGTGATGTGGCTCGCAGCTGTTGGMTGGACCGACCTTCATTAATTCAATCTGGCTTCGCCGCTACTCCTAGTGTCTGTGAATCCAATCACAATTCGACATGTAGACAGTTGCACCCACTATTCCTCTCTGTTGAGCTGATAAAATGGTTCCTACTCTTTTGATGAAAAAAGAAAATTCAAATTCAAATACGGATCAATCTGATCGACGAAGACGAAGGATCCAGGTTGATCTTTTTATGGGATGTATGGTTCAAATTTGAGACAATGTACACAGGAAAGTCCCAGGATGGTGAAAACGTCTTGTTGGATAGTGACTACACGTTGACCTTAAMTGGGTTACTTCTGTCCTACTTGGGGTTTGGTGTTCGGTGCTCCCTATTCTGATTCAGACTAGCACTACTACCAATGATAGAGGGCCGATAACAGGCTGTTGCATTATCGTCTATAGCTGCCCTTTGTTTTCAAGATTCTTCACTCCTTCAACTAACTGCAGCAGCAAAATCAGAACCCGATATGCTGATTGCTCAAGTTCTTGTCTGATTATCTTCATCATGATCGTATCTGCTCTCCCCTACTTCTTCTTGTAAGGCTCCTACAGAGCAGGGGGAATATTTGCAGGAATCAAATTCTACAAACAGGCAATACCTGTTTATGTCCTGTAATATACTTTTGGTATGAACCTATCGTACCTATCCTACAAACCAAAACATGCCAGTTATAGATTGAATTGAACAATTCACGTTCTCATGTTAATCGGGCAACTTAGAGGCTATTGGATTCAGAATCAAGAAAAGMGAACATATGGACAAACATGCAGTTGCCTACTCCTTTACCTATATGCCTTGTTCTTGTATGATCACATCTTCTCTTAAAATTACCTCTAGAGTCTACAGTACACAAAATGCAGCAGCTGCACACCACTCAGCTGCTGCTAATAAATGCTGTACAATTTCGGGAAGTCATACTTGATACAAGTTCCATTATGAGTGGTGCGGTTGTTAGGCTGCCTGAAGGACTTGACTCTCTACCTTCTTCCCCACAATTCTTGATGGATCCTTCATCACCTTCACCCGGAATGCAGCCTGCAAAATGTATGACATCAACAAATGGATAGTAATGATTCAGAGCCTGTGTATTGAGGATATACATGTCTTTTTATTACTACCCAAAGAAAAGAAAACATGCATGATRTCTTTTTATGTTTTTGACACATATTTGAATAGAATTCAATGCGATTGATGTCTTCTATTTTCTTTTTCTTTTTTAAATTTATTTATAGAATCCTCTATTGGAAATCTATTTACTGCAATGATAATTGACATTCAGTATAGTTGAATCATCGTCCTTTTATTTTCTTTTGCTTTGGTTATGTGTATAAGGAAACAAAATTAAGAACAACAGAAGTTTTATCAGCAAGAATGAAATTAAAAGTATCACCTTCTTGTCCAAACCAAACTGAATGATATCCGAGGGATGGAAACGAGCAGGTGAGTTAGGAGGCAATCTATAACATCTTCCCTCATTGCTGCAGAATACGTCTTCTTTTTTAAGAAAAGGATCTTGAAGAATATTTCTCAATTGAAAGAGAATTAAAGCATAAAGAATCACATAATAATGAAATATGGCGACTCACTCGGTAATCCAGGTGCCGTATTCACTTCGCAAATCAGTCAAGAAGAATAATCCACCTTTATAGCTTATTCGAGCATGCGTTTTGGAGACCTAACATAATGCAGGCCTCTGATTCAGTATTAAAAGGAAATACAAAAGAAAATAACCTATMCTGTTGATGGAAGCGCCAGGATGTATCACCTGGGATGAACGTAAAACTATGGATAATCCATGAACGTTTGAGGATGGTTCACTCCTGAAATTGTGGAAACATTTCTGCTAAGTTTCCATAAGGTTTTGAGTGAGAGAATAATGACACTGAATCCAGCATTATTTTATCATTCAAGTGAATGTTAGTATCAAAATCCTTGTTCACCTTCCTATCTTCCCTTACCCCTCTCTCTTTCTTTTCCTGTTTATGCAACTTTACTCTTGAGAAACCATGACCAGAATATAGTTCCAGACATTTGACATCCTTTGAAATATAATTAGCCATTATTTAGAAGTTTAGTTGATATATTCAGAATTTAATATTCCAAAAGCTTTAAGAAGGGATTATCAATCCCTTTGCAATGCCACTATTTTCCTCCATTAGAAGCACTTTAAATTTATTTGATATTCTTAAGGAGTGTAAAGAAATCACCCATCTTCTGTAATTTAACCATGTTTTCCATGGGAAAGAAGAAAAAGAAAGAAACAAATTGTGAACTAAGCAGCTTACCCGATAATACAGGGATCGTTCTCATCTTTGCTCAAGAAAATAGCTTCTGAAGCAGAACTCTCCTGCCCAAATGGAAGTAGGAACCACCTATGGAGAGGGGGGAAAAAAAAAAAAAAAAAAAAAAGGTTGATGCCGATAATTACACATCAGAACAAGACGCAAGCGAAACTAAATACGATGAATAACTCACTCTCCATTAAGAGCACGCTCCATAGCATCATCATCTTGAAACCACTCCCGTAACTTGTCATTTGCCTTCAACATTTGAAAAATAAAAGACTAACAGTGAGTACACAATTTACTGGCTTATTACGTATAGAAAGCAGAGAAAATGTATAAATGTATAATTAGCTCCTGATGATGTCTTAATTCGACCTCCATGACTTACATACTTTATCAGAAAGTCTGCAGTGTTGTGCTCTTCCTTCAAGCTTTGAGCTGTAAAACACAAGATAGATGCTTCAGAATTAAACCTGAACCAATAGTGATACATCATTTAACCTTTTCAAACTCGGTAACTAAATTAATAACAACTGGAAAAGTCCAAATGCAGCTATGCTTTTATTAAGCAAGGGACCTCAAAAAGTTTCTATGGTGCTTTTCTGTAATCAGTAAATAACAAAAAGATCTTCTAGATCTTCTATGATGTTCTCCTAACATCGACTTAAAAGATACTATCACAAAGAGGAAAATATGATCAAATGCTTGCAAATGGTATGAGCTGAATAACTGTGCCAAAAAGGCCCATAATGTCTTACCCATTGCCACCAAGAACCCAACTTAGCATTAGAGGCATCCCAATGTCAATAAATACTCTTCCCCCAACTCTTCCTGGATGTGGTATTCTAAACTTCGTCAAGAACTGCAACAGAAACATCAGATCATGAAATGCTGATAACTCTAGAGCTCAAACTAAGCTGACTTTGCATCTTGATTTATTATTCTGTTGATCTGCTAGACACTCTTACCGATAGTGGTCCTAGTCCAACGCCAAGATATGGCTTGTAAGTTGAAGCCATGATCGCAGCCATTCTTGCAAGCCCGTGAATTACAGCAACTCGTAGTCTTCTAGAACTCTCGTACCTGGAAAGAAGCAAATCAGACACCATAAGCAACTTAGAAACAAAAGTGTAGTCTGCTCTTATGAATTTCCAAATCAAGGCTTATTGCATGCAGAAACTTTTAAGTATGACAAGCTTGGAAGGCCATAGTTTCAAGTAACTTTTCCCACTAATACAATTTTCAATCTTTCCAACAGATTTTAGCTTACAATAGCTTCTTCATTTTTGTTTAAATGTGAAATGTGCTTACATTTCATTAACTTCCAGATACTGTTATAGCAGATTATCCTTTACCTTTTCAAAGAAGACTCAATATCAATAGGGACCCCTGACTTAATGCTTTCTCCCCAAGCTTTATCAAGTTCTAGTGCCAGTTGATAGCCATCCTGCAACAATTACAAATTTCTATTCATGATCCTCCATTCCTCCGGGAATCAGAAAGGTCTCACTATTTCGTCATAAAGTATCTACTATTATTTTTACTCCACACAAGTATGATAAAGAAAAGTCGCGCACCACATTTTTCTAAACAGATCCTCCAATATACTCTTGACACTAAGATTAGACTAGGAAATCCTTTTTTGCAGCATCAAGTCCTTGAAGGCAATTAAGTAATAAAATAACATAGATGTACCTCGATGGCCATGCATCCTCCCTGTCCCAAATTTGGTTGCATAGCATGGATTGAGTCCCCAAGTAAAGTCACACGACCCTTTCCCCAGCTAAGGGTTGGTGTTCTATCATATATGTCACGTCGGAGAATTGCATCTTCATCAGTTGCTAGTAGCAGGTCTATCACGTTATCGCACCATCCTTCAAATATTTTAAGCAGCCTTTCTTTTTTACCTGTGAAAATCAGAAAGCCAAAAGGGATGTAACAACACTACTTCCCTTGTAGATTCTCCTTTTATGTACTTGAGAAGCTGAAAGATTCAGATTGCAATAGTTCCAATATACTAATAGTTGTATACCAAGAGGTCACTATAGTGGATGGAAACACGAGCACAAATARAACATGATATTTCCTTCATTCTTCAATGCACTTAAACTTTGACAAGATTAGGGGAAACAACGAATTAATATGAAAAGTTCAAACAAATACCTCCCCAAACTGAAAATTAGGATGACAAGGTAGAGAAAGCAATTGCCCCTGCTTGGTGTAACTACAGTACCAGAAATCCTAAGCCCTTAACTCGTGAAAATTGAGAGAAGTTCATGCATTTCAAATCAAGACTATTCAAATATAAAAAGCAGTCATAAATGAATTATCTAATAACAAGGTCCCTTGCTTGAAAGATTTGTTGATTCMCCTTTCTTTTATTTTTCTTTTTCCTTTTTGGGCAACCCGATCTTTTAAAGTAGATGTATGAATACTACCAGCAGTTTCTTGTTTAATAGCAGAGATCAAACTTGCAAGGCTCTGGACTAATGATAATAGCAATGAGAATGCCGATTGCATATACTCTAAAAGATGGGAAAATGTATATGTGTATTATCTGGCGACTGAAGTTGGAAAGCTCCCAAAGGGATTGACCTATCATGGTACTTCTAATCTTTATCTATACATATTGGTGGTAGACTACCATATTCGCATAAGGCTGGGGCTTTTCCCTCCCAAGAATATTAATATATCCCTGTCTTTCTAATACGTAATTATCAAAGCAGAAGATATCCTCTTGTGCTCATAGAAGGCCCAAATGTATGATGGCTCATCATTTGAATCGCAATCATGCTGAATGAGTATACTTCAAAGTATCAAAGTACCACTTACCATTGGGACCATCTACACCTCCAGATGGTTCCTTGTGGAATGCATACCACTGCATCTTCCCTCCACCAACATCTGAAGAAACAAAATATTGCTTGTGGCCCAGAAATACTCGGTACCTTAAGAAGAGAAATTATGTTGAGTTTAAAAACTCAAAAATTTAAAAAGTAGTAAAAAAATCACAGTGCAAATCATGTTATTCAATTAGTAACATACCCAACTGTCTCAATATCAACAGGAACAAAATCTGCAATCCCAGTGTAACAAGTATATCCAGAATATATAGGTTTCGTGTGCCCAAACAAATTTCYGCGGACCTGTTAAAGGGTAAAGGCATTGTTAAAGTTTTAGAATCACGAAGATATATGAAAACTCAATTCCAGTTGACTTACAGTGAAAATGCTAAATTTCTAAATATACAACATTTAAACCTTGTCTTTTGTTTAATCTAATGGAATATTTTCTGCTCCAAAAACCTCATTAGATAAAGCATAGCTATTATTTCTAAAGCACTCAAGGGAGGGGGGGGGAAAAAAAAATGCACCCTGGGGTCCTACAGACTATACGCATCTGGCAAATGCTAAGCCTTTGTTTCTTTAGGTAACTAGACTGCCAATGAAAATGATATTGATTGCATTTTCATATAGCTTTTGATAGTTACTTGTTATATAGATTGCATTTCATGTACASACTGTTTCCTCTGTATGCAATCTACTATCTCATGAACAAAATAAATATATAGAATACCTTTGACCCTATTCCGTCAGCACCAACTAGAAGATCACCTTCATAACGTTGTCCATTCTCAAGAACCACTGTTACCTGAATTTGTAACAAAAGGCAGAAGAAGATAAGCCTAAGAATCAGTGATAAATCAGCTTAAGGAGTTTTTTGTTGATTGTTTCTTTTTCTTTTTCCCTTTTTTTTTTTTTTTTTTTGGGAGAGGGGAGAAGGGGACGTAGGAAGAGTTGAAGACTATGACTAGAAATCAAAATTTTGCAAATATTCTGCTGAATTTTCTGTATATAAAAGTAAATCAGCTTCAGAGTCCACTTTACCTTGTGACCATCATCCTCAAAGTCAATCACATGACTTTCATTCATAATAATATCATCTCCAACAGCATGAGCAAGGATTTGTTGCAAAGTCATGCGGCTGATAACTCTTGTAACTGGAAGCCCCCGTTCTGCTGCAGGAGTGAATGTATCAAACTTGATGTACCTGATAATCATTTTTTGTATCATGTCATGCCAGTGAACTACTTCGAATACTCTACAGAAATAAAATGAGAAATGTAGATGCTTTCATTGTATGGTAGTTGCTGAGCTTTTCAAAATACAGAAAATAGGTCCGAGCCTAAATGTCAAATTTAAGGCTATAACATATTTCCACTGCTTCTGTTCAAGCACATTAACCATTTTGTAAAGAACCTAAAAATTTCAACTTACAGCTAGTCTACCTAAATTTGAAGCCATCTAGATTGAATAGAATTCATTGGTTCAACAAATTCTAGCATTAGTTTTGCAGGCATATCTGTTCCTGTTAACTCTTTTAAAAATAAATAGAGATCGAATTTGTGAAAAGATATTTAAATACTTCAAATTTTCCAATTAAATTCCAAGTTGCAGAACTAGTAAAACCATCTTTTCAAAAGAACTCGGGAAATACCAGAAAACTATTTAATTTTTTTTTAAAAAATCCTTTAAATGAGATAAATCACACCAGCTAGATTATACAGAAAAATGTCATCGTGTACTGAAGGATGTTGGAATAGCACCAGGAACACGATTACCATCCGTATTCAGTATGAACAGTCTAGAAGGGTACAAGTCCATAGAGAGAAAAGACGGAAAATTTCTCATGCCAATGCAGCACCAGAACAAGAATATGATAATTAAAGAACTTAATTCATCTCAGTTTGGAAGAATATAGCAATTGATAACCTTAGAAACAAATAGGGATTCCCGTATGATGTTCCAAATCCCATTAAAAAATTCAAGTTATATTTGAAACGCCAAAACTGAAGATAAATCACTTGAAGGAATGAAGTGCTAGATGCTCACCAATTACCAGAAATACCATCAACCAATCCATTAATCCTATCACCAGTGATGCAGCCAGCACTCATAACCTCCTCGGCGACATTAATATCAATAGCCTCTAAAGCGGCCAATGCATTGCTCTGTACCTGAATTGGACCCCTATACTGTCCCTCCCCTCTTATGGCACTCAAGTCCTTCTCAAACACGAGAACATCAAAACCCCTCCTCTTTGCCGCCAGTGCAAAAACAAGACCTCCAATTCCACCACCAGCAACAAGAATTCTCGACTTCTTCTGTGACAATTTTGAATTCGCACCGATTTCAGCACCAGCACTTTGTGTGGGTTGCACGACCATAGAGTCTTCAGCCACCGTGGCCTTTGCTCTCTTTGTCCTCTTAAGATGCCCATTGTCTTGGTTCCGGAAATAGCACCTCTGCTGGTGTAAGAATTGATAGATTTCTAGTGATGAGTCTTTAGGCACCCAAGTTGGAGAGTGGGTTCTTGAAAGAAGTGCTGWTGAAGGATTCATTGAATTATAAAAGATGGTGGAAGTCATTTCCTGCTAAGAAGAAGAAATTCGTGAAGTTTTTGCTCTTCAAGACTTCAACTCGGCTTGAATGAAGTCGGGTAACAGTATTTGAAGAACCAAGGTAACAAGTTTTAGTCAGGAACTGAAAGCTTTATGCATTGTTCTCTCTGTGATTTATAATTCCCTTTTGGGTATTCGATAGAACTGAGATAATGGCCATTAGCAGTAGAAGCCAGAAACTAAGAAATCGATGTTGACGATCTTAGAGTGGGGCAACACGGATTAAGAGCCAATCCAGGGACTTGAAGCTCCGCACCATTGACGCAGATTCCATAGCCATGTGTCACCACAATGTAGCCCACATTCACAGTCACCTCTGCAAAAAAATCTTTGACACATGTTGACATGGCTATGGTTGAATTTTGTTAAGTATTTCCGAGCTCTTTCCGTGGCTGTCGTAAGGCTGCATTTTGACAGCCCTCTTCAAGGTAGAGATTCCTCTTTGTGGTTGTCAGAAAGAAGAAGATTTTATTACAAGGTAAATCTTATTTGATTAAATTTTAAAATCTTAATCCAAATAATCTTTACAGTTAACTAATCTTTCAATATAATCACAAATTTAAAATTTTATATCAGGAACTTTTCGGACTCCCAGATTGTGTTCAATCATGTTGTTCTTTCACACCCTAACTCCCAATCCAAATAGAGAGGGAAAAGAAATGTATGATTTTTCTTTTTTCTTTTTTTTTTTGGGTGAAAGTTACAGATGAATTAGAAAAGGAAAAGACTGATATGATATGCTTTTATACCTACCTTAACTCTCAAGTCTTCATTATCCACAACTTTTTCACCTTGTTGACAAAGTTATTGGGTCTTATATTTGTTTTTTCTGCCTCTTTCCGTCATTTTACTAATAATAATTTAAAATTAGTAAAATATCTAAAGTAATAATAATAGGGTTTGATAGAAACTTATTTGCTCCTTAATTTAAACTGAATCATAGAAATCTCATATCAAATTAATGTTTTTTTTCTAAATTACTCTATCAAAACTTTATTTGATAATACAATTTAGCACTTAAAACTGAAATAATTAGACTTTTATTGATATCTAATTTTATAATTTCTTAGTACATCAAGKATTTCTTAATTCTTCTTATATATTTTAAGTAATAATATTCTAACTTAATATGTTGAGATATTTTAATTTAGATTATCAAATTTAATATTAAGCAAATTTTTAATATTTAAAATTCAGTTAATTTTTAGATTCAGACTTCGTAATTCACGATATTATCAAATGGTATAAATATATTGAAAAGGAAGATGGTAATTGACAATTTGGTCCAACCATATGAATTGTCCAATCTAAAAGAAGAAATCAAAGAAAGTACCTAAATGGAACCGATAATCTATGCTTTCAATCAAAGAACTATATAGTGAGACAATAATAAAAAATCTTCTACTCATCCAAACAGTAGGGGATAAGTGTTTTTACCGACCGTCGGAAAAATAGTTAAAATTTATTACTAAAAGTACTCAAATATATTATCTTAGATTCATCAGTCGTCGATTTTAAAAATTTTTAATATATATTCTCATTATATTTGACGTTAATAAAATATGACGTATGTATATTTAACTCTTATACTAAAAAAAATAAATATTGAGAGGTTAAAGAATATACACGTTTTATTTTATTAATATTAAAAAATATATAATAATAAAAAGTATAAAAAAAGTGTATTAAAAATCTTTTAATCGTTGTCGATAGAAAAAAAATAAAATGTCATATTGACGTGGCGATCGGAGTGATAGCGAATGAGCGGAGTGCTTTAATGAAATTCCACATCTGCTAACAGCCACACCTTCATCAGTTCGACTACAGAAGCAACAAACTCTCGTCAGAAAAATTGCATTTAAAATAATCCGTTTTGTGAACGAATGGATTAAAGCTTGGTCCTTCTCCAACCTTGTAATAATTCTTCAATATAAAATTAAAAATTAAAAAAAAGGAAGGAAAAGTGAATGAGCCAACGAATGATGCTCGAGATATTTGTTTTTAGAAGAATACTTATTGGCACTTTTAAATAAAGAATTTAAAATTATAGCACTTTGTAAAAGTCAATAATGTTTCCATAGAAGAGGACTCTTACTATTTTGAGCATCTTATTTTCTTTAAAAAAGAAAAAAAAGAATCTAAATATAATATTAGTATATCCCGTCAACTTACTTATTGACTAATAAATCAATTAATTAATTGATATGAAATTAATTTAAATTCGATCAAATTTGAATTCACAAAGTCTGACTTTTTAAAAGTAAAATTACATATAAGAATCGAATTCAAAACTTCGTTTAGCATCTTTAAYTATGGAGCCAATTGAAYGAGTGGGYATGAAGCTAATGGGATAACTTTGGGGGGTCAGTAGATTCAAAGACAGGAAATGGAAACATATGGATAAAAATGCACTTCTCTTTTACCATATATATCATGTTCTTGGAGGATCACGTTTATTCRTATACCTCTAGATTCTATTGTGTACAACATATTCATATACACAACCCAGCTGCCACCATATATTACTCAGGGTCYTATGCTGCCTGAAGAACTTGATTCTCTGCGTTCGGACAAATTTTGGTGGTTCGGAAGGCAACCTGCAAAAGAATATTCGGCCTCGTTGGACTCCTCCTTATCTTCCTCATTCCTTCGGCACAAGCAGTTGCATAAAAAGGCCCAATCCGCATTAGCTTCTTCATCTTCTTCCATCTTGTTTGGGAATTCATTCAAGTTTCCCTCGTAGTTGTGTTCGCCTAGTTGTACATATGGGAAGTTACTTTGGTATATGGTATAATACCCAGCAGAGTGTAGTCTTGTTGTCTGCTTAAGATGTGCCCGTCATCTTGGTTTCTGAAGCAGCATCTCTGCTGGTGATGAGTCTCTGGGTATCAAAGATGGAAAGTGGGACCTCGAAAGAAGTGCTGTTGAAGGATTCATTGAATTAAGGAAAGCTGTGGAAGTCATTTTCTGCTAAGAAGAAATTCTTGAACTTTTTGCTCTTCAAGGCTCCCAACTTGGAGCTCCATAGAAGTGAGATAATTGCCATTAATTGGCASAAGAAGTGACTAGAAACTGAGGATGTGATGGTGTAGATCTTCGAATGGGGCAACACGGATTTAGAGGGACATGAAGCTCTGCCCCATTGACGTAGATTCGGTGGGCATGTATCATAACCATGTATCCCCTCAGGCGTTACTCCGGGAAAAATCTTCAACACATGTTGACATGGCTAAGTTAAATTTTCCGCCGCTGTCGCAGTAAGAGAATTCCCATGGAAAAGTCAAAGAACGAGGCATTAGGGAAGAGCAATGGTGTAAGAATCAAGTCTTATATCGATTAGAAATTAAATTGATAATAAGTTTGTTAAGTAYAAATAAAATTTTAAATGRGTACGAGACCTTTTGGATCAAAATTCATCCATATCTCATTAGAAGWGAAATTTGCATTTGAATGTATAACTCTATTTTGTGGACGAATGAAATATYAAGATTGGTCCTTGACCAAYCTCCTAATGATTTCTCATTAYAAAAATAAATTTAATATTTATATAAGTTTGKGATTTAATTAAGATAAARATAAYTAATAAATGAATYAATTAATTAAATCTAGTATGTGGAGMAAATTCAGACAYACAACAATATCTTAGGCCTTAAACATCTTTATATTGATTGGAAACTTTGGTTTCACGTAGATYATCTGCTCGAAGGTCTCACATAACAAGCATTGTGATACTACGGAAAACCTATCCTATTCTATAGTTATTGTTGTTATTACGGTGGTGGACTCCCTCAAAGAATTCAAAACAAGATGGATTCATCTCTCGTATCCCCACAGTTGGTCGTTTTCCAAGGTCACCAAGAATACGTGTAATAATAGTTGGATCATTTTATTATGATGAGTAAAGCCTAATAAAAGCACTAAATCATATTTTTCTTCATTTTCAAACGTACCATAACTCGATAAAAATAGTTGTAAAAGTTTTTTAAGATAATTCGATATTTCTATTTCATGAATCATTGAGACTAAGACTAATTTAGATTTAATCCACAGAGTACGATTCTTACATGCAGAAAAACTTAATTCAACGCTCTTTTAACATGTGCCACAAGCAAAAGTTAAAGACGAGACTTCATTTTGATTTAATAGTCCGCTTATCAATGGCGTCAAATCGTTTGATTATATTTATAAAATTTAATGACGAATAGTTTGTTGTGAAGAGAAGAAAAAATAATCATATAATATTGTAGTAATATGAAGTTAGTTTACAGTAATTAGTAATGACATTTAATGATTTTATAGTATGATGAAACTAATATTGATTCAATACACATAATGTTTGAATTTAATATGATTACGTTGTAAAATTTAACTCTTATTCCAATAAAARTTTATATGAAATATATTTTTGTTCAGSAATYTAAWTACCAATTATACCAAACTATTGGGTTACATTTATAAAAGTTAATGATGATAAAAAGGAACAGTGGTCCTATAATCTTGTACTAATACCTGTAGATTCTTAGTAGTAATTAACAGTAATGGAATTTGATGAAGTTGGTTGTCCAAGAAATTTGTGCAAATAATGAAGAAAGAAGGGCATGTGAGCTTGATAAGTGGTCTGTTTGTCCTCTTGCCTTGTTCCAATGGTGTGGACAAATATTGTGGCTGAATTATTTGATGATGTGAGGATCTCAATTAGGTTCCATGATTGGTACTCTTACTCACCAATTTGTTTCTTCTTTCTCCTACCCTATTTGCTGCTAAATTGCTAGTCCGATGCACCACAAAATATATCAATCTTTATTTATCCTTTTTATTTCATATCGAAGATTTGAGTTAATACAACCATTTTGAGGAACTTAGATCTTCAAGTTGGATTAGAAAAGTAGAGTAAAAAAGATCAAAAAGTTATTTATAATTCATGTTGAGATAATGATAATTTGACTCTAAAATTAAAATATTTGATTCTTATTTAGCGTAGCAAAATCAAATTTATAATCAAGTTAGCGAAACTTGTATGATGTTCTACCTTTGCCTAGTCTCGGTCCAACATCTCAGATCGTCACTAATCTCTCMCATGAAAGAAAAAAGAAAAATAACCTACTAATCTATCAATATGAGTCGTGTTATGTTTGCTGAAGTTATTTTTTTTATTTATGCTCTACGAATTAAACTTTAATGTTATTTTAGGCATAACATGACTTGTAGTGACAAAATTGAAGAGCCTCTAGGTAATAACTAGYAAATGAATTTAAATAAATTTTATTTTACTATCATACTTCTTATATCTTGTATTTGTTCTCTAATTATAAAGCTATTTTGTAAGAAATTTGAATCCTCCAAATAAAAGATAAACTTTTTAGTATAAATTATTCTCAAAATTGAGAAAAGGTGTACAGCAATACCACTCCAAACTCAGGGAGTTTGTTGGCGGTAAAAAGAAAACCAGGGCGGCATGTGAAACGGGAAAACGTAAGTATGAAAGCAAATAGGACAGATTTTCAAGGTCACATGGATTAAATTCCTACTTTCCCCCCTCGAAATATGGCAAGCTCACATGGACTAAGTTCGCTCTCGGACAACTAAGGCCAACTCCTCCTCTTTGGCTKATTGAGAACAGAACCCGACTCTTCTCCAATCTCTTCCRTTCAATAAATTCACTGTAATTAATTTTCAATTCAAGAACCGAAATCTCAGTCCACACTTGTCAGAGTCTCTTCATTACATTATTATTTTCATCAAACATCTTTCTATTATGGTATGGCATGGTAGCCTCCTCATATATTTGTACTTGATTTTATTCTCCTACCAAGCTAGGAATGTACATTCAAACATTTCACACTAGACTTGAGGATGAACCTTCTTCGCACTAAAATTCTAATTTCTTTCTTCCTCAAACATTTTGCAACCCTTTTCTGTAAAACTCTGTTGTAAGGAAGAATCATCGACAAGGTTAAACCACAAGCAACAAAAGCTTCGCTACTAATAATACTGTTTCTTGCAGCATTACATGGGCTAATGGGAAGGTAAAGAAAAGCTGCAGTTTTTGACCAATCAAAGGTAAGGTTGCTAAAAGCTTCCTTTTTTGCATACTTTGCTGCTTGCGTTTTTGTTTCCCCATTTTTCTTTTCCTCTGTGTCGGTAGCTGGAAATGCTGGGAACTTTAGAGTTGGGAATAAGAACAAGAGATCCAGCTTTATGACAAAGAGGGTTTGGTTCTTCTTTTGGAACTCGGGGCCGGATATGGAGCTCTTGAGGCTTCACACTAGATAGTCTCTGGTAAAGTTTATGGGTTCTGCCATTTGAAATTTAAGGCTCGATTCGTTCAGTACATGGCAGTAGTCGCTCTTCCCAGAGTGCACAGTGGTCCAGAGTTCAGCCCCATAAATCCAGATTTCTGAATTTTTCCCTTCACTTACAAATATAATATTAGTATCCTTRCATAACATGTCATATAAGACCTATTTTCGTGGTGATGGTTAAAAGTGAAGGTACATACTGGTCTGCAATTCAGAGAAACGGAGATATTCCGGCACCCATTTTTATTTAGCAGTATGAMATAAATAGCGTGAAAGTTTGAGATGTAAAGTAGAAATTG
Organism: Rhazya stricta; assembly: GCA_001752375.1. NCBI lineage: Eukaryota > Viridiplantae > Streptophyta > Magnoliopsida > Gentianales > Apocynaceae > Rhazya > Rhazya stricta. The sequence goes on along the minus strand of MEJB01000013.1, from coordinate 7,623,461 downwards.
TAGTTTATTGAATATGTTCTCAAATTAACATATACAGGACATCAGGCAGAACTATGAACTCAGATAATTGAGGAAGCGATGGAGCCCAAATTTTCCTACGATTGAGTCATGAAGAAAAGTTCTCCATTAGGGAATTCAGGGGCATACACAAGTCCAGGAACGCCGGAGTATGGTGATAATTACGCCGGAGGGATCCCAAAGGGTTGGATGTCAGAGCGGGTGCCATTGCCAAACAGTAGCAGAAGGCATATTGGTGCTGCTGCATTGATGCCATTCAATAGYGGAAGAGCTTTGCCTTCAAAATGGGATGATGCTGAAAGGTGGATTACTAGCCCAGTATCAGGATACGGTGCCTGCAAGACTTCATCTCTGCAACCTCACAGGCGGCCAAAATCAAAGAGCGGTCCACTAGGTACTCCCGGGCTTATGTACTTGCCTAACTACTCACCTACCATGCCGGTGCCAGAGGGTGGGAGCGGGAGGAATTTCATGGCAGGTTCGCCCTTTACTACTGGAGTATTGGTTCCTGATGGTTTATCCATTCATTATGGCGTGGGCAAAGGTCTGAAATCTGCCTCTCCATTTGTTGAGAACATRCCTTCTCAGTCTAATAGTGTACCTGGATTGACAGATGTGTTAAGTGAGTCCCCCATGCCAAGCTCTCAAGGTGTAAACTCTGATATGTTCTTTGTTCTTTCTGTTCTCCGTTAGCAGTTCAGTTCTCATGCATTTTACTCTGTATGTAAGGAAGCTCTGTCATACATGATCAGCTACATGACCTACTTGAAGTTTTTTTAAGTTCAAAAGAAATTGATGCCATTGTTGGTACGGGGTCAAAATTAGTGAAGTAAACTCTTAAAGTTGCCAGAATGCAGCTTAAAGAGAAGGTAGATGGATTACGCAAGCATAGGTTAACACTAGAAAATAAGCAGTTAACATGACCATAGAATGAATAAGTTAATAAAGACAACTACAGCACGATCCAGTTTAGTCCTGACTGAACTAAGTATGTAACCTGTAACTCATGTTAAAATAAATTATTACAATTTCTTACCTTTGAATGTTGGCAAGTTTGATGATTGCGCTTGGAGTATTCAGAGGCTACAGAAGAATCCATGGAGACTTTGAAAACGTCTGATCGAGATCGAAAAGCCACTGCCAATTTGGTTATCGATTAATTCTGTTGAGAAGGAAAGGCAAGTTCAACAGTAGATGACACTGTTGTGGATTATTAGTCTTTGCATCTGACCTTGAGGCGTGCATCTTCTATTTCTCTGCTGGTAGATGACTATATATTCTCGATTAATTCTGTTGAGAAGGAAAGGCAAGTTCAACAGTAGATGACACTGTTGTGGATTTATTAGTCTTTGCATCTGACCTTGAGGCGTGCATCTTCTATTTCTCTGCTGGTAGATGACTATATATTCTTTCTTGACCTCCTGGAACATCTAGTTTGCAAGGCAATTCTGCAAAGCGAAAATTGATTGTGGATGTAATAGGTTRGACAAGGGTTTCCACAACCCTAATCCTAWTACTTCACATGCAGCATGTTGCTTCACCTACTATTGGGATGTCCTTATGGCTAACCTGTTTTGTTGATGAGATATACCTTTTCTAGGATAAGAGGASCTTGTACCCAGCAATGTTTTCTTGACACGCATATCCTTTCTTCATGAAATCGTGACCAGTAATGGTCCATCAGCATATTGAATAGTCTTTTCTCTCCTTGGAGGCCAGTTAGGTTGGTTAAGGGAGATGGTTTACTCTCCTCTGAGATGTTAAAGGTGTCTGGAGGGTGGTTTGTCTATGTTTTGGCAGTGTGGCAGGTGATGTGGTGGATATAGGTTGAGGCTGGAAGCTTGGAGAGCATCCTATTGGTGTAAAAGAAGTGTGCTTCCTCTGTTTCGGCTAACATAAATGGAATGCTGACATCTGAAATCTAGAYCATTGAGCATTCTCTTTCTGCAGAACTGATTCAAGAGTCAGAATTCCTGGGTTGATATGCCATTTGACAATTTCTAGGTTGAGGTAGTTATGTAAGGGTTTTGGTATCTTTTTARAAGCTATGYGTTCTTTCTTATTCTCTCCTCAYATTTAGTGCATCACATCTTTCACACACAGCGAAAATTTGTAGAACTTGTACTCTTACTTTTGATTTACTACAGCCAGTTTTTTCTTGAATGAGCCAGATGATAAGCTTGATGGAGTTAAGGAGGCAGAAAGTGCAGAGTCATGTGTTGTGTCACGAAGGGATATGGCAACCCAAATGAGCCCTGAGAGCAGCACTARTTCATCTCTTAATGGGAGGTCATCATTCTCCACCTTCCTTCCCTCAATCCCAACTGCAGTAGAGCTGCAAAGCCACAGTTCTGCTATAGTCGAAGTGAGAGATGTGCAGGTTGACAAAGATGTAACCATGACCATTCCTTCCAAGAAACATGTGGCGAGGAAGATCAAGAGAGGATCATCAGATATCAAAGACTTGGCATCACGTTGGGATGTTGCAAACACTGCAAAGAACACGACAAAGTAACTCTTCTCTCATTTTTCTGAATTTTCTGCTTTCAAAGTAGGGAAGTATCTTCCGCCACTTCCCTGGAACACTACTTTAGACATATGGAAATACAAACATCTAACTGGGAAACCCCCTAATTTTAGTGCTAATGTTTCTTTCCATTTGAAATAGTGCGTAACCAATTTACTCATCTATTTTGTAATTTCTCSCCTGCCAGTATAAATCCAAACTCAACCGTCCTCTGTACTAATTTCTAAGCAGCATAGAGTCAGTATCCGCTGTGCTACTAAATATGATACTCCATTTGACCTAGTGGATAGGAGACAAGAAGTGTAATCCCTCTGTAGTTAGTGATGGAATAGCTACAATTCCCAGTTAGAAAAGCAAMAGTCTCTTGATTCTTTTTAGTTATTCTTCACCGCGTATTCTTCCTGTCTTCGTAGCTGAATCCTTTTGAGGTTGATATCCAAATAGAGGGCAATACGAAATACAAAATGGTGTAACTTTATACTACATTTGTGGGAATCGTATGAAAGAATTTAAAATATTGGTAACTTATTTGCTGCAGGTTGCAAAGAGAAGAAGCCAAGATTGCTGCTTGGGAGAACTTGCAGAAGGCAAAAGCAGAAGCAGCAGTYAGGAAACTTGAGGTATTATGTGACAACATGATACTCTTGGAAGTCACTAAATATTTATTGCTTTGCACATTCTTAGAAGAGATTACAAGCTCTAACAATTTTCTTTGCCTTCATTCAGATGGATCTAGAAAAAAAAAGATCAGCATCTATGGATAAGATCTTGAACAAGCTGAGAGCTGCTCAGATGAAAGCGCAAAAGATGAGAAACTCAATGCTAGAGAATCAAGGTCAGCAGTCTCCTAAGGCTTCCCGTAAAGTCTTCTTGTGTAAGTATGTGAAGATGGGGTTTCTAAGTAATTGCTGCTTCTGGTGTAAAAGATAACAATGTCCTAAACATCTTTCCATTTTGCCATCACTAAGGGCAATATTTTTTTCAGCTAATGTAAAGTGTTGGCAAAGTGGCGCAGTAACCTCCTGCTAAACGTTTTGGGTGCTTAACGAGGTAAACACCGCTATGAAGAACAATCCACGCTAATTTTGGCTCTGATTACGTAAATATAGATAGAAACAAACTCCAATTCTCGATTATGAAAGAAATGAGAACAGAAKGCGCATCCTGTTTTCCTTGGACCTCCAGTCTTATTTAATGACCTATTGCGTTTTTCAACTTCGCCAAAAATTTWGGCCTCCAATGCCATTGAGATTCCGAAACGATATTGTCGACGTTYAACTAGTGTTCTACAATGGAGCTGAACTTGGTCTGAACAAAATAATGTTAACTTAGCGGAAATCATCTCATCAATAGTTTGGAAACTCATATAATTCTGACTTCAACTCCGTCAAAATAAGCATGTGAAAGCGACAAATAGATTAAATAAATTCGACTGCAGCTCTTCCGTAAATTATCACTACTAGTTATAAATTTAATGCTGATCAACAGATTAAAACGAGCCTTTGATCCCTTAAAATTAATACAATCAATCCTGAAGAAGATAAATCCCAATTGGAGAAACTACACTGGCAACCCTTACAGCCCCCAGCTTCTTCTGAGTAACAGAATACACTAAACAAATTTCCACAAACCAAGAAATGTAGTCCTGCAGGACAGATTACTGGCCTTTAATAGCTTTTTTCAAGYCAAGATCACTCTAGAATGTAGTCCTGCAGCTTCTCCAAATCATAGTTCAATCACAAACAAGAGATGGATGATCAAAATAACCACATTGCATCTTCCGTCCAGGAGAGATTACAATAAGGTAAAGCATGAAATAATTCTGACTTGAACAGTTGGAACAAAGATTGAACAGATACCAAAAATATTCTTCCAGTCAAAACTTTGTCCCAGTTAAACCATCTTCAGGAGGCTCAAAGGAGAGTGATCTACAGTAACACCAGTTCCTGCACCAATTATGTTGTTCCACGACTAGTAAGGTCTATAACGGTAATCTGCTCTGGATGGTCTTCCACCACCCATCCCGTATCCCCACTGCAAAACACAGATAGAATAGGTACCATCATGCTCAACATCTAAAAAAGATACAAATARCTATATGATTAGCTATAGGTAATGACAAGACAATGCAATCAGGTTAGGGTGTGTTTCTGATTCATTATCTCCACTTCTGAATAAAAAGTAAATAGTGGAGCAGGGAAAGTTGCTGACTTGAATTCTGAACAGAAGTGAAGCTCAGAAAAAGTATATTGACACTTCTAGTATCATGACCTTCGGGTGCTAGGTCATAAAACATTACTTCAGATTGGGCAAAAGTAGAGAAAATTTGTCAATTCCACATAAAACCCAAACCTGTTAAGCGCGTTATGCACTATTGTGTAAACATTAATCCTGAGCTTCACGAACTGTGGACATCCAATACAGTAACTGGGAGTAAGTAGAAAACCTACTGTTCTAGCTGTCGCTATGGGTAACATCGAATCACAACGATCACACTGTAAATAACCCAAAACTTTGTATGCATCAAGGCCTTCTAACTTGATTTATCTTCCTTTAAATATAAATAATCTAAGAAACTTACTAACTTAATTATTAAATCTGTTTCTTCAATAAAAAGATCTTGAATTTCAGACACAGAATGCTATTCAGTTAGCCATAATTACTTTTATCTGTAATGAGAACCATTCAAAAAATGACTGGTCCAAGCCTTCTATATAAGAAAGGCTATGCTGGAAAAATGACCGAAGTACTGATGAATGAGCACTAGATATATAGTGAACACATGCTGTTTGTGCAAAGCAGAAAGCATGAAGCATATGTTGCAATCACAGTGAYTAGTAATAAAAAGAGAYTCATATCCATGCAACAAGCCAGAAGAATTCCAAGTGAGACTATTATTTTATTGTATTTACACTCACATCGTCAAAATCCATTGCCCCATACATCCTACCATAAGGAGCACGCATTGGCCCTCCATAACCCCCATAAGGTTCAGCATGATCCATAATGAAATTACCACTCGGCCCWGCATCATCAATTGGAGTAGCTGAATCTATTGCAACCTACAAAGAAAAACACGCTAATAGTAAGAARGCCACCAACAACCAACACCTAGTTGCTGGAACTAGAGTGGGTGAGATAGACCGAGCTGTGAATGCAACTACCAGGTAGAAGAAAGCAATCATCAAACAACCAAATATGAATAGTTGAACAGCAAACCAGCATCACAAGGAAAAATGGAGCAATATTTCTCCGAAGAACAATACAATTGTGCAACAGGTATACGTACTAATAATTACCTTTTTTTGTGGGTATCAATGATTACAAATACTCAGGCAAGTAAGGGCTAAGTCAACAATGCCTTTAGAAGGCATAGAAAGAGCTGCCAAACTCCTACAAACTACAAATTCCTGTGCCSTAGTAGCATCATTGGAGTGGATTGATCCAAAAATGCCCAAAGACTCCTCTGTTTGAACTTAAGAATTCTAAGACATTCTACATGATATAGAATCTCATAACAAATACACATTTTGCAAGCACGTTGTATAATAAGAAAGACAATATTTCCTACCCCCACCTCCAAGCCCCAAAAAAACAATAATCGGTTTCTTAACACTGGAATTAGGAAAAACAGTGTCAAGTATTAGAGATCGTTTCCATAGTAGGGCATAACCAAKGATACCAGATGTTCACCAAATATAATTTCAACCAGGGAGTCAAATCAAGGAACTGCTTGCAATTCTTCAGCATAAAAGACACCAATAAGAATAAATGTAAATGAAATCACTACTTAATACCTGTTGTCCACATATTTCATGCGGTCTTCGAGACACACGGTCTGCGACACCATCTTCAGCAAAGGTCACAAAACCAAATCCTCTGTGACCAGTTCTCTTGGGATCCTGAATCCAATGGCACAACCCRTTGAATTAAAAAACTATTCATCTTCGTAAATTAAGAAACCAGCACTCTCTTACCTTCGGTACATAAACATCCAAAATACGGCCAAATCTACCAAAGTGTTGGCGAAGATCCTCAACACTAGCCTCCTGAGGAAGTCTTCCAACAAAAATTTTCTTGCCCATCCCACGAGGGGTACCTCCTCCTAGATATCAAGAATTATGAATAGGGGTCCAGAGCTAAGCTGGTCTTCCAGAAAACTGGAGAAGTACACTTATAGTTATACTTACTTCCATACATTGAGCCTGGAGGATCATATAATGTGGGAGCACCAAGGGCAGCATATCTGGTTGCTGCACTAATATAAGCATTATATGCACCATATCCTCCTCCCTGAGGAGGAGGAGGCATTCGACTTCCTGGCCGGAAGTCATCCTCCTGTGACAGAGACCAAAAGCCCAATAGGTAAGACAAACAAAACTATTGCATCAAACTATATGTAACATCACAAACTTTCTCTATATAGGCTAGATTTTTCCTATCTTAACATTGAACAGTCCCTACCTTTGGTGTTGCACGGTCTACAACAATTGTAGAACCCCCGAGCTCATGAGTCTCAGCCATTAGACTATCCACAGCTTCTGCAGAAGACATTCAGACAGCTCAAAACTACTGAGAACAACAAGAACTAGTTACAGCCACCCAGAAAGGTGCCATAGTACAAACTAAGCCTCACATATATACTGACAAACTGCAAGGAAATGAAAACCAAATCAAAGCGAATTTCATACATGCRTGAAAGAAAATTACATGCAAAACAGAAACTCCTCCTGCCATTTCCAAACAATCACCAGTTTCGACAATCATGTTYATATATGATGATTTGAAAAATTGAACTGGTGCGGCCAGGCAGGAACAACGACACTAATAAACCTGGAAATAATTTTTTGTTCAGAATTAGATGCGAGTATTGTCCCGAACAGATATCAGTTGCATTATCTTCAATCTGTTCCATTCTTCCACTCRGATACATAAGAAACTACATTACAAAAACCAATTAGACTTAAAAAACTATTAGAATAAACTGAACATGGACAAAAGTTGCCTCTACAATCATGTTGTGTTTGTCAGTGGGTCAACAGCTGACCACAAAAAGACAGGCATCAAATAAATATAAACTTATCAGAGGAAGTAAAAATACATAGCTGTGAGCAATTTACTATCATTTTATATAAAGAAAGGCCATGAATAAACCACATGAAGGGCAAAATGTATATGCTGCAATATCAGAAGCTCCAAAGTGAACTCACCAGCATTTGCAAAAGTTATAAACCCAATTCCACGATGTGCTTTCGTACTTGGATCCTTTGGAGATGAAACAAAACTATGTAAGATAATACATCATCCCAGAATCAAAGTGACATGGACTAACACAATAAATCAAATCCCAGTTACGTAAAAATCTCCCATGTCTAGTGGATTCTACGGAGAGGGATAAGAGTAGAAGGAGGGTCAAACCTTGGGCATATACAGATCTGTGATGTCACCATATTTCTCAAAATAACTGCAAACAAAGAATATTATGACAAGATATTTAGATTTTCCATTGATAAACCATATAACACAGCAGCATTTGCAACATGGAAAAATTAGGGGGTGGGCAACTATTGTTTTAAAARGAAAATTCAAGGAGGACCAAAAACCCTGCCGATGTGAGGCTCGACTGAGAAGCAAATACCAAATTACCTCCTGAATGCCGCTTCTGTCACCGATGGTGGAATCCTAGCCACAAAAATCCTAGTTACTTTCTTTGATGGTTGTCTCATCTCCTCCTACAGATGAACATATAGAATCATTTTCAGGTAATAAAATTATGTCTTTTTAGTTTCTAAAGCTTTAGAAACTGTAATAGAAGCTAAATTAGATTAGCAACTAAAACTGGCAAAGGAAAGTGCTAGGAATCCATATCGAGTAAAGAGCTCAACCTTTGGTGTAGCTATTTTCACTTCCAGCATTCTATTACCAAGAAAGTGCTCACTTGACAATGCAGCCTGAAGTATGCAATCAATGTTAAAATGAGATACGCCATTGTAACAGGATCTTAATTCTAGTCCAGCATCTTGGAAGAGATTTAGAGATATAACCTTAGCATCATCAACTGTTGCAAATGTTACATATCCAAATCCGCGAGATCGTCCAGTAGTTCTCTCCTAAAAGTTACAGGAAAATTAGAATACTTTATCTACTAGAGAATTTCAAACAAGATATCCATACTGAAAGAAAAGTAAGACAATGGGAAGAAACTGTTTTCAAAAGACTACATCCTGTAATGAAAGCTGGACAAAATATCTACAACTTGCACAGTTCCACGATTAAACACAAAAACATAGCTCATAGCAAGTAAAAGAAAAACGTGTATGTAACCCATTATACCCATCTATTTATCTCTAAATAGGTATGTAAATACACCTGTAATCCCAGCAATAGATATCAGCATGTGTCTATGAAAATTATCTTGTCATTAAAATCGACCATTTTCCTAGAGACAATCAACATGCAGTGCAGCTATGTTCATTAAAAATCCAATCTTTCATGCATGAAATCTCAAATCATCTCCAGAYATTGTACACAATTAGCATGCTTTTATATCGAAAACTATCCATCACTTAAGTYCCAGCAAAGATTGAAATATAAATAAATTGTTATGAATGCACCTTGAAGACCCTAAGGATAAATCATTAAAAGCAGTAGCAAATAATCAGAAACTCAGTATACAGATAAAACAAGTAAAACAACCAAGTAATTTCTTAGGCCAACCTTCATTACAATACAGTCCTCCAATTCCCCAAACTTGCTCATGTATTCTCTCAATCCTTCAGTTTCCACTTCCCATGGGATTCCCAAAACCTAGAAGTCATATAAAATCATAAGCATCGATCTAGAAACGCACACACAAAACATATGTACGAGACTTACAACAAGCTTTCTCTCAGACATATTGGCCAGCAAATGAAGAAATCGAGCTGTGGAGCGATGAGAAAATAGCACAGCACGCTCAAAATTTCTCTCTTTTCCTTTTGCTCTCTCGCAATCTTACACGACKGCTCTATCTCTAAAAAATGAAATCGCACACACTCGCCAATGACTCTTCTTCCTCCTGCACACAACAACATAGATGCCTCTTTCTCACACACAAACATCATCATCAATATGCACCAAATGAAACTCACCATTTCTCCTCTAATTTCTCAAAAATGATAGATTTACAGAGCGATTAAACCTAAAAAATTACCAACAATACAACACGAAAAATTGATAGCATTAATAAATTTCGCTTGCACGCYCACTGACCTTTTTATCGTTCTCAAATCTCAAAACCCTAGCTAGCTCGCTCGCTCCCGCTCTCTACCGCTCGAATCGCTCGCTCCCACCCTCGCTCAGCCTCGCGCCGCTCAGGCCCAGCTTCTCAAACACACGAAACGAACGTTCTCTATCCGCACGCACCTTCCTCTAATGTAACCCGAATATTTCGTGCATATGTAGATTCTTTTTTTTTTGCGTCATTATTGAATTTATTTAGTGAAAATATTTCTCTTACTTTGTGCCTTTCAAACTTTCAGCACTTCACCATTACGCCACATTGTTTACCAATGCTCTCAAAGTCAGCCCCTTTCAAATTGAAAGTTTCCATTATAACTCTAACATTTTGGTTCTAATTATGAAATTTGGAATTAGGGAATGTATTTGTATACGAGATAAAGCATAGAGACTAGAGAACTTATTTATATTTAAGAAACAAATTAGAATTTAGTTGGATTGGATTCTTTTTATTCTTCAAACGAGATGAATAATGRTAAAATTAATTTGATTCCTGAAATACTTTTCTTATCATTCTTTACTGTTTTGACGGTTTGAAAACCATAAGAAGAAATTATCAAAAGTCCTTAGAAATCTATAAGATCTGTTAGTTCAGTTTCTTAGACAAATGGCTCATTCGAAAACAATTTTCATTTTGTCTATTTTTTCTATATTTAAATTATGTGGAATTTATTGTCAATTTTAAAAGGAAGAGTAATTTTATAAAACTTTTGACTTTACTTTCAATTTTAGCTCATTAGAGGCATAATATTTTGATTGAATGAAGAGGAGAAAAAAATATTAAATAATATACAGTAAATTGAGTAAATGTTTTATGTTACAGGAGATAAACTTTATTAAGCCGTAAAAGGGTTGACAATGTTGTAATTCTAATATTCCTGTTTAAAACTTTCTATTCGGCTTTATAATAAGGTAAATTGAGTAAACTAGTTTATGTTAGGAGATAAACTTTATTAAGTAAAGGGTTGACAATGTTGTAATTCTATATTCCTGTTTAAAATCTTTTTCAGTTTCCTTACTATTCAGGGTTATTTTGGRAAATGAAAAGAATAACGAAYCTTAAATATGCAATTCGCCTAAAATGGAGGATCCTAGTGTAAAATGGTAAAAAATCTGTGGCCCTTGCTTAAATTTTGTGAATTGCATTTCTTAAGGTCCCCAAAGCTTCGGAGTTATCAATGTTTGATCCCTAGGTTGCGTCCTGCTTTATGGGTGCTGAGTCTTCTATTATCTATGTATTTATGTCATGCGGATGTTCTTACTCAACGGTATCTGATGCTTTGGTTGGTATTGACAACAAAAATATATGGCTAAGACAATATCATTTGTTCCCATAAATTGGTGTTCTAGYAAAAGTGATTACTGATCATTTTGTCTGTATTCAGCACCAGCAATCACCGGCTGGTGAAACAAATCAGCCCTCCCTAATCGGATCGCGTTAATGTAGTCTTGGATGCAGTGGTCAGATAGACCAGGGATCAGGATACTGAACAATCTTAATCCCAGTAGTGGCAAACCYTCTCTGTACTCTGGTCCAAACATCTCGGGAAGAATAAAGCTTCTTACAATCTCCCAAATGGCATCTACTCTTTTGGTAATGAATCCACGTAATGTAAAGTAGTTTTTGTATGGCTCTTCTTTAACTCTCTGCATCAAATTGAACAGAAACTTGAGAGGAATTGAGATGGAGTTGATGAACTTAGACAGCAAAATGGTGAAGAAACTTTTACCTCYCCTTCATATACGCTGTTATAGTGTAGGCATTCTCCRAAGTGCTTAAACAATAGGGCAGTGTTATCAAAAGGCAATCTAGGCACAATATCATGATTATACACGAATCTATAGTACCTAGTACCGTAACGGCTAAACTGCTTCCTCATGAAGTCTCCAAACTTGACATTTCCCACTCTTGGCTGCCCAAAAGTGTAAATTGCTTCAAGCCTTTCCAGGATAGAAGTCTCGTTATGCAATGCCAGCACTGCTGGGAGAAGGACTGCAAGTGCACCACCCAAGCTGTGACCGGTCACGATGAATTTTGCGTGATTGTTGTGCTGAAATGCTTTCCTAAGTTCCTTTCTGATGGTGTAGTAAGCTACTGGGTTTTCACTGTCTTCTGCAATGTTCGGCGGCCAACTCCCGTCAGTCTGTAAGCCTAGAGCTTTCATAAAACCACTATGGACTTTCCCCATGTTCTCGAATTTTTCCCAAGATATGTCAAAATCAGTAGACCAGTCATCTGAATTAAAGGGTTCCGTTCCTCTGAAGGCCACAAYGATCATATCTGGATTAGCATTTTTATCATGAATTATGATTGCCTGTGTTGTATTTTTCTTCTGATACTCTGCATAGCACAGTGTAAAATATCAGCTTCGCTAGTAATATGCTATCTAGCTGCAAGAAATTACTGAAGATCATCTAGGTCATTCGAACATCCCATGGTATGGACGACGGGAGGTTTGTCTGCATTTGCAGCAGGATTGAACCCTTACCATTTCGGAAATCATACACTCCTACTAGTTCCATCTGCATAAATTAATGACAATTTCTTTTAGATTTTTGTATAGSWACTCATGGTACTTRAAGCTATATATTTCAAGGAATTAGTGATGAAATAAGGTTTGTTTTTTGTTGTGCCTCTTAATAATTCAATAACTTCGTGAGCCACATTATAAAGCTCCAACTAGTATCACCTTCCATTGATCCTGAACAATTTTCCTGATGAATGCTCTATTCTCATAAGCTATTTTTGAAGCCATCGCAGAGAGCAGTCCAAGATATTTGTTATCTCCAGGTCTGATATTCTCGTCCAAGTCCCATCTCCTGTCTAAATGCCCAAGGGCTGAAATGAAGCTGGCTGAATCTTTTGCTGGCATAATCAAATTCCCTATAAATGTCCCAGACATTTGATCTTATCAATAATTTGTCCCTAGAAAGAACAGAAAAGCAGTAGATAGACTTGCAAATTAAGCATTTTCCTCAAAATTTAGTCCATAATAATTAGACTTACCTCGCAAGACCGAGAGGACTTCATTGCTGGCAAGAAGGTTTAGGCAAAACTCAACAAATGAACCAGACAACTGCAAGGGCGTCGCCGTTGACTGAAGTGCCATCTGCACTATCACGGAGACAAAGATGAGGCCTCTGCGTCTAAGGCTTGTCTCCTTCAATTTAAGGCACTCTATAAATTCTTTACTCTCKATGTCACCAGAAACTAGGAAGCGAAAGAGATCCGAGAGGCTTGCTTCCTCAGGTTTCAGCGACAAAGACTTCTTACTAATCTGATCCACAGAGGCCATGACCCGCACTGTGGAATCAAACAAGACGGAGATGGTCAACTGATCAACTAATCAAGAAATCAAGATCAGATGATACCTACCCAGGTGAGGTTAAGTGGCARTGAGTCCTCTTAAATGTAGTTGTTTGGCTACTTTCCTCTCCAGAGAAGAAATTGCTAGGAGCCTCGGAGGAATGCTCATAAAGTGAGTTCATCAAAAATAAACTCTAGAGCGCATATGCACGTTCCGGAGCTAATAAAGTATTATTGGGACAACTTGCGTGGATCTTTTTCTTGATCAACCTCTGGCTGGCCCTGGACAGCGGAGAGTGGAGGGGACACCCCAAAGCCCCCAACCTTGCATGCATTATTAAATCAAAAGGAGGAAAGGAAGGAAACAAGGCTAATAYTTTCATCACGCGCTCAAAGCTTGTTTAGTGTTCTATCTTGTTCTTGGATATATGCTACGGCAACTAAGATGAGAGCATCAGATTCTTAACTAAGATGAGAGCACCAGATTCTYACTTCAAATTCAAGAAGGAAAAAAGATACTTGAAACCAGACTTTCCAGCCCAGAATGAACGAGCTGAACTGTAACTCTAGCTTGAAGCAAGGAATGATCAAGAAAATGGCAGAAAGAAAGTTCAATTCCTGGAGGAAGGGAAGGGCACCGAATCTTATCAACATCTTAGGCAAGATTATTAGAGACGGTTTCTTCTTTCCAGGACTATTTCATGTCATACATTACTTCAAGATTTCGTGGAGTATTAAGGTTTATGTAAGAAACTCTGTCGACCAATTCCTATTTTGCAAACCTCAATACCTAGTAACCAATGACCAATTGACTATAAACCCTCAGCCGCGGAAGATATTTCTTTGCAAGTACAATTAAGAAATAACTATTCATGAATTTTATAAAATAAAATCTCTCACATTGAATAAAAAGAATTAAAAAAAAAGAAAAGGATTGTATCACCAATCAACTGGAAGAATTTCCCAAAGGAGTAGCTACGTGACATTCTAAAGTAAACGAAGAACATATGGAAAAGGACTTTTAGATAAAGGTCTTAGACTTTTTAGTCCTTAATCTATCAAAACTGCACATAATCTATTGCCTTCCTTGACATTTCTTCTTCAATTTTCCCAATTGGAGCACTCCATTGCTAGAGATCCTTCACTTACGGATCTAAAGCAGATGATTATGCCCCCTTCATTTTCTTTTTCTTTTTTTCATTTAATGTTTTCACAAGAAATTAATATTTGTYGAACATTAAAATTTGTATGATTGAAAATACATTATTTTCCATATGTTATGATGACATGAAATATTTTTCTTCTCAAAACATTTATTTAGAGATATTTATCGATTTTTTATCTTCTAATCAAACTTAGAAGTGAAAATAATTGCTTCATTATATAGAGGTTGAAGGGGAAGGTCAAGGATTTTTAGTGAATGCCATCCATTACCACCCCTAAACCAGTCTGCCTCTACACATTTTGTTAGCCATAACCCACTTATTAGAGAAGAGAAAAAATAACAGGAAATTGAAAAATAGCTAACACATAAATTATTTATGTGTGGAACCCTAGAATAGGGAGAAAAACACAAGAGCAAAAGAAAGAAGGGCTCCACTACAAGTCAGAGATAGACGGAAGGAAAGCATGCGTCTTCACAAGAGACTGTRCACTCTCCGCTCAATTCTCGCRAGAGTCTCACGCTCTTAACGGGGAGAAAAGCACGCTGGCAGAACTTGTAATACATATGCATGTTCGTTAACTCAGTAGATCTTGATCCTTGATGCATTGCTTGAACATTCGTGGATTGCAAGGTAGATGTCCGGAGATCCCAACCTAGTAGCATTCACATAATCTTGAGGACAATGAGCTGGTGCGCCTGCAAATACCAAGCCTACTACTCTCATTAATCGAAGAGTACCTCCTTCTTTGTACTCCTCTCCTTTTGTATATCGGATCGTAAAGCTTCTTATCAGCTCCCAAATAGCGTTTATTACCTTGGGTATGAGCCATACTGGCGAGAAGTAGTTCTTGTTTGGTTCTTCTTCAACAACCTGTACTCAAAAACAAAATCAATCGGAAAACCTTGTTATGGAACACGAAAATTTAGCTTAGAATTGATTGGAATCTGAGAGAGGTAGAAATGCTTACTTTCAACTTGTAAAAGCTGTTCGCATATATGCATGTCCCGAAGTGCTTGAACAGAAAAGTTGAATTATCAAAAGGCACTCTGGGCACTACGTCATTGCAATAAACGAATCTATGGTATTGGCTGTTGTTATTCATCATTTGCTCCATCATGAATTCTCCAAAYCTCTCATCCCCTACTCTTGGTTGCCCAAAAGTATAGATAGCTTCTAATCGTTGCAATAGCCATGTCTCTTCGTGTAACATAAGAATGGCCGGAAACAAGATMGCTAGTGCACCACCTAAGCTGTGTCCGGTGACTATGAACTTAGCTTTGTCATTTTCCTGCAAAAGCTCTCTCAGCCGTTCTCTGATGGCGTAGTAAGCAACGTCCTGGCGATTTATGTTCTTTGGCCAACCTGAGCTCTTTTGGAGACCAAGAGCTCTCATAAATCCAGCATGCACCCTTCCCACACCGGGAAGCTCATACCAAGACAGATCAATGTCGGTAGACCAATCATCTGCACTGAAGGGCTCTGTACCTCTGAAGGCCACGACGATTATGTTCGAGTCCTGGTTTTGATCTCGAAACATGAATGCTTGTGTGTTAGCTTTCTCTTGATAGTCTGTAAAATAAAACAAATTGTCCCGGTAATTATTTGTTTTTGGTAAATGAAAAAAGTTAAAAGACATAAAGAAATTTGGGAGGTCATTACCATTCCAGAAATCGGAAGCCCCTAAGAATTCCATCTGCAAAAGTTTTTCCAGGAATTTAATTACCATCCATTTGTTAATTAATTAAAGATATGATGAGACAGCACTTATCAAAACAATGGTGATATAAAATTTATACTGTACCTCCCAGAGATTCGTCACTGTATCTTCGATAAAGGTTTTACTCTCGTAAGATACTTTAGAAGCCATCATCGATAGAGCAGCGTAGTATCCGTGATCGCCAGGTTTTATGTTCTCATCCAAATAGAGCCGGCTGTCTARATATCCAATGAATGAAGTGTATGATGCTGAAGCTTCATCCGGGCTAACCATTTTTCCTGTAGCCAGAAAAATAGACAAATTTAAGTCACATACCAATGCAGAGACCGTAACGCATTTAGACGGATCTATCATTAAAACACTTAAAAAGAGTTGATAAATCTTTTTCTAACTCATATCAACCATGATAAAAATTTATATATGTATGACATGATAAAAAATACCGATCCTCCCAAGATGTGCGAAAGCTAAGAGAGGGGAAAACAAGAAGAACTTATAGGGAAAGGTGGAGGACCTCGTATGAAGTTGTAAACAAGCCGGAAGAAGTTGCCATTACTAGTCAGCAGGTTAAGCCAATGCTCAACAGCACGCCCGAACAATGCCAAAGGTTTTGCAATTAATTTTAACAACTTTTGCAACAAGACACTAATAAATATCAGCCATCTACTATGGAATGGTGCCTCGTTCCCTAGAGGGCAATCAACAAACTTCCTCTTCTCCACATTACTGGAGAATAAGATGCAAATGAGATCAAATATGGTAGCTTCCTCTGGCTTCAGCAGCATATAACTGCTGGAGAAAGACTTGTTACAGTCAGAGGAGGCCATGCTGAGAGATCAATTGAAAATGAAGTATACTGAGATAATGGTACCAGTATACGTTCTTCGTGGCCCTTGTGTTAGAAAAGCATTGCCAGACCTATACTATTTATAGAGTTGCTTAGGTTCTATTGCACAATTATTACATTACTACTATTACTAATTTGGTTGAAAAATTATTGAACTTGTTTTTCTTCTTTTTTTTCAAAGAATGAAGTAATGTGCYTGTTTTTTCTGGWGTAAAAGCATCTCCATACTGTTGTAGGTTGGTTTTTGCACACATGGRGAAGAGCCACTTGAAAATGAAAAGAAAGGTTCAACGTTTTCAATTATAATCCTACATTATTATTTCTTAAAAATAGAATTATTTTATAATCATAGATTACATTGAAGGACTTGCAACTTAAAATTTAATTTGTTTCAACTCGCAACTCACAACTATGAAAATCAATAAAGCCCAATATAAATGGACTCTTAATATTCTGTTGACTTTAGTGAATATACCCAACTCTTAGTAYTTAGTATTTTATTAGTAKTAGTTTGTCGTCCAAGAGTTAYTTAATCAATTGGTTGATTGAAATTGCAAGATGATTAGATACTAGAGAGATGACTTTATACACCTTTCACTTTATCTTTCCTTGATAACGATAGATGAATAACAAACTTTCAATTGAACCTATTTTCTTTCTTCAATCGGTATTTTGTATATTTTTTAGTATCGTCCTCAAATGTGAAACAAAATATCATATTAGATTTTTTTTTTAAGATAACTAAAAATTAATAAAAAAATAATTTTATAAATAATTTAAATTGATTTTTTTAGCAAAATGATACTTTTTATTTTTCTTTCATTTTTAATTACATATTTAAAACACTACTTAATATAATTTATAAAATAGTACAATCATATGGTAAACAAAGCACCCAAACTAAGACCAATAAAGGATGGAAGTGCGAGCGAAGGCACAAAAAGGTTTTTCTTTTTGTTTTTTTTTTTTTTTGGTCTTTTGGAGAAACGCATTGGGTCCACTAGCTTTATCGTTTTCTTCTCATAATTTTGCACAACGCAAACCACGTTTTTGGAAGAAATCATCAGGTCAACGATCTTATCCTTTTTTGTCCATTTATTTATTTTTATTATTGCAATAATGGTAYGGATGTGGAAATCCACCTATATATTCTGTGATTTAAACGATTATAATATCATCTCCACATATATATCATGATGAATATATCATATAATATCCTACCTACCAAATTAAATGTAGCACGAATATATCTTGAAAGTCTGATCTTTAAGTTATCTCATGTTAATCATGATTCAAGTTCATTTAAATGATAAAAGATTTTGTATTTCATTTCAAAGAAGGAACAACATTAAAAAAAATTTTCTCCATCTATAGATTAAATTGAGTTGAAATTTAAAGTAATAGAAATAAAAAGTTTAAAATATTGCATGGTTTAGAACCGAAGTCGAATTGAGAAAGATTTTGAAAATGAAAAAAAAAAAAAAAAAAGAGTCGATTCCAAGAGGACTGGTACTCAAGCCTTTCTGTGTTAAGCATCTGCGGAGTTGGCTCTTGCAGGACTAGGGGAGACACTGTAATCTTGCCAATTAAGAGGCCTACGCTTTACATTTGATTCTTTGGATTTTGTTGAACAAATGAGATTACGCGTACGAGGATGTTCTGGTATTGTTCGAATTCATCACGTTGCAATCAACTCAACAAAGGGACAAGTACCCTTTTTGGTTTACTTTTCTTTTCACTGTACTTTTGACGGTAATGAAAATGACTTTTTCAGACGAAAGATGATAAAGGAAAAATATAATCTGATTCAATTTATAGTCGTGTAATAATTTAATTTCAATTTCAATCAGATATTTAAAAATTTCATATCAAATCAAGAATAATTCTCGTTCTCTTCTCGTACAAGATTGGATTCCAAAAACTTGAATTTTGAGAAAATAATTAAAATATTAAAAGGAATAAATTATGTTTTTAGATAATATATTAATATAAATTTTTAAAAATAATAAATATTATATAAAATTTTGAAAAATTAATCGAAAGCTGGGCTCTTGCATCTCGCAACCAAAAAACTAGCTGGAAGTAGCCATTTTGATCATAAATAGTGGGCCTCCTTGCCAAAGTTCTTCTTGGACATTATTCCGTATAGGAAGAAAAACTCAAAGCCCAAAACTCTCCGTGGATAATCTGCCTATGCGTCCATTCTATGATCCATCTTCATGCTGAAGGTGCCCGTTCAATGAACTTCCATGGAGTTGAGGATGTCCATATTCACTTTCCCTTCACCGTCTACGTTTCAGTCTTTGGGTTCGTAGTTTTTGATCTAATTTTTTACTCCGGCCGGCAGGTAAAAGTAAAACGATTCTGGCATGTACGTACGGACAAGTTCTTTTGCATTTAAGACGTTTTTCATTTGCAAAGCGTAAAGAACCCCATGCTTTCAGTGTCGGTGGGCTGGTTCATGTACATTTGGAATTTTGGCTGCATGCATTTCTTTCTTCTTTTTTTTTTTTTTTTTCTTTCTTTCGTTTACATGAAAGCCGTAAAGTAAGATCTCAGGATTCCCAGGGGCCAGTAGGGGGGAGCAGGATGCTGGAGACATCAGCATTCCCATTACTAGACCCTGCCGTGGGTGGCAACCTACCCCTGTACCCCACCTCATATTCACATCACGTGCAGCACACGCTAAAGCTCAGACCAGCTTACCTATATAAATTGATTCATTGTACTCCATATTTTATACTATATCATATATATTGCTGGTCATCAAAATACATGACCTAATAATTGATGTATAATTCAAACAAATAGGCTGTATGCCCTTCCACATTTACTTAATTTATAAGTTTAATTATTATTATTGTACAGTGTTAATAATGAAAAAAAAAATTGGTTGCTAATAAACATTTCTCATGTCAAGACTCTCTCGAACTATATAACGTTCCGCCAGCCGTATTTGGTTACGTGGCATTGAAAGAGTCGCAATTGTGGTATCTTGGGCGATAGAGCAAGTCGYKGATGAGGCCCATGTTCCTAATAACACATTGGACCTTTAATGGTTGGAGTTTAGTTTAGCTCATGGGCCTTTTCATCAGTTATAGCTCTTCCGATGCAAATCAAGTCCTTAAGTTCCAATTCGGGGGCCCAAACAAAAAGATCACTGTGGCAGCCGATCATAAGATTAAATTCCAACTTCGTAAATTAGATGACTGATCAAATCTAGTTTACTGCAATTTTCATAATACAGCCAAGAGGATTCCTAAAGATAGCTSAAATTCATCCCGCATTTCATTTTTCTAATTTTGATATTTCGTGAGATTAATTAAAATTTGAACCTATTTGTATTAGCAGACTTAATTATATTCACTTATTAATTACTTTAAATTGTCGAATTSATCCCACATTTCTAATGCAAAAAATGCAACTGTAATTTAATTGTCATTTCTTATAACCAACCATTTCAAAGTTAAAAGACATGCTAAATCGAGAGGACAAAAGTAAAAGTAGAATTACAAAACTCCGAAGAGAAAAAGAAAAAGAGAAAAGAAATTCAAGGACGAAAGCCATCTTTACAAGTCTTCCAGCCTTCATCATCACTAGATACAAAACAAACAAAAACAGATTCGCTTCCTCAGCTAAGCATTTGCATAGAGCCCACCATATGAGCAGGTGGGCAAGCTTTCACCAGGTTTGAATAGCTCATAGCAGCTGTCGCCATTGTCAGGGGAATTCCAGCATTAGTTGGCCCATTATTTGCTGCTTGTTCAAGCGATTGTACTTGCTTCTTCAAGAACTTAAGGTAATGGGCTGCCTCGTCTAACATAGATGCGGTATCCATTTTGGTCCCACCCGGAACAAGCCTCTGGAGAATTCTTATTTTCTCGCTTATCCGTTCTCTCCGATGCCGGGCAGCTACACTTTGTGGATCTTTTGATATCTTCACGTTCTTTCTTTTTGGTGGTTTCACTGATTCAGGATCAATGTGAATCGGCTGCATCATTGCTATGCGGAATATCATCTCTCTCATGGTTTCCATGGAGTTCCGTTTCTGTAACGAGGCAGAAAAAGATAATTCAGTTCCACTTCTGAGCTTTGGAACAACAACGTTCGACGCGATATGTGGAGCTGATGTTGATTCTTGAAGTGGGTTGCCCATGAACGACATGGATGAATTACTCGACGTGACAACATACGGGTTTCTGAACGCAGCCGGTGTCGATTCGATACTGGCTGCACCTTCAGATGATAATTCAAGTTCCGCTGACTCGGAAAGATAGGGGTAAGGCCCGGAACGCTGGGAGAAATTGTCGAGGGGCAGTGCCATTGTCAGCGTTCCCATATGATTTCCTGTTGATGCTTTCATGCGATCAATGTCCATGTTTTCAACTCCTTGGACCTTACAGAGAGATTGCAGAGGAAGATTAATCAGACTTTGGGGCTGAGAGAAACAAAGACAGAGTGATGGGGAATGCTTGGAGTACTACACTAGAATTTGGCATAGGGACAGCATATATATATATATATATATATTTAGTATGATAGCGAGAAAAGCTGCAGAGATTGTAAATTTCTTTTCTTTTCATTTAAATATTGTTATCTATACACTAATACATTATCTCTGATATTCCTATATACTGGAATCAATCACCATAATGTATCTAGGGAGAATATATATATTTTTCATGACCATCCTTGTGAACTGAGTACGCATGAGGGAGACGCTTCATATCCCGCCGTATAGTTGAGTATGAAGGTGCAATGAACCAGTAATGAATTTTATGATCTTGGCCAGTGAAAAAAAAAAAAAGAAAAAGGTTCAAAATCACTTTCTTTTAATATTTTAAAAACTAAAAAAAATGAAAAAGGAAACCCCACATTCACATGACATATGTCAGAAGGATAACAACTCCAAATTCAAGGTGGGGTATACCATTTAATCGTCTTACATACAAGGATTTCTAAAATTATTGTTGACATCTCAATTCCATCTCATCGCTTCCCACTTTCTTTCCCTTGGCACGCTTCACAAGGCAGATTAGGATTAAGGAAGATTTGTTTTCCGGATATGCTCTGTACTTTTCCCACACCAATCTTTTAACTTCTTCCTCTCCTCCTACTTTAAAAATTCCTCCACTTAAATGACGATTAGCGTAGTAGATAATAAGGTTGGATTCGATGTTGCAAGGGTCCCAAATGGGAGAGTACTGAAGTTGATGCAAGACGGTGATGTTTTCTCCCTTCAAATACAGCATATGTTCTACCTCTCTCACGGCCTATAGGTAAAGGCTAAACCATTTGTGACAAGCTTCACAGTAGATCGCACCTATATTCAAGAGCTTAGCATGTGTAGTAGGACCAAGTATAGACTGCTGTTCGCGCCATCTCTAGCTCTTATTCATGGAACTTCCCCCTGTTCATACGAACATTACATCTTAGCATGACATTTTCTTTACAGACACATGAATAAATATTGGAATCAAAATGCATTATTCTCATTGTTTAACATATAGTAAGGATCTAAAAGTGCTCGTAAAAGGGAAAAAAGGAAAAAGAAAAAGAGTGTTTCTAATGAATCCTTTCTCATAATGGAAGAGAAAAGGGTTATGGTCTCTGGGTTTGAGGAAGAACTGGATATGAGGGAAAGCAACAAAGAGAATAAGAAAAGAAGTAGCGGTGCCAACCTGTGTCAAAGTTTCTTTTATTTTTACATTTTACAAGATATTCTTCAGTCTAGTTGAATGCTCTATTATAGTTCTTACACTTAAATAAACAAGCCTATCAAGAAGAGTAGACTTCCATCTTTTCAGAGTGTCTGACTATCATTTTCCAATTGTTGCATGAATCCAAAGAGGCCTTTTCATACCATTGAAAAAGGCGAATTAGACAATCGCAGAAGGTGAGCTTGATGAGTACAGTAGATTATTGCGACTAATTTGCTCTCAAGGACATGGGACGAACTGTGTAGTCAGTAGTAGTGCAGCGGAGCATCCCCGCTTGTAACTTCAACTCTACTGAGCACAACAAAGGCAGTTGCCAGTTGCTTTAATGCACTTCTCTCTCAATTGCCAAGAGTCAACCAGAAGAAACTGTTAAATTTTGATGCTGCTCTTTCACTAATTTGGTCAATCATAAAGTTCRATTTTCAACACACTTGTGTTTRAGGATTCAACGTCATGTGAWCTAGACTCAACATTTCCATCTTTTACGCCCTTTTCCTTTCCCTCCACTTGGGCAAACTAGTTAGATTCAATTGATAAAATGATCACAAATTTTGSTACTTTACTGTTCAATTTTTCTCCTATTGAGACCCGGCATCCCTGCTCCCGTGATTCACTCTTTACTCGTAGAGTCTAACTCTTAAATAAATAATATTTTATTAAAAATTCTTTTAATATATTATCATAAATAAAAATCGAATATGAGAATGATTTAAATTATCTTATTATTATTTAAATTTGATTGTATATATAATGTATAACGATATTAACTCGATGACTCTGTAGTGGTAGCCTTGTTGACAGCTGCACTGTACTGTGAAGGTTCCATCGCTACCTTTGGTATAACATCGTTCTCTTTGTGAGAACTTCAATTCAAACTTATTTATTTTTCATAATAAGTTGAAAGATGGGCTCATGTCATTATCAACAATATGGGCTCCAATAGCAGTGGGCAAAACGAGCTGGCCTCTTATGCAGCTTTTGAACTTTTGACAGGCCAGATTGTGATTGCCGTAACATTTTCATATGTAGGGCAGCTTGAAATGTAAAGGCGCATGGCCCATGTTAATATACGATAGACAGCATTTTATACAACCCGGCCCATTTAGAATGACACGTGAACATGATATATTCTGCATTAAGCCGAAAACGTAAATTGGACAAAACTATACTCCACAGCGCTTGAAAGCCAGCACGTCTTCTCCCTGACATCAGCCGGTTAGTACCACCGCTGGTTGCCCGGAGATTGGGTGACTTCCGCCACTCACAAGTCACCGAAGAGAGAGGAGAGTAGTTACACTGAGTCGGTGACCAGTGATCACCTACTAACCAGAGACAAAGTCGCCACAATTTTGTCGAAAAAGCTACTACTACCTTCATTCATGACTGATGACTGTATAGCTGTAACCCAAACCCGTACGAGCCTTTTCTCTCTAAACTCCTAGCTTAGCAATAGCATGTGACTTCTTGTCCCTACAAGAGGAAACCTTTACTGTGCCACCAGCCACGTCCAATTGAAAGCTGAGAGTACAAACACCCTGTTTTCAACTACTCTTCAGTGATAAAGATTGAGAAATCTTTGTCCAAAACTCTCAAAACCCCTCTGCCATGGAGTTCTCAAAGTGCTGCCGCTGCTACTTGGCTTTCTTTTGTCTCATCTTACTCGCGTGCAACTCTGGTGTTCGTGTTTTAGCTCAAGCTGAGGAAGCTAGCTTGCAGATGATGACTGACACTTTGGAGTGGCCAATGACAATGTCCCACTATGACGGTGAGTTGGAAGAGAATGCCGAAGAAATCGACGGTGTTTTTGGTCGGAGGTCGCTGTTTTGGCAAAGATTTAAGTTCTACATTTCATATGGTGCACTCTCTGCTAACAGAATTCCCTGCCCGCCTCGCTCTGGTAGATCCTACTACACCCACAACTGCTACTTTGCTAAAGGCCCCGTTCACCCTTACACCAGAGGCTGCTCTAGCATCACCCGTTGCCGGAGATAAATGATTTATATCGTGGGTTTCATTGTGCTTTTTCCTGATTGTGTGTATGCGGTATTATGTTCCTCTCTTATTCGTGATGAAATGTTTAACAGGGTACGATCTGGCAAATGTTGACGATTTGCATAATAATACGTGTAGGATGGGTATGGATCTTTAAATCATCGAGTCAAATGATACATATATGCCAACCACCACCTATCTTACTACATCAATTCGATTCAATCATGTTAGTGAGGATAAACGTCCGGTATAAGTTGCAATGTCATCTGTGTAAATGCTTCAATAGAATTAACAATCTCATCCTCTTAGTCAAACTTTTGGTTAATAGTCTTATCATGCAAAGCCAAGAGATCATACTTGATCATCCATTTTCGTCCAAGTTCCACCCGTTCATTCTCAASATCTTTAAGTGAGTTGATGAGTTTAGCATTATAAGCCTCGTACTGCTCCAATAGCAGTATAAGTTATATACATAGGTCAGACTGRTCATTTAAGATACTGATTTGGAAAACACATTTAGCCTTTCAGTGTTAAAAAGCATGATTTAGGTTCCCTGCAGAACTGAGAAGCTCTCCAATTCTTTGGATCTCTGTCTTTTTTATGTGAAGTCATGAATTGTGGTTACCAGACATTTTCGTCTAGTGTATGTCTTYCAGAGTGAGCCACAGATTGAYCAAAATTCTATGCMGTCGTGGATTGGGTCATGGAGGATTTAAAGTTGGTGCAATCAAATTCAGTAAATTGTTTGCCCCTCGACTTAATCCTTCAATATTGGTA
Source organism: Rhazya stricta (assembly GCA_001752375.1). Lineage (NCBI taxonomy): Eukaryota > Viridiplantae > Streptophyta > Magnoliopsida > Gentianales > Apocynaceae > Rhazya > Rhazya stricta. The sequence goes on along the minus strand of MEJB01000013.1, from coordinate 7,598,112 downwards.
ACTAGAAGAACATATGCAGGATTTTATCTATGTAACTTGTATAATGGTTTTGGACACAGGGATTACTTCACAACCCAAAGGGCCTGAGCCTCATGGATCAAGCATAAGCCCGATRGAASGTTCTTTTTAAAATTCTTTTGAGGGAGCCCAATAGGTAGAGATAAATAACATACTCATAAATACCTGATCCTTTCTCCTTTAAATAAAATATAAAAAGAAAGTGGGGTTTAGAGGGATTTTTTTCTTTATCTTTTTTTTTTTGTGCAGCCAATATAATAAACCCACAAGAATATGCTTATGCAACGTGTTCAACGTGCAAGTTTTCCCTATCATCTAATAGACCAACTTCACCTGAATGCCGTCAAGTGAGACAAAAATAAATGGAAGACTTTAGCCACCCAATTTTCCCAAGGGAAGGTGTTGATTGAAAGGGTACGATTAATGTAACAACTTCTGCCATATTCGTAGAGCCATTGGAGACCACGAGGATTGAAAACTTCTATTGAGAATAAATTATGAACTTGTTGAACTCCCTAGCACCCACCATAACCTCTAAATTGTCCTTGAATCAATAATACCTTAGTGCCCCATTACATAATTGATTTCCTATCTAGTCGCCATAATCTATGAATCCTTTCCTATTTTCTCCTAACTAATGGATCACAAGTCTAATTCGAATTGCATTCACAGAATTTAACTTTTACTCGAAGGATATCGCTTTAATTTAATAATCTACTTACTAATTGTCTCAAATTATTGATGATTATAGTGTACATTCGGGAATGCATTATGTGCATAAAATTTGAGAAATGCTCGACAATACGATATTAAAAATGCTATAGATGATGCAAAATGGGTCCAAAGAGCCATGTTCCACTTGCTATGTTCGTGCCTATAACTTCAGTTAAGGGATAATTCGGTAAGATATGGAGAAATAAGATACACCCTTCATAACATAAGTTAAGTTGGGCCGTTGAATTCCCTGGTGAGAAGCAGCTAAGGAATTTATCGGTTAGCATAAAGCCATTTTGGGTGATGTCATCGCATAAAAGAGTACTTGTATTCTCGAAGATCTTTAAGGGATCCATCCAAATACTGAGAATATGATCCTACCCCTCAATCATACACAAAACTCCACTCTGATTCTCTGATCCCATATCACTATTTGCATTCTAGTTTGATGCCCAAGTTGTATCACCATTAGTGCAAAACTATAGAATTATATGCCTAAAAGATCTTATTAGAATTGACTGACCAAAAAATCTAAAGCTAGAAGAGGAAACAATTTTGGTTAATGCCTTGTACCCGGAAGAGAAAGCCCAATCAAGCTGGTGGGCCATGCCTTCATGGACTCGAGATCATTATTTTATTTTGACTACTTGTTAGGACCCACTTTAACAACATAACTCCACCTTCGCGGAAAACGATCGGTGCACCATTACTGACCGCCCTTTGACGGAGCAGTACACATCGGCTTTAACTCTTCCGGAGGTTGGACTGGTGCCGCTGGTGTGGTCAGTGGCGACTCTCATTCTCACATGTTTTTTTACMGCAATGGCTTTGACCGTATAGTAACGTCGTCAGTTCATTTAATCAGAAACAAATGCGTCCCTTTTAGTCCCTTTGCCCTTTCCTGAATTTTCTATTATAATCTTTAAATAAATCGTCCAAATTAACGTCATCAGATCTTGTACTCTGTACCCATCACACCAAACAGCCAAAATAACATTGCTTCCTACCCCAGAAAGCTAATTGCCGGATCTCTCTTGCTTCCCGGTAGAGCTTTTGCCTAATCAGTCAAAGCCTTACCTTGCCATTCCTCTGCCCAGGAGTGACCATTGATAGCAAAGATCACATTTTTAATGAACCCTCATCAAACCCTTTCCTCATTTTCAAACAACATGTTGTATTTATTACCATTTTGGGAAATTTTACATGATATTCTCCACAACCTAATTGTGAATCTTGAACATGGTTGAACTGATATGTTTTTGCAGATTCGAGTTCTCAAAATATATCTACAAACTGTGGGTCACAGAGGAAGGTCGGCCTCAAAAAACCATGTTGGATGGAGGACATAAAATGATCAGAAATTCCGGTGTGATACATGGGAAAATAGGGTAAATGGTCCCAGGATCTCCGAACGCGGGTCTCGCGGACATAAACTATTGGTTGGAATAGTGCAATATTTGTAAGAACATGACAACATGTGATTTCTACAATTGATGGACCAAAAAACGTGATCTCGCGATTCTGCTTCACAATTTCTGTTCTCACTCTCTCCATCTTTACTTTTTTATTTTGCTTCGCTGCTTCCTTCTTGTTTCTTATGAATGCAAACAACTATTGAAATGGTAATTCAAGATAAATTAGAAATGAATCACTTTAAAGGTGGTCCAATGATGAAATCTCTGTTCCGAAAGGAAAGAGCAAACATAATAACGAAAAGCAAAAGAAATGTTTCCACATAGTGGCTAAAAAATGGCTTATGATTAGAGTCATCAATAGATTCATCCCCAATATCTTAATCAGAAATGAATTCTAAAAGATAATGATAAATTAATTAAATGAATTAATATCTAAATAAAATATGATATTTACTGTTTCGATTTAAATAAATAAATAAAAGCCGATGCATCTGTATCAGTGTTCACCAAAAAACCCAGAAATATCTGATTGCAAAAGCAAGAAGCAACCAAAAGGAGGTTGATGGATGATATCCGTCCTGATATGGCGGGAAATATCAGATTGCGGCTGAGCATGTGAGGAAAGCAAGATATGCGGCTAAAAGGCTTTTCGTGTTTTTTGGAAATTAAAAAAAAATACTATATTTGAAAATACTGATTCTCGGGAAAGAATAAAAAGAACTCATTGAAATCCGTGCCCAAAACATCTTTGTAAAGCGGTCTTCTCCACCGGCAACTGCAAAAGTCGTTCTTTGCAAAATCAAGAAGCTCTTTGCTGCTTTACTTTGCTGCCTCGTGAAACTAACGGGGTAGTATAGAGCCATCCATAATAACTGACATTTTACTTTTTTTTATGACGGATTCTATTCAACATTTAATTTATTAAATAGAAAAAGATTATCATGATGATATTTTTTTATTTTAAATAATTGTTCATTCCTATAAATTTATACATATTCCTTTAATATTCAATAGCGAGATGATTAATTTGACTAATGTTATAATAAATGAAGAATAAATTTAATTTTTTATTTATATTGAAATATGCTGAGAGATACTTATTTAAAAATAAAAAGAAATTAAGTAACCTAGACACATATTAAAAAAGAAAATGAGTACTAAAAAATGGGTTAAGCAAATAACTTTGACCAATGAATATTTTTCAAAAAGTAAAAAATAGAACAATTATAATAAATAAAAAAGAAAAAATACATTTGATATTTTTTACTTTCTTAAAATAACGAGTAATTTTAAAATAAATAAGAATATCCAAATTAGTAGTAGTATTTTGAAAAAGAGTAGTTTATAAACGTAAAAATGAAGACATAAGGAGTCCCCGAAGCAAGGATTTCCCATGTGATGGGTCCTACACTTACACATGATACATGGGTTTCAATGAGCGAAGACAAGGGCTTGCTAGTTGTGGAGCTCACAATGCAAGGAATTAACTAACTCTTGTACAGTTGGGTTTACAGTTGGGCAGAGATTCAGAGAATGGCGTTGTGGAGCGAAGATGGTCAGTACCTTTCTTTTATTTCACACAATCGCATGATGCCATGATCTCGCTGTCTCTTCTTCCACTGGTTTTGCCCACTGGTTTTCACTTCCTTTACCAATATTTGCTTTCTAAAATGTTTAGGTAAAATGCCAAAACATCTACCTTAATCACATACAAATACAATTCCATGTTAAAATGCACTAAAATCTCAAAATATAATACCATTAATGCTGAGGATAGTTTGGTATCAGTTGTCTTGTTCCTTTTGAATTGTTAAAAAAACAAATCCTGGTTTGAAATATCACTCCTTGCAAGTCATACCTAATAAGCACATCAAACTGTGTCCTTAATTTTCTCTTCCTCTTCTTAGGTAATTAACATTCTCCCCCTTTCCTTGTCCCAGCCATCCTCTGACCAAACAAACAAACGATAAAATCAAAAAAACAGCAGCTAAACCATTTCCAAAATATACAACCTATCAAAAATGTTACATGACTCGGTGGTGAACTAACAAACCTGACTCAATCGACACTAAAAGATAAATTAGTGTTCTGTTTTGCTGGGCTCATAAGGAATATGATCAAACTGATTTGTCCCCTATATTCATTACGAAAAAATGCTTATAATAAATTAATTATTTTTATCATTTCAATCTCATTAAATTACGTTTTTTTACTCAACATTGAATCATATTTGTGGACACCTTTTGATGTAGTTTTGGGGGGGTCCATCAGCATCAAAAAAACATAATTAACATTAAATATAATAAAAAATATATATATAACGACATTTGATTAACCAACTAGTGTTAATTAATCCCTCCGTTAGACGAACGGTCGCATCCCAAGTGGTTGTCAAAAATAAATTAGCATAGCAGTTTCAGGACTTTGACGCCTCGTCGGCAGCCATGTATTCCATGGCTGGAGCATTTTTTTTTTTTTTTTTTTTGGGGAACAACCTTGCATTTCATTATAGTAATTTTAAATGTGTGAAAATGTTCTTATATGACCCAACGGAGTAGGTTCCTTCCTTGATTAGTGAGACATTAATGAGGAAAAACACATACTAATAGTATTAATATTCATTTCGTTTTTATATATTAGATGCATTAWAAATTTATATATTTCTAAAAGGCAAACATACAAAACCTCATTCTTTATGAATTACACTCTTTAAAATTTAATAACAATGATGGCTTAGCAATATAAAAAGGTTTAGTAARCAACTAGCTGCTAATTAGCAAAACAATGATTAAACCTTATTCAAACAAAACCTTCTTTCGAAAATAAAACGTCGTTTGACGTAGTCTTCTTCCTCTGGCGACCCGAACGCCACTTACATAAGGCAAAGCTTATGGATTTTCTATCCACTATAAGTAAACTAACATATATATGGGGAAAAAAAAAAAAGCTTATCTAATAAATAAAGGATTAAATAGCGAGCAGAACTAAAGTATAGTAAATCTCATGATACATGCTTTGAATTAAATAATTAATATATTAATTAGAGAACGGCAGATTAGTCATTTGGAGTGAAGCTAAACGATCACAATCCAATTCGCGTGGGGTACCGTTAAATGAGAATTGATGGAAATGATTTTTCGGCCCACCCCAACCTATCGACCACGTTTCTCAAAACTCCGGTATGCTGTTTGAGCTTAATAAGGGAGGAGAGAAATATCCTTGACTATCACGTGCATTTTATTTATATCAACAAACCACTATACGTCACTCTATATGCAAGTGCCAATTGCAGACTTGTTAAATTCAACCACGAAACCCTTCTATATATAGGATATGCCTACGAAGCAGAGTCCGTTGTAGCCTCAGTTTTCTGCTTTTCACTCTTTCTTAAAATCCTACAACACACGCAAATTCAAGAACCAAAAGATTCAGCTTCAGTTTACAAGCACTCCTCATGGAGTGGGTTCGCGGTGAAAAACTCGGTCATGGGAGCTTTGGCACTGTCAATTTAGCAATACCCAAAAGCATTAGCTCTCCTACTTCTCAGTTGATGGCCGTCAAGTCTTGTGGGGCTTCAAACTTTGCTTCGTTGATCAAAGAGAAGAGTATATTAGATGAATTCAGAGATTGTCCGGAGATTATTCAGTGCTATGGCGATAGTTTCAGCTGTGACAACAGAGAAAAGTTGTATAATGTGTTCTTGGAATATGCTTCACAAGGTTCTTTATCCGATAAGCTCAAGAATTCGGCTGATCATCGATTTCCGGAGACTCAAGTACGGCGATATACAAAGGGAATACTCAGAGGGCTAAACCAAATCCACAAGAGCGGGTATGTTCATTGTGACATTAAACTTCAGAACATTCTTTTGAGCCAAGATGGTGCTATAAAGATCGCTGATTTTGGGTTGGCAAAGAGAATTGAAGAAGGAAATCCTGGGTGTGAATTGAGGGGTACACCTTTGTATATGTCGCCTGAGATGGTGGCAGGAGGCAATCAAGGGAGACCGGCCGACGTATGGGCACTCGGGTGTATGGTAGCTGAGATGGCAACTGGAGCTCCAGTCTGGAGGTGCTCTGACGTCGCTGCTCTCTTCATGAAAATTGGTGTTGGGGAGGAGGTACCCGAAATTCCCGCGACCTTTTCCGAGGAAGGAAAAGATTTTCTTGGTAAGTGCTTTATTAAAGATCCTTCAAAGAGATGGACGGCCAAGATGCTATTGGATCATCCATTCATWTCTACTTGCCMAGATGATCATATCACTGTTCCATCAAAAGCCACACAGGAAGGCTCCTCAACCTCTCCTAGAAGCGCATTCGATTTTCCTGATTGGACATCACAACAATCAACTCTTACGTTCTCACTTACCTCTTTGTCATCGCCGACGGAATCTAATTCTTGGTTTTCTGGCGACTCACGGTCCAACTCGGAGGCAGAGAGGTTGCTCGAATTAGTAAGCGATCAACAACCCGATTGGTCGGTTTCGGATGGCTGGTTGACGATAAGGTGATGCGAATATTCTGACCATCCAGATTCTGAATGTTGAAGATTTTTCAGCAGCAGCAGCTACACTGACTAGTGACTTCTAATTTTATTTAAAATTCTTTTTTTATTCATCATTGATGATAATTTTTTAATGTAGATAGAATTGGTAGTAGAAGGGGGGCATGAATGTATAAACTTAGTAAGTTGCTAACTTGTGACTTCATCGAACGGGTCTGATGGGAGAAAGTCAGATGCCTGAGTGTACAGTAGCAGTAGAGTTATTAAAGAGATAAAGTTGTATTAATTGAATTGAATCACATACAACTTTATTTTTCATGGGAAAACGAGAGTTGCAGTTCCTGGATGTGTTAGGCTAAAAGTGTTTGATATAATGCCCAGAATCTGCATACCTTTAAATTACTACAACGACGCTGTTTCAACTTCTTTAATCCTGATACAACTGACAATGCACCAAAAGATGAAATAGTATATAATATTCATCTCCCCAAGGCGAAAACAACAGAGAAAATGCATACTTTGCCAAAAATAGCATAAACATGTCGATCTTTTTGGGAAGTTGCCTGAGCCTGAGCTTCCTCAAACTCGTAAGTCACAAGTCACCGCACAGAGAGTCAGTCAGTCAGCAGAGGCCTTTTCRTAACACCAGAATTAGTTGGGATTACAACTTGAACCAACAAGGCTCGGGGGGACCGCAAAAGAGTGTAGATTTAGAGGGTTAAGATGGCAGTGGTGTGCAATGTATTTGCCTATTTTGGAATTGCCGGTGACTGATACTTAGCTAGTGTGAACTCAACTTAGACCTAGACCACATGCCTGGAACTCAACTGTTGACTTAGATAAATGGTTTTATTTTCAGTTTTTTAAAACAAGTTGATTTTAATTTTTTTTATTTTTGAAGTTTTAAAATATTTTAATTTTTTACTTCTAATTTTATTTTAGAAACAATGAATAAGATATTTTGCAGAAATGATCGAGAAATTACTCTTCACAACGTCTCTTTCTTATTAATTAATAGAAAAATTATTAATTTTAATTTTTTCCTCAAGATAACAAAATTATAAATGTGAATACTCTCATTTTCAGTTTTTCATTTTGAGTAGTTGTTATCAAATTTGTTAGAAACGTATTTGATTTGTTATTTTTTAAAATTAAAAAATTTAATAGAAAAATATTTCAACTATTTCCAATGAATCTACTTGTAAATTAAATTTTAAATATTATTAGTCAATCTTCACAATTTTTTAATTAAAATTTAAAATAAAAATGTGTTATTTAATTAATTTAAAAATTTTCAAAGCAAAGAAATGAATAGAAAAAAAGTTTTTCAAGTTTTGGTTGTAGAGGAGTATTTTGCTTGAAAATACTTAAAATAATATTTTGATCATTTTTAATTTTTAGTACAGAAAATATTTTTATTTTCTAACATGTATTTTCAAAAATATGAAAGACGATACATTTAGTGTTTTGAAAAAGTTAGACAACAGAAAATAATCTAAAAATAACAAAGAGAATGAGGCCTCGTGATTGGGGATAAAAAAAGAATATTCTTTATATGTAAATATTCTAATCCATTGCACCTTTTGTTAAAAATATAAGATAATTACTCCAWTCATTCTCTTATATTTGTCATTTACAATTGTTGCACGCATATGAAAGAATCTCGTAAATAGACTAAATTATAAAAGTAAGAGATTAAATTACYCTTATTTTGATTAGTTCACTTTTATAACACTCAATAAACAAATTTTGCTATTTCAATTCCAAAATTTGACTATTCCACATCTTTTGACTATCAAAGGGAAATTCCCAAAAAAAAAATTTATATTGAAAATGTAAGAATTATTTATGTTACTAAAATTGATAAGACTTTCTATTGAAAAATGTTATCATCATTTATTGAATTACGAGAACAAAATAAACAAATAAAAAATATAATAAATACTCTCTTAATCTTATAAAGTGATAAATATTTAAATACGATAAAAATAATTTTGAATGACAAATATAAAAGAAAGAGAAGCAGTATTAATTCTAGCCTTTTCGCTTCTTTCACTCATTTGCTTATTCCAGTAAATTMAGAAATATGACAAATTAGCAACTCAATTTTATTTAAATTTATTTCTTATTAGACAAAAGTTATGGATATGATTCATATCCCTTTAACAAATAATTTCTTAAATTTAGTTCATATCTCCGATCGCTCATGTATAAAATTAACAAAAATAATCACCTATAGAAAATGTCGACACAGCACCTGGCGGAGGTTGACGCGAAAACAGCTTCAGTGGGGCAAAAATGGCACTAGAGTTAATAACCTCAACCTAGGTCCAGCCCAGACATTTATTAAATATCCGAAAGGCCAGTAGAGTTAACGGGCCTAACAGGCTGCATAAGCCACACAGGAATATTCTTTTCCCAGTTTTGGATTTGCTGTCTTTTTTTTTTTTTTTTTTTGGATCAAATGTTGAATTGCTGTCTGTGTAAATTGCAAGATGCTAATTTAGGTTGGCGCCTTTAACAAAATGGACCACCCACTTTAATCAGTTGCACAATCACTTCACCATTGTCCTTTCTTGATATCTTGATTTCTTGACTAGATTCAATGCCTCTCTAAGTGTTACTGTTTACTGGTGTTATTGTCAAAACTAAATCAAAGGTTTTCGTCTAATTGGCCTAGGTTGACGTTGTCGGTGGACTGATCAAGTTGCTGCCGTCACAGGAGAGGATTGATGCGTGCCGATTGAGGGTCGGATTGGAAAMGGCTCCGTCGGGGCCTTTCTCGAGTGTCAAAGAAACAACTCATAATTGATATGAATAAGAAAATTTTGATTGGGCTAAAAGGTGTTAGTCTGGTGACATAAATATATATTTGAATAATTTCAATTTTCGATATTAAAACTTTAGAGTAATTTATGCAACTTTAGATTATATTCACTTTATGTAATAYGATTGAAAAGGTTAAACTAATTTTTAGTTAAGAGGTAAATGATAAATTCAAATTCACACAAAAAAATGCACGTATTTTGATGAATTACGTATATTTTTTTGAAGGTAAAGATTATTGATTAATTATGAAAAAAATGTCAGGAAAAAAAAGGTTTAGATTATTGATTCAAATATAAATTTGAATATCTTTTTACTTATATTTTCTCCATTTTTTTGGCATTTACATTTCCATCTATACTAGAAAACAATACTAGATCAAAAGAAATCTTCACGAAAAAATAAAACAAAATTCACAAATTCCTCGATTCCAATTATCATCTCAWTTCTGGACTAGGAATTTCCAGCATTCCATCCTCTTACCTTACTCCAAGAAAAAAAAGAAAAAGAAAAAGGAAAAATCAAGATTAACAAATCCCCAGAACTCAAAACTCCCGATTTCCTATAAACCACTATTTTCAGTGCATTGGCGAGTCGAAGAAATTCACTTCCTCCGCGACCTTCCTCCCTCAAATCTGCCAAGTGTCACCTCCAACAAGTACATGCTCATCTTTTCCATCTAAATAAACGAATAGGTGGAGATCTAAGATTTCATCATATTTGTAAGGATTTTCCTCGTTCCTTATTCACTGGGAAGTGCAGTTCTTTAGAGAAAGAGGAACATTCATTTTCAGGGGGTTCAAAACCACCGAACATTGTATACTTCTATGGAACTTTGGCTTAACCAATCTGCCCAATACGTAAGCTCTAGCTCGAACAACAAAGTTCAACTTCAGCGGCACCGGTGCAGTCGGTTTACCATCCTTACTGCTCAAGTCCGAGCCCCCTCCGTATAAAGGAATATTATTGCCTCTCAGCATTACCGTCACGGTCCTGTGACTCCTCCTTGATTGATAGAAATTCTTCATCTGGAGAAACCATACAAGCTTTCAGTCAATATGGACGTATATATACGTTGAAGGTAATTGAAGAAATTTGATGAATCCATGGTTATGAGCTTACTATTCCCGTGGCAACCGTGAGCTGAGAAAAGGAGAGATCCAATGGTGTTGATGTGACATGAACTCCAAAAAATGTACCCGTATTTCTGAAGATGAACTTGACTGTGGAGTTCATGGTCACCATCTCAGTGGCTACTCCGGAGGAATCCGAACCAGCTTGAATCAAGAACCGCTCAAATGAAATACTCTGCATATTTTACCGTAGGTAATTATTAATAACAGTGAGAAAACGCCTATATATATACTACTTGGGCGAACATTTTGTTTATTTGTAAACGTCATCTACATAACTAGTCGGTTACAAGAGTAAAAGAATACCGTGCAGCATCCCTATGTAATAGCTTGCATTAAAATGCCAACATTTTTTACATTTTATAGTAAATTAGTAATGGACAAAGAAATAAATTAGGTATTATATTCATAAATCATTTTACAGACTATACCTAAAATTATTTTCTCTAGAGAMCTCACAGATTTGGTCTTGTAAACAAATTTATAGCGATATGTAAGTGAGCAAAGGATTAAAATGTGAAATTCTTGAGAAATAAATTTCACCTTCATGGTCACTATTGGTTTCTGATTTCGGCTGGCACCCCATAGGATCAAAGAAAAGAAAGTGAAGAGGACAAAGAAACCAACAATAAAAGCAAGAACATAGCAGCGACGAGGGACGCCCTTACGGCCACCTTCTTCATCAAGAAGTCCCTCTTCTTCAATGGCATCAAACTCTTTCCATTCCTTCTCTCCCTTACGSTGGTGATGTCTGCTTCTAGACCCATTACTCGACTTCTGCGATCCAGGTTTCAGGGACCCGGAATACCTGGTAGAGGAGGAGTCCCGAGAGTGGCGGCCCGGGGACCCCATGGGGCTGAGGATGGGCGTAGAGTGGAAAGAGTTGGTAGTCTTCTCTCCATCATGTGAGTCTCTTGACGGGCTCTGCACGTAGTAAACTGGTCGGTTCGGTGATGATGGAGCGAGGCTGGTCACCTCTGAATCTGTCTTAGCATGCATTGACATGGCTATGATCTAATCTCAGCTCTGATGCCACTTCAATCTTGAAACTTCMGAGACCATAGAGATGAAAGAAGAAGGAGAGAACAGATCTCATCACTCTCACTCTTGAAGACGAATTATGTCTAGAAAGTCCAACACCACGTTATGGTTTTGTTTGTTTATTGTTTTTTTATAACTCTTGCGTGTAGTGACAATTAATTGAGGCGGGATGCTACCGGGAAAAGAGTCAGAGATATCGAACATACAAGGAAGCAATGCCAGTTGTAGTTTTCTATTCTATTATTCTATATACGAATGGTGATGTTACACTATGGGTATTTAATTTCTTTAATAAATGAACAAGTTTTTTATCCAGATCGACATCGAGATTATTCATCAAATTATCTATTTTTAGATTTCACAGGGCCACTTCTTTTATGTCTCCTACAATTTTGAGGTTAAATGGTTGATGATAATTTACTCTTAGTTATGACAATAATGTACTTTAATTGGTTAGAAATTTTCCTTGATAACATAATTAGACATAGATTTTTAAATTTAATTTATATTTTTATCCCCAGTAGTACTTTTGCATGGTCYACAAGGACATGGTATTGGTGAGGTGATCATCAGTCCGTCAATGTTGTTGGTGGGATACARTCTGCAAAGTATGAGCAAGCGAACTACTACGTTAATGCAATAGCTCAAAGTTAGATAAAACCAAAAACTGAGTTTTACATCGGCAAGCATGAGTAAAGGAAGAGCTAGAGATATCCAACAGCGCAGCTTTGGATGTTTAATAAATAATTTATGAAGTTATTGTGAGGTTAGTCTTTAATTCTTGTGATGAGGTTTAGTGCAAAATTAAATTTTTCTTCACGTAAAAGTGAAATTCTAAAGACGTAAATTAAGTTAAAATTTGATTAATTTTACAAGTGTATGAATACCGACTATACAGAGAGGGGGGCAAAAAAAAAAAAAAGAAAGAAAGAGCTAGAGGATTAAGTTATCTGGCAACCGTAGGCACCTACACCCCTTGTTGCTATGCAAATTTATTGTTACTAAGTTGAAGAAACCTCGGAGTGAAGAAGAAGAAGAAGAATGAGGAGAATTAGGATGATGATATACTGCATTCAGTATCGCTTCCTTCCGACAACCATCCTCCCTCCTCAGTGCTTTTGGACCCCATCCCCATAGAGGTTCCAAGAGTGGTATTAACTTGCCTGAAGTTTGATGATTTCAGGTCTCCGATACTTTAAGACGGAACTATCACTCTAATTGGGCGAAATATGAATTTTTGGAACTTCAAACCAAAAGTACTCTCGCCCTACCCAAAAARTAGGCGTCCTGGATTGAGGTTTCCAGTCCCAACATACTCTATAAAAGAAAATTCAAATTGATACACAAAGGGAAGGAGAGATGGGAAGGGGAATAGACATATCCCCGACAATAGTTAAGCCTAAAGATTTAGATCGTGCAGTCGGATCTTGAGAGTATGCCAATGGCCTATAGGGTAGTTGTCAACCTGAGGAGGTTATAGGGTGGTTGTGAACATGAGGAACCTCCATACCAATTCCACCTGGATAACTTACTCTTGCCGTAGTCTTCTCAAATTTCCCCTGAAGCTGCACCCGAAATTCTTTCTACTCGTGAATCGTGATAGCTTAGCCGTTCCTGCTACAAATAGAATGAATTTAGTTTTKCTTATTTCTTTTTAATTAAACAGAAGAAGGAAAAAAAAAAAACAAAGAAAGGGAAATTTATCACTTTTATTGTAAAAGTCAAATTATGTCCCGCCACGTAACGCGACTTGCTAAACGTACCTTTGATTTTCTAAAGGCTTTGTCTTTTCCTTTATCCTTTACCAAGAAAAAAGCATACTAATATTAAATGTTTTGGGGGAATTTTTGCATTTAGGGAAAAGTACCTGAGATTTTCACCTGAAGGGATAAATTATATAATAATGCTAGAAAATTTTAATAAAATATTGAGGAGCAAAAAGCAATATTTATTGGAAATTATTTTTTTAATATATAAAATTTTACTCTTGAAAAAAAATATTATTTTAAATAAAATATTATCGTGACACTCCATCAACCGTACAACACAAAATAATTTTTCTTATTGATGCTAGTTGAATATTCTTCGAATTTGTTGAGAGAAGTCAGAGAAATTTTTTTTAGTTAGGTGAAATAGAGATGATGAAAAAGAAAACGAATCGRGTATCTAAAATTGATCATAATATATATTTAATGTTATGTTTAAGAATAAAATTACACTTTGAAAAATTTTAGGGATGGATTGCCACTTGCACATCTTAGTTTGGCATTAGTCATTGCCTGAATTAGTTTTTTAATTTTTCTTTTTGAATAGATTTATGTAACATTCTTATATTATTAGTCGAAATAAATAATTTAATATTTAAATAATATTTAACATATGTGGATAAATGAATTTGATTCATGCAAATACGGGAAAGAAAAGTGAAGATAATGGCTTAGACGTCAATATTTCCTTTGGTTCTCTAACGAAAGTGCGCCCTAATTAGATATAGAATAACAGGATAATTGGCCCCAAGTCCGATATTTCAGCCCAAAGCCCAGAGTAGGCTATTAGGCTGTAACTTATAATTCTCTTTGGGCCTGCTTTCAAATTATATTTTTCTTGTCAATCTGCTACAGATTCAGCCCATGACATGAAAGGCCCACTGCTATGTCCTAAATGCTAAACTTTTCCATCTTCTCCTTTTCTAATCCATATACTGTCGGGCTTCCCTTACTTAAAAACGTAGCCCCAATCTGTCATTTAAAAAAAAAAAATAAAAACCAGAATCTAATAGATTAAGTGGTAACCACATTAGACAGCTTTTATGCAGCACCTGCTCCACTTTGCAATTATTTTATTAGAGTACTTAGAATTATAAATAATAAATAATAAAGGTAAAGTTAGAATAATAATATATTATTTTGTCAAAGAGGCCGAGTATAAATCTAAACATTATTATAAAGTTTTCTTTCAGACATTTGTCCGTAAGAAAAGCTTGAGTCCTACCTATACTTTCAAGAAGATTTTTCGCCCCCCTAAGCCTGACGTTTTATTTTAATACTTAATAAAAAAAGTGTTTATCGCCATGAGGATTCATATTCATTTGACCATGCAAATCCATACAATTCAATTAATTAATACCGTTTCCTTCAAAGAATTTCATACTATATTTCAATACATTATGTTTTACACGAKAGGATTATATTAATTATCAAAGTAATATTATTTATCTCGTTAGATAATTAGTCCAATAAAACTTTCGTTTATTAATATCAATCAACAAAACTATAATCATTAGCGATTGGGTTACTATTTTGATATTGTAAAGAATTACATATAAAAAAAAATCAACATTTTGTGGTAATCAGTGAGGAGAGTGTTAATTTAAAGTAATGTTTTAGGTTCAATTTTGATTTGTAGTTAAATTAAATTTTACAAATGTGATTTTAAATCAAGCTTATATAGTTTCACTTCATTAGATATTTCTCTCCGAATAGAAGTTGGATTCTGCAAATGTGACTCGCGTCGAGTTCGGATTAATCTTACGAAGATATATAGAATGATTTAATCGTAAAAGAAAAAAATTAAAGAAAATGCTAAGTTATGAGAATTAAAAGTTCATAATCTAGCACCTAATTCAAATATCACTAGGTATAGAAAATTCGACAACGTCCCTTTCGAACAAAGAAAATTAATTTTACGAAAATATATAGAATGATTTTATCGTAAAAGAAAAAATTAAAGAAAATGCTAAGTTATGAGAATTAAAAGTTAATAATCTAGCACCTAATTCAAATATCACTAGGTATAGAAAATTCGACAATGTCCCTTTCGAACAAAGAAAAAGAAAAAAGAAAAATTCAATAACGGTGACTGCAAATAAACAAAAAATTAAAAGTCAGTGAATTTTCCGAGTTGGTTATTTTATGTCAATAACTAATCCCTTTAAAAAGCGCCAAGATGCATAATACAAAGACAGGGACGTTCCAACRGGGACCCTTTCTTCCTCTTTCTGTTGTCTTCTCCGAAAGTTCACAACAGAGCCAGAAATGCAGGCATGCAAACCAAAAAAACTTCTCYATCTCCGTTTCTCGATTTTTCCTTCTTTAGCTTATACTAGCTTAAAGCTAATTCTCTGAATTTGCAGGGCTCCAATTCTCTCTTCTTCATCAAGCTTCTCTTGGTCACCCTCTCTCTCCTTCCATTGTCTTCTTGTCTCAAGGTCGATATCTCTATTTCCGTTTCCAATATTCAACGTCGATCACGTCGTCTGCTTGGGTTCTTCAATCAACCTTTTTTTTTTTTCCTTTTTTTTTTCTCTCTTATTGCGGTTGTGACAGATTGGTGAAACCTGTTCGACTTCATCTTCAGGCAGCACCTGCGATGCCGGATTGATTTGTGGGACCTGCGCTGCCAATGGCAACACCCGTCCCCGATGTACACGCATTCAACCCATAAGACCCACCTCAAAGGTATGTATGTATTTTCGAATGCTCGGCTGATTTCCTTTTTCTGGGTTTACGAGGATTTTCATTGATTATTTCCTAAATTTTGTTTTCTAATGTTTGGTCGGAAAAATTGAAAAAGGTCAAAGATTTGCCGTTTAATCGGTATTCATGGCTGACGACCCACAACTCGTTTGCTATTTCCGGGACCAGGTCGGCCACTGGGTCTATTATATTGGCTCCCACCAATCAGGAAGATTCTGTTGCCAATCAGCTCAAGGTACGACTTCCAGTATAATTTTCTGACGAGAAGTTGCCTTTTCATGAAAATATTTGTCTCGTGGTGATGGTGTGTGAACGTGAGACTTGGTTGGTGCTTCTAGATTTTAACCGACTTTAAAATAAAGGCCTCCAAACTGGCAAAAGCCTCTTTCAACAAATAGAACTTTTAAAGATRCAGTGAATAGAGCTGGGCAGTGTACTTAATGAAACCTGCAAATTTTATACTATGTACTAGGGGAAAAAGAACAAGAACGCCGAATTTGGCTAGATTATCAGTTTTTTTTTTTTTTTCTTTTCCCTCTTTTTGAGAGATTTAGCTCCCTGTAAGTTGAAGCAAAGAACAGGACATTGGTGCTTTAGCCATAATAATTGTCACTCATGTTTGCTTGGATTTTAAAAAGCATCTCATCTCACCTACCTGTCTCCAAAAGTCCACATGGGAATGTGATTACAAATCCAATCGTTTTCATTAAATTATACTACGCATGAATCAATCAAGACTTCGTGTCTCTTAAATTTATGAGGAATGGTGTAAAACACAAGAGGAATCAAGACTTTGTGCACATGATTATGAGTCAATCAAGTCTTTTACATTTTCCCTTTATCAAGAATAGGAGAACAAGTACGATTTTCTTTAGCTTTTGCTTGGAGTTTTGAGCAAATTATTCAGTGCCGAGAGATTTTTCGTTTTAGAATGAAGGCTTTTTTTTGCTTACAGTCTATTGTTGAAAATGATGATCTTGGGGAAGCCATCTCATACCAATAAGACAATTAGGATCTCTAATTGAAATTTCAGCTGATTAATTGGCTCCCCCGACAGTTTGCTCTTGAGTATCTAACAATGAATATCTGTCTCTTTCCTTGCAACTCTACTGGGGTGGCCAGGAAAGATTGGAACAGCGAGAGGTTTTGATCATTTTTTAGTTGATGTTTTGTTTGTATTATGTAAATGGTTTGACAATGCTATTATTGACTCACAAGGATAGATAAATTGTAGTAGCAGAACTTCATCAAATTGGAGCAAAAGAAAAAATAATAAAAGCAATTCATGTGCAGAATGGTGTTCGGGGGCTTATGCTCGACATGTACGACTTCAATAATGATATCTGGTTGTGCCATTCCTTCCGTGGGCAATGTTTCAATGTTACTTCATTTGTGAGTGTATCATTGACTTCCTATTTGTTGCCTCCGAGTATTATCGCCAGTCAAGTTTGTTTTCTCCCTTTACTTCTTTATAACTAATCTTGTTGAATAATCTCCCCCTCCCCCCCCCCAACCCCACGGCCAGGAACCTGCTGTTAATGTCCTGAAGGAAATTCAAGTCTTTTTGGAGCAAAACCCCACAGAAATTGTGACCATCTTCATTGAGGACTACGTGAGGTCGCCACAGGGCTTGACAAAGGTTTTCAATGCATCTGGCCTCCAAAAATATTGGTTTCCAGCGTCTCGAATGCCTAAAGGTGGTCAAGATTGGCCTACAGTAGATGATATGGTCAAGCAGAATCAGCGCCTGGTGGTTTTTACCTCCGTACAATCTAAAGAGGCTACTGAAGGGATTGCTTATGAATGGCGATATGTGGTTGAAAGCCAATGTGAGTTCTCTAGTAGTAGAAGTTCATCTTCAAAATTTTCACTAAGCAAATTTTGTTTAAGAGAAGGTCAAAGATCAGTTGATGGTGGAATCCTTTGGGTATATGTTATTTAAGAGTGCTGCAGTTTGATGATTTATATGTGTGGTTAGTAGGTGTAACTGAATAAAGTAGCCAGCATGATAGTAGGTCACTTTCCTCTTCCTGCTTAGCAGTTTGTGAAGTAATCCAGTGAATACTATTCAATTTGATTCTTTTAATTGTATCTTGTATTTGATGTATAACAGTTCACTGTTTTGCGGACTGGTCTAAATTGCAGATGGAGATGGCGGGATGATAAACGGATCTTGTCCAAGTCGTGCAGAATCATCTCCCATGAATACAAAAACAATCTCCCTGGTTCTTCAGAATTTCTTTCATAATAATCCCAATGATTCACAAGCTTGCGTTGACAACTCCGCCCCATTGCCAAGCATGATGAAAACTTGTTATCGGGCAGCAGGAAATAGGTGGCCGAATTTCATTGCTGTTGATTTTTATCAGGTAATGACTGATGACATTACAGAGAAAATTAATTCCCACCCTTTTGTTACTTGGAGCTGGACAGAATACAAATCAAAATGAACTGACATGATGTTTCATAAGTCCATGATTCTTCTATTCCTTACTGCAGAGAAGTGATGGTGGAGGAGCCGCAGAAGCTGTTGATGAAGCAAATGGACATTTAACTTGCGGATGCGACAGCATTGCATATTGCAAGGTCCGTTTTGCTACTATGTTATACATGGCTCTTGTTCTTTCTGTATATTTGACATCCTTCAAGCCTCTCGATATTCTTTAAAATTCTAATCCGCAGTGCTGTAACAACAGATTGAACAATTACTAACTTAGACTGGAAAGTTTTGGTTGCAAGCTGCTTAAATCAGCTAATCATGTTTCAAATATAAGCAGGCAAATGCAACATTTGGCACCTGTGATGTTCCTGTTCTGTCCCCTCCACCACCAGCACAATTGCCACCCTCATCAACATCACAATCCCCCAGCAGCGATTCCTCGATGAGCCTACCAGCTCAACTTCGTTGGTTGATTGGGGGAATTTTATGCATGGTTCTCCTACTGCAGTAATGATCTGTCTATATCAAAGTTGGGAATCCTACTTTCCAACCTTACAGCTCAAGGCATGCAGTTTCAGACATAGAAGACTAAAGGGCCAGTTTGTTCTATTTGATTCTTCATATTTGTGAAGCCTAGAGAAATAAGTACAGTTCCATGTTGTACATGTATTTGTTGAGGTCAACACAGACGAATATTCTTCGCCTCGCCAAACTTCGTTACTTCCTTGTGGATAGGATGTATATTCAATAATATTGCTAACTTCAATATCCTGCAAAATATAATGGGATCGTTTCATTCTTGAGCYTCTCAGCACTTGTAGTTTCTTTCGCCAGGACATGCAAATTATGTGAGAAAAATCATCCTAGGCAAAAAGAACGTTGTATGCTGCAAAAGAGCATGACCTTCCCTTACCATAAAAACAAACATTCCCTCACGTATTTTGTTGCAGGCAGCCATTGATCAGCAAAAAGAACAAGATAACTATTAGACATGGGAGTGAAAGCACAGTAATCTATGTGCTACTTAAGTGAACAGTCAAGCCAGGTGATGAAGGATGATGGGCTGGAAGGAGCACGTTGCAAAGGTTGTTCAATGGTCCATCAAGCACATTGAAAAAGCTTGGAAGTTTCTGAAATGGTCAATCTTGCTGAATGAGTCTCGAGGAATGAACCCACAATATGTATAYATATGTGCTGGATTCTGACCGCACAGGCTCATTTTTGAACACCTGAAGCAATTATCCAAGGTACCCGGATGCCCAAAAACTGAGAATTTTGCTGAATTTCTCAGCAAGAGATATATATGTCTGTTTAAGTTCATAAACTTATTATTGCTTTTGAACATTATCTGACAAAAATATAGAATTTGATAGAATTATAAGAGTCACATATGATTTGTGTATATATACATGTATAATTTAAATGATCTGAGTTAATAATATAAAAGAAAATAATCTATCATTTTATTGTAATAACGTATTAATTTGTATATATCTTGGGCGTCTTAACGCTCTAATTTCTGAAGGTAAATAATTTAAACAAAGAAGTAACTTTTTCATCCTCTAAACCAATTAAGTTGCGGGTGAATATATCTGAGCATGTGTAAAATACAGACACCTTGACGTTAGATCAGTTGATTGCTAGCAGGTCCGGCCCAAACAAGCATTTGGGGGGGCCAACCCGCGCAGGGCTTCTTCCAGCGAAAACTCTACATCCTTATTTTGGCGCGAAAATTCATCTTTCCCGCCATTTATTACGCTGAACTTATTTCTTCATAATTGCAATTCAGATCTAGAGATAGAGCGAGGAACAGAGAGAGTTCTGTGTTGTTGAGACTCGAGAGAATGTCGGAGGAGGAGCCTGTGGTTGCCGGAAGGCGAAGAAGCAGGGGAGCAGAAGCCACGGCCCGTGCAGATGCGCTGGAGCGTCTCAAATCACGTCGCAGCGCCGGCCATCGATCCAAAGATGGCGGTGGAGGGTTCCAGATCAAAATGGAGGACCGAATTTATGATACTGTTGACGAGGATGAGTACGAGGTACTCGTCGCCAAGCGTCGTGAAGAGGCCAAAGGTTTCATCGTCGATGATGACGGCCTAGGGTACGGCGACGAAGGCCAGGAAGAGGACTGGTCTCTTGCTGGCGCCGCTAGGTCGTCTGATGAATCGGAAGGCGAATCAGAAAAGCCGAAGAGAAAGAAAAACAACAATAATAAAAACAATTTGGAAAAGAAGGAGCGGCAAGTGACTAAAAAGCCATCGGCTCTCTTGGCTGCTGCAGCTCGCAACCAGAGCCTCTCGAATATGTTCACCTCTTCTGTTTTGAAGAAAAAGGATGATAATAAAGGGAATAATTTGTCATGTCATAGTGTCGTTGACGGTATAATTGCTGAATTTGCTCCGGACGGAGCTGATAGGGAGAGGAGGAGGAATAGAAATTTATTGTTAAATTCGGCGAGTTTCGTTCCCATTAATTCGCATGCTAGGGCAATTACTGGTGGAAAACCAGTTGCTCATGGCGTTAGTTTGACTGTTAGGCATGAGACTAATGAGTTTAGTGACACAAATTGTGAACCTTCAATGCATGATTACGCGAGAAGTCATCTCGGTAAGGAAAAAGGTTTGACCAAAGAAATGCCAAATGGGAATACTTCTAATTCTGAACTAGAGGAGGATAATGTTGTGGATATGAGCAACTCTTCTGGCAAGGAAATTGGGGATCAAAAGGATTTAACCAATGAGGTTGAAGTGAAAGTGGAGCCAGTGGCAAAGGTGGAGGAAGAGAAAGCATTTAAGCTCAATGCAAAAATTAAAGAAGAGAGAGACCCAGCATTGAGTGCTACGGCTGGATGGCAAGCAGTCAGGGGTGCAGGAAATGGAACAGTGAGTTGTAGTGATTCTGGGGAGGAAAAATCAGATTTCGAGTTGGATGCTAATGGATCATTGCCTTTCTACATACTCGATGTTCATGAGGAGGTTTTTGGTGCCAATGCAGGAAACCTTTATCTCTTTGGGAAGGTATATTTGCATTTGCATTCTCCAGCATATGTTCTCTTTCCAAAATTAACATTTAACACTTCATATCATAGCTAGTGCTACTATGTCAAGGTATAGTATAGCATAGATTGGTACCATTAAAACTGATATCTGCCACTGATTTAGTTTCTCCTTGCACTTTGTCAGCTGTACAGAGTCATCCTTTCAGTTTTGTGCTTATAGTCATAGGCTTTGGTAGATAGATTTCAATTACCMTTCATGCGATCTTGAAGAAATTTAGGCAATATATTGATCGCTATATGCTCTTTTAGGTCTCTTTGTCACTCATACGGAAAAGGTTGAGTGAGTCAATTATAGGAACTAATTTGGCATATTACTTGATAGGTGTATGCATCTACCCTGAAAGAGAAGTTCTTGTAAGCAACTAGTAGATCAACTTTCCTCAAACAAAGGGAGAAAATGTCATTATTCACCATAATACAGTGCACTGGTTGAGATTGTTTGGAAATACGAGCACTGATAGAGGATGTCTTATTGTAAACAAAGTAACACCATGCCTCTATCTGGTACTGATAGAGGTAAATGAAGACCAAAATTACCTAGTGAAGTATTATGAAAAGTGATTTCTTCTTGTGGGAAAGCAATTAAATTCGCCCTCAAGCATGTCAAATGTAGAAAATGTTTATGTTCTACCCTCAATCTCTGGGAAAAGCTTTCTTTGAGTTTATGTGGATTAAGCACTGCCCTTGCTATGTTAGAGAACAAGGAAGCTATTGAATGGTGGTTTTCCTGCTAGGACTTTGGTTTATAGTTTTAGGCACTAAGAGTAACTATATTGTTGTAACATATTCAAATTCATCATGCTTCTCGTTTTTTTATTTTATTTTATTRGTGCAAATATATTTATATTGTTTATTGTTGACATCTGATATCCATCACTTGCATGAAGGTCAAATCTGGAGGCAAATACCAAAGCTGTTGTGCGGTTGTAAAGAACATGCAGAGATGCGTTTTTGCAATTCCAAATATCTCTGTATTTCAAGAAGACAGAATATCAAAGCTAGAGAAAGATGTTCAGGAATCTCGACTCTCTTCCACAGCCTTTTATACTGAGCTGCATGTAATTTTATGTTCTGGTGTTCCTCTATGCTTATTTTAGTCCTTTCACCCGTTCTCATGTTCCAACTTTCTCTTTTGTTAGGAAATGGCATCAGGACTAAAGACTGAAATAAGTAAACTGTTAGTGGAACGTAATGTTTCAAGTTTTTCCATGACACCCGTTAAGGTTCGAGGAACAATTAAGCTGATGTTGCAAATTGTTTATGTTATACTTCATTGTCCTTGCCAACTATCAAGCTTGTCATTTTTTCAATCTATAATTGGAATCTTATAGTATGAACTTTTACTGTTTTTGCAGAGGAAATATGCATTTGAGCGGTCTGACATACCACGCGGGGAGAATTATGTGCTTAAAATTAATTATCCTACCAAAGTATGTTATGCCATTTTGGTTTGACCCTTTAGACTGTATTAGTATTTAAAGTTCAAAACCTAATAGGGTCCATACTTGTGATAATCTGGTATGCAATTTCGTTAGAAAGCTTTCATTGGCACAACTGCCAACAAGTAACCAGTTGTAGAGTGTTTGATCCCAGGATACGCTGCTGCCATCAGATCTTAGGGGAGAAAATTTCTGTGCTTTGCTCGGAACTCATTCAAGGTAAGGTTTAACTAATTTTCAAGAAGTTCATTTGCTTGCTTGTTGTAGTTTCTGACTGGATGTTTTTCTGTTGGCATACTTTTTAAGTACATTGTTTAGTTGCACAAGCTGACTTTCCTTCATTAGGGTTTTCGATGATTGTGTTTTTATTGTGGTGGAGTTGTGTGCTTGGCTTCATGCTTGAGGAATTATTTCTCGTTTCCTTAGAAAAAATTGAGGTTTAGATGTTGTATCCTCATGCTTTTCATGATTACCCTGAATATGGGCTTCCCCAAGTTCTTTATGCAASAACATGCAGTGTTTCTCTATGTGATTTCTAATGGTTTTGAAATTATATACCCACTGCATATAAAACTCGTGGATGAAAGAATTCTTATCRAAGCTCTCTTTCTTTACCTGGCAGCGCCTTGGAGAATTTTCTTGTTAAAAGGAAAATAAAAGGACCTTCATGGCTATCAATTTCAAAATTCTCCAGCTGTCCAGTTCCTCAGCGGGTGAGGCTATGTATTTGTTTTTATTTTGGTTAACTTATGTCGCAGCTATATCATGTTTTAAAATTCTCTCTTTGTTAACAGATAAGCTGGTGTAAGTTTGAGGTTTTTGTTGAGTGTCCAAAGGACATTCAAGTCTCCAGTTCCTCAAAGAACACTGCAGAAATTCCTCCCGCTGTTGTAACGGCCATAAATCTGAAAACTATCATAAACGAGAAACAGAATGTAAATGAAGTTGTCTCTGCCTCTGTTATCTGCTGCCACAAAGCCAAGGTATATTACAAGTTGTTTGTCATTATTGCATGAAGAAAACAGGAAGCCTGATCTATGTTGTTTAGCAATATCAACTTTTGGCCCTTGTACAATATGCACCTTTCTGATAATGCAAACATATTCGTGCTCCGTTGTGGCTCTTATATGCTGAAATGAGAGGATTTGGGCTGGCTAAGATGTGAAAGGTGCTTCTTATTCTTGACATGGTATACAAGAGAACTTTGGTCGTTGTGATGTAAATCAATTCGCCTTCCTGATTAATATTTAAATCCTTTTGCGTTTGAAAAGTAATGCTCCGACCTATTCTCTGTTTCCTGGTATAACTAAGCTTTCTCAGCTGATCTAATATTTTAACTTGAAATTCTTCTTGGCTATTCATGGTTAACTTATTTTTCATGACCCTGCTTAAGTACAATCTTTAGTAATATTCAGGTTAAAGGAAGAAATCTCACACTGAGTATAGTCAGATGTTGTGAGCACTACATTCTTTTTATGGGCATAAAATATATCTTCCATGTTAATTGCATGCTCGTGCTGTTCATTTACCTGCTTCCTTCAGTAATAATCTGGTAACATATCAAATTATTAATTAAGTAGAAACTATAAAGCTCGTTTAATGCCTAGGAAATATATATACATATATAGCTCAGCCTAGCACCTGGCTTACCATATCTTCGAACTCCTGGTTCCTTCCCCACATAATTGTGGTTCAAAATCAGATTTCTAAATAGCTTTTATAGTAGTAATCCATCAAATTGTGAATTTGAATTTTCGTGTTGGGGCAAAACCCATGCATAATTGACTGCTTTTTCATCGAGCAAGTTTCAGCAGCCACTGGATAGTGGCGTACTTAACTGTAATATGATACTAAAGACATACAAATTGCATTGTCGACCTTTTAGATTGATGCTCCAATGTTGCCCTCGGAATGGACTCGACAAGGCATGCTGAGTCATTTTACTGTTGTTCGTAAGCTTGGTGGTAGCATATTCCCAATGGGATTCATGAAAGAGGCTGGAGAGAGAAACTCAAAGGCTGGATCGCAAGTTATAATTTTTGAAAGCAGGCATGTACTGTTATAACATCAATTATAAAAGTTTATCTCCCTTTTTAGGCTATTGTTTTTCCTGCTAATCTCACTATTTGTCTACACTGTTCCCTGTCATACCTCAGTGAGAGAGCTTTATTAAACCGATTGATGATTGAGTTGCACAAACTGGACAGTGATGTTCTKATTGGGCACAACATATCTGGGTTTGATCTGGACGTTCTTCTCCACAGATTTCAGGTTGCTCATTACTTTGYTAGCTTTTTAATCCTCTATTATTATTATTAATATTTC
Organism: Rhazya stricta; assembly: GCA_001752375.1. Classification (NCBI taxonomy): domain Eukaryota; kingdom Viridiplantae; phylum Streptophyta; class Magnoliopsida; order Gentianales; family Apocynaceae; genus Rhazya; species Rhazya stricta. The sequence continues at coordinate 7,572,728 of MEJB01000013.1, read as the reverse complement.
TTGTGTTGTATGATTGGGAATTTAGTCATCAACAGTAAAATAATTTCTTCATTATTTAATCTAAAAGGAAAATGATTATCTGAATGATATGGTTTGTGAAGACAGGATGTAAGTGCTTTCAAATAAGTTAATTCTAACATATCAGATTTTATCCTCACAAAACTTCCCAAACTTGTTGCATTTCTTTTTTTTTTTTTTAATTCTGAAACAGGAGAATTTGGCTTTATTGTCCTCTTATATGATTTGCTTCTGTATTCACTGAAGATCTGTTAATGTTCCTATGGTCTGCCAATATTTTTTATGTGATTAGGCCTGCAATGTACCCAGCAGTATGTGGTCCAAAATAGGCCGTCTCAAGCGCTCTGTCATGCCAAAACTTGGCAAAGGAAATAGCATTTTTGGCTCAGGAGCTAGCCCTGGGATCTTGTCCTGCATTGCAGGGCGTCTCTTATGTGATACCTATCTGTGTGCTCGTGATTTACTGAAGGAGGTATTGCTTCAGTTTCTAGGTTATTTCGTTGGAATACTTCACATTGACTATATTGCTTGAATTTTTGTAAGAAAAATCTGCTTCTTCCAGGTTAGTTATTCATTGACGCAACTTACCAAGACACAACTGAATAAAGACCGGAAAGAGATTGCTCCAAAGGATATTCCACGAATGTTTCAAACCTCAGAATCACTCTTAGAACTTGTGGGTCTATTCTTATACAGTCTTCTTCTGTTTTTTGATGCTTATAAACTGATCAATTGATCGACTAATAAGCCATTTCGTGGCAGTTCTGTAATTTGATATCCTATAGCCCGATTCTTGCGTAGACAATTGTTCAATTTAGACACTAGAACCCGAATTAACTATTTAAAGTATCTTTCTATATTTTTATCCAGATTGAATATGGTGAGACAGATGCATGGTTATCAATGGAACTCATGTTTCATTTAAGTGTTCTTCCCCTTACACGTCAGTTAACGAATATAAGTGGCAATCTCTGGGGCAAAACTCTACAGGTGAATATTTGCAGTGCTAAGAAGCCAACTTAACAATTTCTACAAGTGGATTGCATGTAGGATACAGCTAATGTATTTGTTTACAGGGTGCTAGGGCGCAAAGAGTAGAGTATCTGCTTTTACATGCATTCCATGCAAGAAAATTTATTGTTCCAGACAAGTTATCCTCTCAGGCAAAACAAATAAGTATGACAAAACGCAAATTGTACAATGGTGTTGAGCATGAAGAAATTGGTGATGTGGACATTGATGAGACAAATCTTGACAATGGGATTGGAGAAAATGATGCTGGGAAAACCAAAAAGGGACCTGCTTATGCAGGTGGTTTGGTTTTGGAGCCAAAAAAGGGTCTTTATGACAAGTACATATTGCTTCTGGACTTCAATAGTCTCTATCCATCCATAATTCAGGTAAGACATATACCAATCTCTTGCTCAGGATCACTACCTCCTTGAAGCTCTGTTTGTCATCTCTTCTTGGATGGGCTGTCAGAATGTTCTTTATCTTGTACCTTGACTAACAAAAATTTGTATGCTAATGCATGTGTATATGTTATTTAGGAGTACAACATTTGTTTCACAACTGTTGAACGATTTCCAGATGGATCAACTCCTCGATTACCATCTAATAGAAGGGCTGGAGTTCTGCCTGAGGTAAGTACACCAGGAGGCGCATATGCCACAATGAGCTGGCCTTACCATTGTACTAAAGAAACCAATGGACAATGTCGTGCAAGTATCAAACTTGAAGCATCTAAGATTGAGGGAATTATCTTGTATATGATTCTTGGAAACCATGTGTTTTGGCATTTCCAAAGTCTAAAAATGCAGTCAATACCTTTCTGCTTCTGATCAAGTACGCCTGCCAAAGTGAAATGGCCATTGAATTTCTCCTATAGAAACCTGCATTTCAATGTTGATTCTGTTAAAGAACCAATTTGTTTTTATTAAAAACCGACTAAATCACTATGTAAGTTTGGTATCCGTGTAGAATTAGAGATCCCAATTTCCCCTTACCTCCTACCTTGTGATTTTTCACTCTCTTAAGTCAACCCATAGATATGTACATTTGAGAGGTAGTACTCGAGGAAATGAAAATGAGAATAGATAATATCTTACTCATTAGGTAACTGATTTGCCTTGAATTAGGGGCATAGGACATAGCATGCAACGTGACATGCATATGATTGTAGTTAATCAGATATGGCCTTTACTTTCTTATACGAGAAACTGCAAAAGTTTGCTTTTATTAAATTGGATAAAATTGTTTACTTATCATAAAATATTCATGGTACATCAAATCTTRTTTACTTGGAAATCAAGACTTTTATGCRGAGAAATAAATGCCTAGGTGTAAGGGCTGAGACCTGCATTATCCTCCCCCTTCCTAGTATAAAAAATGATGGAAGCCTAATGGTCTGTTTTTTCTTTTTTTGGAAACCAATTCTTGGTTGTTTCCTGAGGTTCAATTATATTTCTGATATAGTTGAAGTTATTTATCTGTCTCTTGCTATTTATTGATATGAAGAAATTTTTAATTTGATGAGGAATTAAAGCTTGTTTTCAGCTTAGTTCCAGTAATTGTAACAACTGTTTTTAACCAAAAAAAAAATATTCAGAGTATATTCTGGGTCTATCACCAACGTCGTTTTCCAATCATGGATTTAGTGTTCAGAATCAGGGATTATCAAATTTAAAACATATGGTTTTTAGCCAAAGTATGAGAGACTTGGAGTTTGAGCTTCTTTTGGCGACCCTGTTAACTTTATGCTATAATCCCTTTATATATTCCACTGAAGAAAATGTACACGTAGGTCTCCTTGATAACGGGAAAGAGAATTTAATACTGACTAAGTATTTTCCTAAACAAAAGGTATTCTAAGCAGGTCTTTTATTATTTAGGGCACACTTGCAGACCAGGTATATTGAGTAATTTGCTTTTGTCTCTGTAGTTGCTCAAGAATTTGGTAGAAAGGCGGAAGATGGTGAAAGCATGGTTGAAGACAGCATCTGGTCTGAAGGCCCAGCAATTGGACATACAGCAACAAGCACTAAAGCTGACAGCAAACAGGTTCCTGTTAGAGTTTTTGGTTTCCATTAATTTTTGCATCTCCTTAACTGAGTCTTTTTGGTTAGTGTAACATATTTCTTCATTTCTCTTTTGATTGTAATCCAGTATGTATGGATGTCTGGGATTCTCAAATTCCAGATTTTATGCAAAGCCATTAGCAGAGCTTATAACCTTACAGGTAATGAGCTTGGTGTTTGCTGGAATTCTATTCTAAACAATCAACAAGACTACATCTGGAGTATGCACATATTTCTGACTGCTTTGTGTCTGTTGTGAAGGGAAGGGAGATTTTACAAAGTACTGTTGACCTTGTCCAGAATAGCTTAAATTTGGAGGTCGCTTTCTCTCACAAATATTGTGTTTGTGATTTTCCTTGGTTGAGATGTTAAATTGTCTTCTAATGTGTATTCTCTTTTTAAATCTAGCAGGTTATTTATGGCGATACTGATTCAATTATGATTCATAGTGGGCTCGATGATATTGGGAAAGCAAAAGCAATTGCAGGAAAGGTCATTCAAGAGGTAGTTTCTCATCTTAATCTAATATTATTTTGAGAATCTGGGTATTTAACCTAATTTTGACATCTTTTTACCCTTTGCAGCAAAATATGTGATGGTATATTGTGAATGCATGGAGTTCACTTTTTGTTATCTTATGTGCAAATAGGTCACCAGCAGTCCAGCGTAGTATCATGACATTGGTGAATCCATCCAAAAGAAAAAAATTGCAGAAGATGAATTTTTTAGCCAATAATCTATGATTTGGGTTTCAATAATCATGGAATGTCTTTTATTTCTTTTTCTTTGCATTCTTATTACAGTTTATTTCAAGTTCCTCATTTTCTCATTTTTAGGTCAACAAAAAATATAGGTGCTTAGAAATTGATCTTGATGGCTTGTACAAAAGAATGCTTCTGCTTAAGAAAAAGAAATATGCTGCAGTTAAAGTGCAGTTTAAAGATGGAACACCTTACGAGGTAGCCTTTTGGAAACATATACTCTGAATTTCTTTCAACTAATTTAAAAATATTCATCATATTAAGGCCGAGCTCTTTATTATTATTATTATTTTTGGCACAGGTCATTGAGAGGAAAGGTCTTGATATGGTTCGCCGAGACTGGAGCTTGATATCGAAGGAACTAGGAGATTTCTGCCTTACTCAAATATTATCTGGCRGGTATACTTTCTTCTATTACGGATTATTGTTCCTATTTTGTTTTAACTATTACTACTGTTACTGCCATTGCTCTGATCATTTCCTCACTATTGTGTTTTACTCTCTCATTACCATGTTGCTAGTACTGGTGGTAATGTCTTATACTTGGAATTGTCCATAATCTTAATATTTTCACTGATTGCATGTATTTTGGGACATGATTATAAGTATGGCTTTGTTGTGGACAGGTCTTGTGAGGATGTTGTTGAATCAATACACAACTCGCTTGCAAAGGTAAAAATGTGTACCTACAGAAAAATCTTATCTTATTGACATCTGAAAGGAATAGATCACCCTAGTAGGAAAGTCCTAATAGTTTGAATTGCTGAATGGACTGTGCAAATAATTTTCAGGTACAGGAGGACATGAGGAATGGGCAAATTGCACTGGAAAAATATGTCATTACAAAGACGTTAACGAAAGCACCAGAAGCTTACCCTGATGCAAAAAGCCAACCTCATGTTCAAGTAAGGGCTTGCAACCTTCGAGGTCAAGAAGAATATTTAGCCTGCCATCCGAACTATTAACATGTTTCTGTGGACTTTTTGTACTAGGTGGCCCTTCGCTTGAGGAAAAATGGATATGTGTCTGGTTGCTCAGCTGGTGATACCGTACCTTATGTTATCTGTTGTGAACAGGTCTTTTTTATGCCCTTCCAGTTTGGCAGTTCTCCAAACTGATTCCTCCTTTAAATCCTCAAGTGGATATATCTGCAATTTTTTTTTTTGCCTATCTATTGGCAGGGGGAAGGATCAAGTACCTCTGCAGGAATTTCTCAGCGAGCAAGACATCCTGATGAGTTGAGAAATGGCAATGGGAAATGGATGATAGACATTGATTATTACTTGGCACAACAGGTCTGGCAAACAACTTATTGGATAATTGACAAGTGACTGCTGTTGGTTATACACATCCACATTTTTCCAGCTTTCAGCTTACACAAACATTTTGTCTTACAGATACATCCTGTGGTATCACGTCTCTGTGCACCAATTCAGGGAACTAATCCAGCACGTTTGGCTGATTGTTTAGGACTTGACTCTTCCAAGGTAAATAGCATCATTACTTAACCTTTACCTTCTGGCTTGTTGCAGTTTTGTGGTATATACATCTCAACTGATATGAAAACATATGAATCTTAGTTTCAAAGCAGAACAACTGAAGCCAGCAACAGTGATCCTTCCCGCATGCTGTTTTGTGCAATTGATGATGAGGAGAGGTCAGTAATTAATTTCAGATCTCGTAAGTGCTGGTAGTAAAATCCTTAAGATAGATATGGGAGCCTTACCCAGTCTCAGTCTATGGTGATTATCTTACATATCATTGTCAACAGTGCAATCCTTTTTGTTCTATTTCATTTTTGCCCTTTTCTCCACCACATTTTATGCATTCAGGTCCTGTAAGTGTTATTCTTTTAGACCTCCTGAATTATCAACAGGAGAGAAAGTTAATACAAACATCAGCAGTTAGATTGTTCTGTTTTTTTTCCTCCTTGTGTTTCTTTAATTGGTTATGTAACAACAATGGATTATGCACTTGTTCACTGCAGATATCAGGGATGTGAGCCTTTGGTTTTATCATGTCCAAGCTGTTCAAGTACCTTCCACTGTCCACCTCTCTTGAGTTCCATATGTTCATCAATTGGTCAAAATCCTTCCGATTCACATGCAGTTGGCAACTTTTGGATCAAATTGAGTTGTCCTAGATGCCCGGAGGAAGGTGATCAGGGAAGGATGTCTCCAGCATTATTGGCAAATCAGGTAATTTTTGTGTTTCACTTCTGGACCTCTTATATTTACGGAAGTTCTAAGAATAGAAAATGGTAAATGATGGTTTTCTTTCTGATAATCTCAGCAGTTGTAGATTTTGCTAAACGTAGTTAGCTTCCCTTGTTTCCTTTGTTATRCTGTGCCTCTTCTCAAGATATTTCTCTATTGACTTCTAATGAGGGGAATGAATAGCTGAATCAACCTCTTATGTCAGTCTAATCTGCAGCTTAGTAGTTATGGTTATATCTGTCAACTATGTTTTACTTGAAGATTTTGATGCTAGCTATATTAATAGGTGAAAAGGCAAGCAGAAGGGTTCATTTCAACATACTACCAAAGTTTAATGATGGTATGTAAGTTTGTGTTTCAGCTATTAGATTGCTGCAAGTGGAATAGAAGTCAGCCAATGAATTCTGATTATCCTTACTTGATCAAACCTTCTCCAGTGTGATGATGAAACTTGCAACTGCACAACTCGTAGCTTGAATCTGCGGGTAGTTGGGGACTGTGACAGAGGAACCGTTTGTCCAAACTATCCCCGCTGCAACGGCCGTCTAGTTAAAAAGGTTTGATACAATCCCTTGTTTCTCATGTCTATCTCCATCTCATTAGAAAAGGAAACTCTATGACACTCTTATGAAATTGGTGTTCTTGTACTTTTGATCAGTACACTGAAGCAGATCTATACAAACAACTTGCATACTTCTGCCATGTTTTGGATGCATTTCACTCCATTGACAAGGTACTATWCCTCTTCATTTGGGTCTCTCTTTTTATGTACCCATGGTGTTAAAATTTTGAATTTGCGAGTGAAGTTCTGGCCGTCTCCAAATACTGATAATATATTTACTATGATAATTAAAAAAAAATCAAAGTTTATTTTCGCACAATGACGAATATCAGTGTGCACGCCGGTGGTTGAGAAGAGTTAACAAGTTCTGGTGCAGGTCGATTTAAACATGAAAAAACTAGTTGAGAAAGAGCTTGCTAGAGTGCGGCCTCTCGTTGAAATGGCAGCATCCACTGCTCAGAAGTTGCGTGACCGGTGCGCCTATGGTTGGATACAGCTGAATGACTTAGCTGTGTCAATTTAATAAAATATTTGCAGCAGCATGGAATTTGATAGCTAAGTCTTTGGCAGCAGGATCCTCCGCTGCCTGATTAGTTTGTATATAGCGACCTTAAATGTACATGCTTTAATGTATTGAAGCATTGGCTTTAATGCGAATAACTGTCAAGATCAAGAAAAACTCACCTCGAACCACAGGACCTATTTTCTTCGGAGCTGATCGTGCCAAAAGAAATGAATATTCTCAACGTCGCTGCTGGAGCTCATATCATAGAGGCCTCATATCCATCAGCATTTCTTTCCTTTTTTTTTTTTTTTTGGTTGGAGAGTGAGGCTTGTCATGACAATATGTATTGAAAGATATATGTTAGTTCTAAAGCAGTAGATAGACAACTCAACTTAAACTGCCAACATTAATGTCGATATAGATGGAATAATAGATTCGATATTTGCGCAAACTTTCTTCAATGACTGTAAGCTTTCTGCACAAGTTTGCATGAATTAGGGAAGGGAGGAGTATTTTTGAAATTGAGCTAATCGTTATTTTGCAAGGTCGCATATCAAAATTATCAAATTTAAAAGCAAAACATGGCTCTGTGGAATYTACCATAACTTGGCTTTGGCATTTCCTTAACCAACCGCTCGGGTTTCAGAAAACTTCTACTACCAACTCAATGTACATCATCTTATTCAAGTGTGAGCACTTAAAATCCCTACTTCTATCTCGAAGCCTTTTACATGGCTGAAAGGCAAGGAAAGAAGAGGGCAGGAGGGAGCCTTGCCTCTTTTGGTTCAGTTTCTTTGTACTAAAAGAACTACGTGTATGGATGGAGCAAGATGACAAAATATACATAGTTATTTTCACTAGGAAAAAACAGGGGTATTTGGGGGGGGGGGGGGGGGGGGGCCCAGCCAAAAAACTGGAGAACCTATATATCAAACATGTGAAATGCCTAATCGTTCAAGAAGCCCCGACGTATTTAATGGGAAGATCAACAAGGACCAGATTTGCAGTCTACTGCAATTCTCCAACAGGCGCCTCGTTAAGCCAGAGGAAATGAATGAAGTCGTACAACTTTGCGCTTACACTAACCTGCTAAATAGACGGTCCATTGAAGAGTGGAGCAAATTACACTTGCCATCTTAACGTTTCAAGAACTCCCAACTTCCATTTGAATTCACATTTTTCGAATTGACATACCAAAAAGAGAATTTGATGCAATATCCCATCCAYTATCTCCATCAGGTGATGCTTTGCATGTTACTACCAATGACTACATWTAACTATGACTCTGATTGCCCCAACAGGAGCAAAAGAAAGACAATGAAATAGAGCATTACGCATATGTGACGGTCCACTTGTGGTAGGCATATGATACAGTGTAACAATGAAGCGAATGGAAATGGGATATTAAAGCAAATTTAATTTAGTTTGGATGCCAATTCAAAACAAATGTGATTTTGTATGAGAAATCGAGATTGCTTGAAACGTTTAGATGGCAAAGCGAATTTTACTCTCGAATGAGAGAAAACTAAATTAGCCCAAAAAGGGGAAAAATAGAAAGGCACCTAATACTGTAAAACAGAAATATGTGAGGCGAGGCTGCAAAAAAATTTAATGACCGATACCTTGTAAGGGGTTGGGTTCAACCTTCTCATGTGATCAGGGCGCATGAGTTCCAACTGTTTAATGCACCTTTCCCTTATCTCTTTGATAGGTGGCAGTTCTTCTCTTGCTTTACCTTCAGGAAATTCACAGTGATCAATGTTAAACAAACAATAATAGAAAAGTAGCTTTTAAGATTATCAATTGTTTACATCTGAAGTCGCTGAATAACAGCAAAAGGAAAAAAAGAATAATTTTTTTTAAAAAAAAGCTTAATAAAAGGTTCTTAGATGTTGTCTTTATTCCAGGTTTGAATTGAGCAGAACTACCCGCTCTAACAAATTAACAATGAACAGCAGCTGCTTACAATCAAAAAAACTAAAAAAATAAGCAGTAATATATGAAACATTTCTCCATAACAAAGGATAATGACTTCAGAATAAACTCAGTAACTGAAGGACTCGGAATAAATATTTTGCAGCAATTCGAGAAGAAAAAGTGAAGACAAAAAAGTGCATGACTGCTTCATATTATCATAAGATAAAGCAGGACTTCCCCAACAAATTCAAATAATGAATCTAGTTCTTTCATGCCCTTTTTACTACTCTTACCATAACAAAAGAATCTCCAGAGTCTAGAACCTGAAACTATAAATTTGTAATCTACAGAATGCATCATTTTTCTACTTTGTAAAACTAATTCTTTAGTGACTTCTTATAGATACCTGAAACTTTGCACTAGTCATTCAGAACTAATAAGAGTTGCTCCTACAGTTTCTTGGACCTCATAGCCACGCTAAAGGAGCTAGCAAAGATTAAAAGTTTCATCCTTTTCGAGAATTTCTAGGCTTTCCACGTTCAGGGTGTGGTTAGATAATAAAATTCCCACTCCGCTCACAATAGGTTTTGTACAATAAAAGGTTCCTGAGCTATAATGCCTGGAAGGAATTTGTGTAATGGAGACCAGGCTCTTTCTTGGAAGTAATGGTACAAAGGGTGAACTTCAGAAATCCCAATGGGCCTGGCACGAATTGGGAAATATATGATCTTGTTGACTTGATAAGAAGTATAATGTACTACACCCTCAATTATGGCCTTAACTAGAAATTCAAATTCAGCAGACTTTGAGATACAAACAGCACCTGATTTTCCAGGCCAAAAGCACTTCAAGAGCTCCTCAACCCTTTTGGGCACCACATATGCTCTCTTCGACTCATTAAATGGATGGCGGCACAAAATTCGTTCACCAACCTGTGAATTTTGCGAAAAGAAATAGCGTCCCATTAATAAGTTTCATCAAATTTTTAATTTTAAGATCATATGAGAAGCATTTTATGCTAAACATATAGCAGCTCATGGTATTGATAATGCAATGAGAAGAAAATAGATTCAAAGAATATAACCAAATTAAATTTGTTTTTGTAATACTTCATGTAAGGTATAGATAAGTAGGATGTTAAAATGCAAGAAGATAAAGGGGCATATGCCAGGAACATGTTAAATTCATTCAATCAAAAATAAGGTAACTAACAAAATTCTAAAAATCCACCAAGTACCTTTGGACATGGTTCATTTTCTCCAGTCATTATGTCTACAAGAGGGTAACCTTCCTTCCCATACAGTCTGTAACTCCGCTTTTTACAAGGTATAGAGACCTAAAACACCACCACCAGAAATCTCCATAAGAAAACACAAATGACATATCAATATTGCATAACTAGTACAAACCTTTGAAACGTCTTCAGAGAGCTTAATACGAGGCTGATTATTTATTTCAACAAGTTTGAAAACGACACCAAGAGCAGGTTGAGCATAGCATGTGACCAGATGAGTCCCAATTCCAAATGCATCCACCTCATGACCCTGCGCAAGAAAAAGTCAACTGCTGCAAAAAAATTGTTCAAAAGTAGAKAAGTTGAAAAATCAAGCTAATAACCAAAATTAACACAAGCTCTGGACCGATGATTATATCTTAATTCCATTTCCTAATTACTCCAATTTGATCATTCATAATCAGGCTTGGATTTGGTAACGAGGATATATCTACCACATGGTTGAACAAACAAGTCTAATTAGATTATAAGAGAGTCATATAAAAGATGCTAGAAAAACAGAGGACACTGCTTAGATTCCCATCAGCTAAAAGCTTTTACCTGTTTGTTCAACGCATCTAGAGTCTCCTCATTGAGGTCGTTACTAGCTGTGATACCCGTCTTTCCAAAATCAGGCACATGAAACTCCTTTTCAATGGAAAGGAAGAATTTCCTAGCCTCACATGACAGATATGCAAGATCACCAGAATCTAGTCTAATACCTACTGCTTTATACCTACAAAAGACATTTTTTTAAAGTGCATTAACCATATGCTACAGAAAAGAAAAGATCATTCAAGTCCCAAAGTAGAATGATAAGACAGTTTAACTAGTAGGTTTAAGTATAGCAAGTCAAAACACTGCAAGCTTCCTGACATTTTCCAAAATGAGAAGAGGAATAATTGCTTTATTAGATGATCTTAAAATGATGAAGGAGCCTACTTTAACTTAAGCATCGCAGCTTCAATAACATAAAATAATCTCTGAAGAAATTAGGGCAAATCCACATTTATCTAACCACTTTTACAGCATCGAAAGAGAGGAACCCTGATAAATGTGCAATGGTGCAATTCCCTTACTATAGATACGTGGTTCTCAGCCATGTATGTGTCCATCTGAAAAAGTTCGATGCATTGGTTTGGGAAATGTTTAATATAACAAAAAACTAATCCATTCGTCAAAGGCAGAATAAAAGATTTCATCATGTAGGGCAGAAAGTTTTGGATAAACCTTTTGAACATACCCTAAATCATTTAGCGCTAGTGCAACTGCACAAAAATTCGGAATGCCACTTCTCATTACCTGATAAACACAAAAAAATTGTTAGCAGTCCAGAATCAGTAAGTCAATGATTGATKATAAGAAATTCACTAATATGAAAAGGAAAAGGAGGAAGTGAACACGCAGAAATACTACTAATTGATAAGAACTAGGAAAATCCACCACATTTAAATTCTCCGAAGTAGTAAGCAAAATTGCCATGTATGCTAAGAAAAAATACATGTCAGTACATTAGGCATAGGACCTAGCTTGATTGAATAACAAACATTTAAGAAAAGAACAAATAATTCAGAATCTCTACTTACATCATACGTATCAACTAGGGCCAGAAAATTGTTCGGGAATGCCAGAGCATATGAGATGAATGCAGCTAATTCACTTTGATTTGTCTCGCCAAAAATTCCAGCTAATAAATTTGACCACTGAAAGGGCACCATAGGCGAGTCATGATAAAGAAATGCACTCCAAAAGAGTAGGAGGGTTAATATTTCAGTAGACTGCAACTTTCAAGAAACACCGCATATAAGTATACCCAGCTCCTACCTGGTCCTAGAGTTGATTTCCCCCAGGAGGGATACCAGAGAAAAGAGAGAACAGAAATATATAAACAATTATGCAGAAGATACCAACTGCATTGCAATAACAGAACCCCCTTCCACAACAAGCCATAATATGGCGAAGCATGCACTCATTCAAGTACATAAGAGTATTCATATATCGGCTCTTTTTCATCTACTGAACGTATTCAAATATTTGAGCCTACCGCTCTAYAATTTTGTTGCGAAAAGGCGYTTTCTAGTGAAACCAGACTCAATTTGCAGTTTTGTAATAGAGATTCAAAATTTGAAAGAGCGGAACCATATTAATTACATTGATTCACAAATATATGGCCTGGACAATGTTTTCTACCTTCAGAAGCTTTGGAGTCTCAAAGATCAATTATAAGATGTTTCTCACCTTCAGCATTACTACCATTTGCATTCCATTAACTGCAAAAGCATAGAGTTCAATACTACTTGTATGCATGAAATTGTGAATAGTTGTGTTTAGAATACTTTCTAAGTGGTACATCTTCCCTAATTGTGATAACCATAGGAAAACAACAATCTGAAGTTCACATCAAATTTGGAAGTTCAAGATTAAGAAGGAGGACGAATAACAAGATAAAAAGATACAGAAATTACTACCAAACTTATGAATAGGTCCGAACACAGAACAATAGTTCAGAGTTCAATGGTATAATTTTGAAAAGCTCAAAGGATTAGCTCTGGATGTAGATTATAATTCCTAKCTAATGACAAACAACGTGAACAATTATGTAGGATGTTTTAAACATGCAGAGATATAAGCCTGTACACTTTCAAACATGCAAGAACTGGAAGAATTTCAATGAATGTCGCCAAACCTTTAATTTGCTCAGCCATTTCTGTACCAAACTAACAAAATCTTCACAAGTAGTTTTACCGTCACGGCTACGGAGCGACTTCTCTATGATTTCATCAGCAGTCTGCAAAATGAGGGATCAATAATGTAATGAATAAATTAAGTAAAAAGCACGACATGAACTAGATGCCAAGAATAATTTGTACAAATATGTGCGTGCTCAAAGTAATAGAAATATTAGAATCCATTTTATGGCTATGATCATGAACGATGGAAGTAAACTTTGCACTCCAAATGATATTGGAGAAAATTCTCCAAGTTAATGTAGACAATTTTTTTAAAGATAATGATACTAATTAAATAATTTATTATCTTAAAATTTAAATTTATTTATAAAACATATTATATAAAAAAAAGGCCGATTGGTTCCAAAGCAATATCACAATCAAACATATTCTGGGGCACTCATAAGTTACTGCCCAAAACCTCATGCCAGATAATCAAAAAGCTTCGTTCTCCTGATTTCTAAGCAAGACACAAAAGAAACTTCAAGTTTTACATGGCCAAACACATAGTAGAAAACGTCTGTTTAATAGCTTACAGACCATACACAAACATTAGAACTTTCTTCAAATGAAGTGACCTTAGTAATTGAGATCTGAAACCATCACTTGACATATATATCACAAGTACTTTAAGTGTTCTAAGGCATGGCTTTTATCTTTCCAATCTCAAGCTTGTCTAGTGCTGMCTACAAATTGAAGTTGGCTATCTTTCRGAAACAGGGCAGCAAATTTATGCTTCCTAAAGGAGGGGAAAAGTTCACCTACCATAAATGAGCTCACAAATGCATGAGAATGCGTTCCCCGCAGTGGGATTCCAAATAATTTTCCAGCTGCCACATTGCTGTCAAAACACAACATCAAGAAAGCGATAAGCAGCATTAGTTAAATACCAATGACCAACCCCTGATTTTCCAAACACAAACTGCTACAATATGCAATGCATGTCAATAGTGGTGAAACAAAAGAGAATCAGTGCTGAGTTCCAATTAATACATAGGAATAGCAGATTGAAATAAAAAAGCAGATTGAAATACTAAAAGATCTCCTCCTCTTAATGTGTTTGATCTCCTCCTCTTAATGTGTTTGATCAACACAAGAGAAAATGAAACTAACCTGAAACAAAATAAGGGTACAAATATGTTGGTTATCAATAACATACCCAAGGCTAGAAGAATGCATGTTGGAACAACAGAAATGGTTCTGGATAGATCCAAGAACTAGTTAGCCAATCTAGATTTATGAATTATCATAGAAAGTGCTAACTAGAACAGAAAGAAATTGGTGAAGAAGGGCTAACAAGGAAAAATTGGAAAGTTAGAGAAGTTCAGGAAGAAAAAAAAAGACTGTAGAAAGTATGAAATTGGCTAAGCAGTTTACTGCAACTAATATTGAACCATGATAATTTTATGATTATAGTTTTCATACTACCAGTTCTTCCTCTTGATTTGAGACCAATCATTCTACATAAATGCACAATGTTTCAAAAATCCAATAACATAAAGTCAAACATAGATTAAGTTTGCAAACATGTATTTGACACAATCACAAACTTTTTAAGAGCAGCATTCAGGACTTAGTCAACTGAAAACAAGTATCTCAGGGGGAATCACCTTGTGGCATCAAATCCTCCCATATAGCAATACTTTGATGCTGATATGCCACCATCAGGGCCCTGTATGTGCAAGAAAAGAGAAAAATTTTCACAGTCAACTCAGTTTAAAATATGCAAAGAAAGTTCTGGAGACAAAAGGAGAGAAGAGGAGAGAAAGTAAATATGCTGCTACCTGTGCCCGCCTCAGCCCAAACTCAAGAAGAAGTTTAGATTTCCCAGCAACAAAACGGTGTCTGGCAGCATTTGTAGCAACTAATGATGCATAGTTTATAAGATTGACAAATGCAGTTTCCAGTAGTTGGACCACCTTCAACAACAGATAGAACCATCAACAATATAACGTAAACAAGTTCTCTGAGCTTGGATGGCAATGTCAAATAATATCACATGACAAGAATATCCTTAAAATTCTTTTGAGAGAAGATCAGTTTGAAGTACTCACAGCAATTGGTCCTTCAACCCTCATCAACGGCACCGTAGGAAAGACAACAGATCCTTCAGAGATGGCATATATTTCAAGATCAGAACAATCAATTCCACAAAGGTAGTTGAAGAAGCCATCCTAGTTCATTCACAGATAGCAATTAGAGAAGTGCTTGGTAAACCGGATAGCGCATGCGGTGAAACCCACAGAATCATATAGCAATTAACAAAAGCATTTGTACCCAATAAATTAAAAATTAACCACCCAGAGAAAATGTTAGCTTGAAACCCATTTGGGAAAAGTACCATTGGCCCAAAATGCTTAAGCCCCTCAGCAAAGAGTACCTTATCCCAAATCTTTTAGCTAATTCAAACATTACCATTCACCTTTCTCCAGGCTCACCATGCACCCAGTCTTACCTAGTTAGAAACCACCACCAGAGTTGCTCTCATAACCTCTTCAATAACATTGTTAGACTATTATTTAGTCAGGTAGCTATCTCTTCATTTTCAATACATGCTCAATATTGTCAATATGCTCAAGACTTCTTCCAAATATTTTAAGACACTCAATGCAGCGTGGGATGGGGCAAACATTGGATTATCATAAAAGCAACAACCCACCATGCTCACCCACAGTTGAAATAATGTCAAGACAAATTGTAATCTAAGCAGATATACAAGACTAATCTACCTAGGTGACAGAATTAATACATATTAAAATCATATAAACCTTGCAGTAGATGCCATGCTACTTTATTCTGGACAAAAATTGTTCAACCTGAAGCCCTTTGTGGAAAACCTCAATGCTTATAGTCTAAAATTTCAAAAACATCTAAATACATCTTCAAAGGTCAGAATTCGAAAACCTCTGTGATTTAGATATTAGTGTAATTCTGATTTGTAATAAATTGACAGGTTCAAAATCAAGCTCTAGACACATAAGACACCTAGTTGTCTATAATGCCACAAAAGAAAGTAAATTCAAATCAAATACTAAATTTTATGTACAGAGCTCATTGACCATGCAAAGAATCGTGCCTATTTATCCATCTCCTAGTTAAATAGTAGCTTTGCTTGCGAAATAGGAACACAAATCACATGTAACATTTGAGCAACTTCCACATCAATAATTCCAGGCTATCCTCTCTTTACGAATAGAACCAAAATTCCTACTTATCCAAAAGAGTAGCCAGTGAATAGGTGTACCTCACATGAGGAAGGCAAGGATTCCCGAACAAAAGCAATCTGATCCTCTGTAAATTTAAAATGAGCGACAAACTTTATGCAGTCTTCTAGTCCTGCAAACACTGTATATTCGCCACCAAATGGATTTCTTCGGAAGTACAAATCAAATCTGAAAAAAAAAAGAGATCAAAGATTAGGTACTCCAGGTATTGACGAAAGCCTTTCGGCTCCTTACACTACCTTCATGCATTGTTAAAGTTGCGTGATCAAAAAATATCAATTCACAAAATTAACAAAGAAAAAGAAATAACAAAGCCTAACTGCTGTAGCATTAGAAATCGAGTCCAAGCAGAACACAAGGAACTCATATCAATTACAGAGTAAGAATGCCTTCTTTGTACTGCAGACAATGAATAAAGTAATAGACCAATGACGATTGAAAGAACAAGTTTCCATGTTATTGAATATCAAATGTTCTTCACGGACGTTGCTCATAATGAAGCTTCTTCACGAAGTAAAGTTCTCAGACCTGCTACCATTATACAAAAGGTAGACTCAGCATGGAAAACTTTAGTTTGCAAATCCTCAGTGCGATTTCAATGTATATCCAATATTTGAAACCAAAAGAGAAAAGGCGGGGGGAAATAGTTAATCCATTACTGGTATTATATGATTGAGAAGAGACTGATTTTGAGACTTTGTAGAACTATATAAATTAGACAAAACATACATTGATACTACCTTTTAATCTTAAAAAGTAATTCAATACCAGTACTTGATGATATCTCTGGAAGAAAATCACATTTCAGATACACATCAGGGAAATTAAAACACATATCAAGCACTACTAGCTTTACGAATTCGTCATCCAACAAGCAATCAACAGACACTAATTAAGCACAAAATGAATCCAAATAAATTTTTAAAAGAAAATATCTAGAATGACAAAAAGTTCATAGAAAATGAAGTCTCACACAGCTTTCTCCTTGTGCTTGCCAGCTTTCCAATAGGCATAGGCCATAGTGAACTGATAAAGATCCGTAAGCAAAGGCGTCACCATTGGATTAGTCGGTCCATCAGTTATACCTCCGTTCCGATTCGCTTGCTTCTTCGGACCGTTCGCCACAGCTTCCATTATTGAATCCTTCAAAAACACTAGGGTTTCCTTGGAGTCTTATTCAATCTTTATATGCTGTGTGTCTAACTTTGAAAGCACTGCACAGAGGTCCTTGAGGAACACGGTTATAGAGAGAGGGGAGGGGGGAGGAGAAAGGGCTGTTGAAAACCGTTAAAATCGAAGGATGGGAGGAGCACATTCAATTTTATGCATATATATTTGTTCGCTTGTTTGTGGCATTATGGTTATACACCTCAGAATTTATTCTATTTAATTTTGCCACTAGGAGACTGCCAAGAAAATGGTGGCGGGTAAATTAAGCAGGCGGAAAGAAACAAGGTTAGTCCATTTTAATCAGTTTCTTTAGGAAAATAATAATAATAATAATAAAAGTCCATCTTGATCGGAATAGAATCCTATCTAATTTCGTTTCCCCTGCTTCGGCGTCACCGAACGTGATATACACGTGTGTCCGAAATCTTCTCTTAATTCTATTTTTTCATTTCCAATTTTGAATGAAGTCCTCCACCCGTCGCATTCTTTGTTTTGCTTTTTCCTTGTTTATCAATGGATGAAGGAAGATGCAGCCATTTTGAATTGTTCATAATTGACATCAAGTCCAAGACTAATCAGATATATTTAACTCTAAAYAATTTATGTTTCAGTAATATATTTTTTATCTTTTTTTCGATGATTATTTATAATATATTTAATGTTTGAGTAATAAAAATTGCATTTAAGAATCAATTTCTTACTCAAGTTAATATTTAATCCAAAGTATTTTTAACATTGACACTCTTTGAAGGGGAATATTTAAATAAAAAACATGTTATTTCGAAATACCTAAACATGCTAATAGCGCCTATTTCAAGGGGAATATTTTTTCCTTGATAAAACAACATATTTTCCTTTTAATTCGAAGCCAATATGACTACTAAAGGTAGAATAGTAAATCCGGTCTCAAGAGATCTTAGGTTCATTGAATATCATTAGCCTTTGGTCAAGAAATTGCTAAAAATCAACATTTACTCAAACGTCTACAATGTTCTGTGAATCTCCAGGTGGAAGATTGTGGAAACTCGAAGGCAGACAGGGCCATCAATATTTCCTGGTCAAGGGCAACTCCATATATTTCTTCTTATTTCTACAAGAAGAAACCCTAAACTGGAGTAGAATTAATAAAAGATTACTTCCTCATTGGAAGATGGTATCAGCTCAAATTCGACTCTATATCTTTTAATATAGCTTTTTACWTCATTTTTCTCTTACACAAATCAGAATAAAACAAAATTATATTAAAAAGTCTTCGACCCTCAAATTCAAAACTAGAACAAGATCATGAAGCCCAACACCGATATTCCATCTTTAATATTAGACCCTTAGTCCAAGTTTCGTCTTCTCCAAGATAATAAAAAGCCTTTGGTTGCAACTCCAAATGTTGTTCACGGAATATTATGTACCCGTTGGTGCTAAACTGGAGAATATTATTTGCAAAATTGTCAAATTCAATGCCCAAAGGTTATGGTACATGAAGAATCGCAGTATCTTCATGTTCATAGTAGCAGATTCTTTTATTATTCGACAAGACAAACAACAAAAGCAAGAGACCAGAACAGGGTTTATCTGCAATAGAAACTAAGATCCACCAAGTTACAGAAACTGAATGACCTGAATACAGAGCTTAACATGTTAGATTATTGCAAGCATTAGAGATAATCTCATTTGATGTTGCAAAATACAGTTCAGAGCCACCCCATAAATAAAAGCTTTCAAGAATTTTCCCTTTTGAAATTAGTATCATCAAAGGGATTTCTCCCACCATGTATGMTCATTAAAGATGATCAAATATGAAGAAATTAGGTTGTTGCATATGAGTGGACAGATGCAGTTACAGTTACCCATCAAAATGTGAGAGAAGAATTGTTTCACAGTCAGAATTTCTGAGGATCTTTCTTGATTGGTCTCTACCAAGGATGCACGCCTCCTTTGAATTTTCCTCCAAGTCAGGAGCTTGTTCATTAAAAGGAACAGATGATGTTGCTTTCCCTCCTAGATATCCTTCTCGCAAATATATACAAATTAGGACAGGATTAAGAGAATCATACTTTTTCTCTAGTACTAGACATTTCTTACTTGATGAAGAGATATCAGATAACATTTGAAACAGGATTAAAATTATGCACGGCAAATGAACCTTATTATACAAACATGCACACATAAATATGTACATCACTTATATACGTGAAGACAACCCACCTACTGCATTTGTCCTTGAAAGATCCACCTTCACTAGTTCAGAAGGTAACTTCTCCTCCAGGCAAATTCCCTTTGCATTACAGAGACATGAACTGACTAGAGTTACTAAGTTGCTATTTTTTTCTGTTTTGCCATAACGATCATACTCAACTTACCTTGGAACATCCGGGRAGYRGGAGCTGAAAGGATTCAGGATGAATCTGGGTCGATGTTTCCAACCCGAACGAAGCTGAATCATCCAACTTCCTTAAATTAGCAACGGAGGTCTGCTCTTGGCTAGGGTAATTGAACAGGACATT
This sequence comes from Rhazya stricta, assembly GCA_001752375.1. Lineage (NCBI taxonomy): Eukaryota > Viridiplantae > Streptophyta > Magnoliopsida > Gentianales > Apocynaceae > Rhazya > Rhazya stricta. The sequence continues at coordinate 7,552,775 of MEJB01000013.1, read as the reverse complement.
GGTCGGGGTAGTCTGGTCTATGGAGATTGCGCGTGCCATGTTCCCATTCAGGGATCTAATTCCCTCAGGGTAGCCAATTCTCATGTGGGAAATTTCATTCGATTGCAGCAACCCAGGCAGGCACATAGGATAAAGGCTAGACCCATTTCTCATTGTCAACAACTGGAGAAAAGAAATTAMTGAAAGATGAATGTTCACAACAACTAAAGCATCTCAGATGATGATGAAATGTGAAACGTGAGTCAGATAACCAGCACAAAGAGCAAAGTTAGCACATGGAGAGACTAATTAAGTACTCAAGAACTCTAGCCAAACAATCGAACGAGATGGCCTCTTGAGACAAAAAACTACTATGATTAACCAAAACATTGTGCAGCACGTTCCTTCATTTTGAAGCTTTGGATATCTAAAACATGGTTCTAAGTAGAACTAGCACAATATTGAAGATAAACGACCTCGATAGGACAACTTAGGTCTTCAAAGCATGTTTTGCTTCAAGCTAATAGGGAACCCATGTGATCCAAAAAGGAAAGGCTGATCTTCAAATAATTCCAAAATCATCATATAAGCAGAGTTAAGAAATTCCAAGAGGAGTATATATATCCTCATGCAAAAGTTCCAGCATTTTCTCTCTTTTCCTGTTTAACTACTCACATACTACTGAACTACGTAAATATGTCCTTCATAGTATTTCTTGTACTATTGATAATTAATGTTCCGTTAGTTTCTGTTGATTAGTTTATCTTCTCCGGCATTGTCAGACTCCTAGAAAACTTTACTCTGTCTTTCGGGATTCCAGAAACTCATCAGGGAAGGGAAGTATCTTGGGTAAGTTCTCCAGTCCACCAGACATTAGAGGTCCATTTAGCAAGACTTTTGGTTTTAAAAACTGTAAATGCGAACCTTGAACTCCAATTGGATMGAAGAAACAATCTCAGGCTATGACAGATATTGCTTCTGAGAGCTAGAAGAAGAAATTACATGTAGAATTGTCAATGTCAGTTTACCAATTCTAGAAACCATGCCCCAGATACATGAATGTGGATGCATTTTCTAATGTCACAGCAGCTACAAATATGAAAACGATAAGAAAAGGTAGTAACTAAAAGTGCCTGAATGCACAACCACATTGCATGTTGTRGAGAAAAAGTAACACACCTGCACTTGGAGCTGAAGTTGCTTGAGGTACTCAATGGCTTCATCAAGCATTGAAGCTTTATCCGTCTACATAAGGAATTTAAAAAGAACAAAATATTAAAGGTGCAGTTGCTCTCATCCCTCTATCACTTTTTTATACATACGGAGTATTAAACAACTTATGTAATTGATATTACCTTGTTTGAGTTCGGTATCAAATTTTGCAATGCTTTCATTTTCTCATTTATCCTGCTCCTCCTCCTCTGTACAAGTTAAAATAAAAACTAATCTACTTAAGAAAAGATAAAGAATGCTACTTTAGTAGTAAAAAGAAGTAACAAACCTATCATAATTTTCAAAACGATTCAAGATAAAAATAGTATACCAATCACAAAATAATAGCACAACCTTTTCAGACAAATTATGAACTTCAGCTGCTCTGCTTCTTTTCGATGGGTTGCGCGACGTAGTTGGCTTGGTTGGAGCCTCCAACTCTACCCCTTCATGACCCTCCTACATGAAGCCATTACCACGTTCACAAAACACATGCGGAAAATTCCAGACACGTACCAAAGGAAACTAAAATCTAAATATACATCTGAAGTAGTTTCATAGCAGGATACCTCACTTTCACAATCATACTCCTCAAGGAGTTCATTATCAGCTGAATTTATAGAAGATGAAGACACATTAACCGCATTCTCCAGTACACAAGCCCCCGGAGAAGCGAAACCGACGCACATAGCCGAGTTTAACCCGGGAGATGGCTCGGGWAGAGGGATCCGGGCTACTCCGGGGAACTGTGATGATTGGAACCTGAGGGCTTGATCTTCCGGTGTCGTACTACATGTGGGTCTAAAAGATTGCACTTCATTACCCTTCTGCACCATCAGAATCGAGGAAGAAGAGGATGACCGAAGCAYAATCTGGTGTAAAAAGAGAGAAAAGTCGTCCGAATCAGCAGGAGCCGARGAAGAAGAAGAGCAGTTGGCTGTGCCATGCATGTTCATCATTACATATGAAAGCAGAGATCAGAGCTAAAAAGGAAAGAAAGAAGTCCGCTTCCGAGCAGGGTCTCTATAGTTTGCGCTCTATGCAAAACCCATTTTAATGGTAATGCTCATCTGTTTGAAAATKGGAATTCTTTGGTTGCCTGCAAATGTAAGCGTGTTTTAATGAGCAAAACTACTGAGCTACTGGTATTTATTAGGCTTTGGTGGCGGGGAGCACTAAAGCAGAGCACAGGGAGAAACGGTGATTTGTAGGCGGGGATATTAACTATATTTAAATGAATGAATTTGAGGAAGAAAAGGGGAAAAACCAGAAAGGCAGGGCTAGAGCGGAATGGGATGGGCATTCAGCTTTGACCGGTCTACCTTTGGCTCTGGGAAACTGGACAGTGAACAGTCCTTTTACTGAATCACTTTGGGGTTTTTCAAGTGCTAAATTTGGCCGGAAACGAAGGGGAGGTTACAAAATTCTTGTTCAGGTGTATGCAACTTCGTGCCGCACGTGAGGCACACTTGTTTTGGCTTCCGCCTGCTTTTCTTGTTTGTGCACCAGTTCCGTACTGTTTCACTTGGCTCTCTGCTGCAAGCAATTGCATCTATCGTTCACTTCCRTCTAGTAATTCTTAAAAAGATCCATGTATAAACTCATTAATTGCGTACTATTATACCCTCAATTGAGAACATGACAACAATTGCTTCCGCAAGAGATGTAAATAACTTGTACGATTCTTTAATTTTATTATATATTTTCTAATGCTAATCACACTTACGATCCATATATACTCTGTTAAAGAATGCCTAATATGACAAGCAATAGAGAAAATATCTCTAACCTCTCTGGCCTCATGTGAACTTTACTACTTTCTCGCACGAATGAGATAATAGATTGATATGATATTCTATCCCTATATTAAAAAAAAAAAGATGATTAATTGTTTGAAAAAGAAGATAAATTAGAAAAATATATTATCACTTCTTAAGTTGAATGGTGATTATTTGAATATTAAACAAAAATAAATATAAAAAAGATAAAATTAATTGGGTTGCGATATGTGACCAACTTCTAAAAGTAAAATAGAAATTAAAAAATGATTATGAGCTTAAATTGATTCGGGTCGAAAGGAGTTCTTTTCCAATTATTTTATATTTAATTATAACTTTATTCTTATCCCATTTTCATATATTTCATAATTAGGAGGGTATGATGGGTTTTTTATATCCTTTAATAATTCTTGATTCATAATAGATATGGATTAAATTGATTTATATTAGTACTATTCATAAAAATTTTATTGTGATGCACTTTAACAACAAGAAAGAAGTTTAATATGAACTAATGATATAATAACCTCCGTGAATGATCAGTGGCATCATACGAGTGTATTATAAACTTGTCAGCACTTAAATATCTCCTCAAATTAAGTAGATAATRGATTGATACTCATGTTTTCATCCTTATATTAAAAAAAATTAATTAATTATTTGAAAAAGAAGATAAATAAAAAAAAGATATTTTGACTTTGTAAGTTGAATAGTAATCAATTTAAAAATTAATTAAGGATAAAAATTAATTGTGTTATAAAATGTGACTGAAATTTTAAAAATAAAATAAAAATTCTATTACGACCAGCTTTAATAAATCCGACGAAATTAAATGTGAGTTAATGATATAATAAGCTCGATGAATGATTGGTAGAACTATACCATTAATCATTAAAAATGGAGTTTGGCAACTACTACTATTAAACCAAAGCATTTATGAATTGTTTTCGTGTTGATTTTGTCACTGCTRTTTCATCCGTCCTCGAAGAAAGGAATTGGTATGATCTCATCTTACCAATTTAGGCAAAAGAAAAGAAAAATGGGAAATGCATTTGTTTCCCCCATTTAGTGAAGTGTCATTCATCAAGTCTATCTCATAATGAAGAAAAATCGATAAGATAACCCCAAAATAATAGTATAAACTATGCCCATGTCTCCACAAAGATAAGAACCCATTATAAGCTGATAAGGTTTGAGATAATAAATTGCTTTTTTATCTAAATTAGATGTTCCTACGCCACGTGATAATAATTGAGTTAGTCGACTTATATTTCCTTAATCACGATGCTAAAAAAAWCACTTAATTCAAATTATATTTATAAAAGAAAGGAAAATAAAAAGTTWCTACAATTAAATGGTGAAGTCGCCTGTCCCTTCGCAAGGAAGGGAAAAACCATTTTAATTTATTGTCTCGAAATTCTAAAACCAATCACATGAGCGAAAGTTTCATTTTAGTTGGGAGTTTGCMCTTCATTGCATAACGATGACCTATCTACCAAAATGCTATTTTCATTAAATTCTTTTTTTAATATCAATAAATTCTTACTACTATTGGTTTCCCCCCCCCCCCTCTCTAGAATACCCAATCCTTAAACACTGGGTTATTGTCACAATTAGATTTAATTTTTTATTAGAGTGATTTTACTGCACAATATATTTTAAAAAGTTGCAATTATGAAAGACTTCTTTGAACATATAACAAATTTAAAATTAATATTACATTCTTATCATAATTCAATTTAAATTAATGTAACTTTGGATGTCAAAGAATAATTTAAATTAATAACCCATTACAATTTGCGGCGAACAAAATTTATTTTAAATTAAACTTCTTAATGCTCCAATTACCTTGTTACATCTTGAGAGTATCAAACTAGTACTTACGTACTTATGAATGAAACTTTTCTTTTTTTAAGGTGGTAGGAATACAACTAATTAATTTAAATGGGAAATTTTGTAATATATTTTTGTATTATACTCTTATTTTCATAAACTCTCTAATATTAAAGATAATATGATATGTATATATTTTAATTTTTTCAATACTCATTCTCTTTTATTATAAAAATTAATAATATAAACGTCAGGTGTAACATATAATCGAGGTATTTTGTAAAATCCTAAGTAAATTAACCTATTATGAGGATGGCATTTGAAAAGTCAAATGTTTGACCAGATAAACAATAATTAATGTTTCAAGCACGTAATCGCCCAAATTTAAAGAGAAAATGAGAAGAAGTATATATCAAAGTACACTTTTCACTGTCTCGTCCGATCCAACGTCACCTTAACCGGACGCGACATAATGCTGTGTACGCATTCACAAAAACTTGAATACTTTTGCCAGCCTTTTTCAACAGATCTATACGTGGCATCCCGTTATTGGTAAAAAGGATCTCGTTTCCGGCCCTATAGGTTCACCCTATATGCGGGACCACCAGTGTATCGACGTCTCCATCATCAGACGTCATAATTAAATGCGTAGTTCTCAACGGCAAGCAATAGCCCTTCAAAAATGGTCAGGCTTTTGGATAATGGACGTGTCAATATTTTAGCATTATCAGCTTCTAGAGATGTGTAATGTGGACCACAGCACACCGATCGACGGCGGTAAGTTGTTAATAAGTCAACTGTGATCTGATCTCAAATGTGTTGATTTGATTGGCCTTTTCTTTCACGGTGAAATTGTGGATTTCCAATGGTAAGTTTGGTGGGGGCCGTGTCATGTCTGGAGCTGTATCTTTTAGTGATTTGAAGATCCTTGTTATTGATCGTTGATCGAACGGTGGAGATGCTTGAGGTGAATTGTACGCTCTTGAGTGTACCGTGCACAATTACTATCGTTTTACCGTAGCTTTCATAAAGAGTTCGAGACATGTCACGCGACTACTAAGAGCGTACTCATTACCGGTAATATAAGGGTTTAAACCGTTCTAGCCTAGGCACAGGGTACCAGAGGCAAAATGGGCTTCCCTGGATCAGGACCTAGAGCTACACTCTTCCTTCCCGAGAATCCTACTGTGGGCCAATTCTAGGTGACTTTGAATTTATGGCCATTGGGTTTTTTATTTGTCCAAGAATATTCTAAAATGAACTCCAATAATTAATGAAACGTACAAATGTTTGGGTTTACGGCGATTGACGAAGTTAATAAGTGAAATAAGTGAATTATTACATTAAAGTTTGATTTCATATTTAATTCTAGTTATGAAATAATATTAAAAAATATTTTAAATCAGATCATTATTCGATTAAGATTCAAACTCAATAAGTATAACTTGAATCAAACCCCACTTAATCCCATTAAATGGAATATTGTGCAATCTAAAAAGAAGGATTAAAATTAATTTGTATGTTTCATGGAATGAGATTAATTGTGCTTGAATACCGCCTTTTGCGTGGTTGACGAACATGGAATGTGATTGAAGTTGTAAGCCGAGGTGAAAGAAGAGTTGGGGAGAGGGTAGATGGCCATGACAAACTATCCACATGTGCTCTAGGAGGTGGTATTCCTTCATTAAGAGAGAGCCTTATGGTGTGTCTGGTTTGTTTCTCAAATGGAGTTTGAATTACTTTTTCAACTCGAGTTGAAATTAAAATTAAAATTTCAATTAGATTTTTGAATTATCATTATTCATCTTAGTGTTCACCCACTATGCATCCTTTGTCTTCTCTTACAAAACGTTTTATTAAATGGTTTGTCTAGTGAGTTTTGAATTAAGAAACCAAATTTGTTTAGCCTCAAGTTCAAAACAAACGGAAACTATAACTTAATTTGGATTCTTTTTTTTTTTCTTAATGAAATTAAAACCAAATAAAGCATTAAGCTTCGTTTCGGACTTGGGCCTCTGTATAATTCAAATTTCAAATTCAATTTTGATTATGAAGTCAATTTCATCTCCAGAAGTCATTTGGGTTCATGTCTTCGACTTGTATATGTTATAGTGATCTAAAGCTGGTGTCGGACTTGGACCTCACATTTTCTATCAAGATAATAGATGATAAATGGGCTCCAGTTTCGTGGCCCAGCCTGTCCTTCGTCGAACGACATCCTTTTGGAGCTTATGTAACTGATTACTTCAATGTTTTTCTTTTTAAATTATTAGTCACCCTCCCAAAAGAAAAGGAAAATCGTAAATAACAACCAAAAATTAGTCAAGCAAGCAAAACAAAGAAAACCTTGAAGAACTCAACTAAAGTGAAAATCGATATGTTAGAAAAGTTATTGGCTTAAAAATAAACAAAAAACATAGAAATATATTGCTTTCTTCTTCCACAATCCAACAAATTAGAGCCGTTTTTTAGTCATGAGAAAATTCATATTTATTATTCCATGAGGGGCGATTAACTTGTAGTCATACTTTATCTTTCAATTTATATTAAAATTTGACAATTAGAAATTTTTTATTTATTTTTACAATGACGCGAGTACATAGCAAATATGGGGGTAACATAATATGAAACTATATTAAGTTTTCAAATTTCAAGAAGAACGTAAGAATTAAATAAATTAATTCCAATCCAAATTCACATTTTTTCCCCTAAATCTATGTCTATATCAGTACTTTTATACTATATTACGATGTGACAATTCATGAGAATCATTTTTTGATAATTTTACATTTCACTATTTAACTACTGTCAATAATAAAATTTTAAAATATGAAATATCAAATCAGATAAAAATAAATAAAACTTAAAAAATAAAAAATGGATTATAATCCATGCAATTTATTAATTTGAWCGTTTTTTTTATAATTGGTTTAATTTAAATTTTAAAATTTTAAATCGAGTTACTTAGAATATGAAAGATCATGTAAAAATGGTAATTTTTTTTTTCTTTTTGCATAATACATTCTTACACGTTTGTGCACACAAGTTCATGATAACTAAATGATTTACGTACAATAAAAAAATAAATAAAATGAAAAGAATTTACATGTTAAACAATATAGAATTAGTAGGTAATAATTGTATAGTATTAACATGTGCAAAAAAATGTTATATTGGAATTCTAAAATAATTGAAAATCAACAAAAGAAAGTTCTAAAAAAATTTACCAAGTCCAAATGCACATTGATCAACACATTAACATGATAAATTAAAATTCATAACAAATATAATTACATCGTATCGATTCAATGACGGAATATATTTTTTTATTTTTCTCCAAGCTATTTTTGTCACGTTCAATTTCTCWATCTTTTTGCTAACTCGATTAAGAATTGAAGAAAACAATRTAAATTCAAAAATTCATAATAACAAAACTAAACAYAATATGATCCTRACAAAATAAGCTTAATAAATTAAAAATTAAGATTACAATTAGTTCAAATGATATTGTATCTAAACGCCTAATTCACATTTAATTCTTTAACATCATATTATATTGCTACAAGCATCATTTACATAGAATGAATATTACTATATATATAAATATTTATTTGATATAATTTATAAAATAATACAAGAATACGGGATACAAAAAAATGTAATGCACATATTCTAATACTAGTAATATAAGAACATTTTAATAAAAATATCTAAATCTAAAATAATTTTATTAATAATATCCAAATGTTCGTTCGTTTGAAAATAATTATCCATTTGGACATAAATTATGCATATTTAGGAGTGAGGATATTAATTTCTTGTAAATTGTGGAACAAAGATGGACAATTCTAAATGATCTAAAGTTAAATAAAAACTAATCAAGTAGAATTAAATAAAATATTTTTATTTTAATAATATTTTTAATTTTTTAAAATAATAAGTAATTTGAAAGAAAATTAATTTAATGAGTAATTCAATTTTAAAAAGAATAAAATATTTAAAAAAACAAAATTTACGAAAAATGAAGGCGAGATGACGTCTCAACGAACCAATCAGAGCTTTCTTCAGCACGCGAAGCTGGACTAATTGAAAAAGAAAAAGGAAAAAAGTCAATCCAAAGGAAGATTCTCAAAGCCACCACATTACGTTGAAAGATTCATGAGTGAAAGTGAAACTATGATGAGAGGATGTCAACACTTTTTTCTGATTCTCAATTCTCTCTCACATTCTCTCTGCTGTATTAATTGACTGACGTGTACGTATGTGAACTCTGAAAGCGCCATCTGCTTTTGTTGTTTTTGTACACACCACAGCCTCTGAATTCGATTCTCTTCTTCTTCCTCGTATTCTCCTTCGTTTCAAGAACTTCCTATCCTCGGACTTGTTTGGTTGCGTGTAGAGTCAGTCATGAGGAGGAAGAGAGAGGAAGGGGTTGAGGAGAACTCGGGGATGGTGGTGCTGGAGGCTGAGATTGATTGCCTGCCGATAGACTTGTTGGCTCACATATTTGCTCTTATCACTTGCTTCAAAGATTTGGCCCAGTAATTAATTTTTCGTTTTGGGAGAATTTCTTTCTTGATACTTGGAGAAGAAACAGTTTTACTGACCTGTAATGTGCGTGTATACAGGGCGAGCAGTGTCTGCCGGAAATGGAGGCAGGGAGTCAATGAGTCGCTGGCTAGAAGAGACAGGCTCAGTTTTTCTGGATGGAAGATGGATGATGATTCCACAACTCGCCTCGTTCGTCTTGCTTACAGTCTCAAGGAGCTCGACATGTAATAATTTCATACTAATTTAAGCTTTTTACAGATAAGTTCCATGAATCTCTGTTTGTGCTGGAAATCCTACTTAATAAGTGGAATGATCTGACAATATACTTGAACATTCCCTTTCCCCCCTTTCGCCTTTTTCTTGTTGGGGGTGGGTTTGGGGAATTGATGACTTTACTAATGCTGATTTATTCGCTGAAACAAAATGATGCATTTTTACCGTCTATATGGTGGAGTCACTTAAAAAACTGGAGCTATTTTGTATTGTTCCCATGAGTTGATCCTCTGTTTACTAGGGAAGATTCCAATGAGTTACAGCCGTTTGTTTTGAAAGATTTCCTTCATCGATAATATTGATATTTGGGACTGTAAATTGACTTTACAATTGAAGAAGGTAATACATTGCTAAAAAGTCATCAGGGACAACCATTTTAGGCATCGAGGCACTTATAGCTTGTTCATCCATCAAGGAACAAGAAGTAAAAGTAATTAAGCAGTAGATTTTGGATAGTAAAAATGATCTCAAGTCAATTACCCCTATAAGTAAGTCAAATTTTATTTTCTGATTATCTAATTTAATTGTCTTGATTTGCACTGTATCTTCAGTTCGAGGAGTCGATGGGGTTGCCAAATAACAGATCATGGACTGTACCAATTATCGACTGCAAAGTGTATTGGAAACTTATCTTCAATTTCTTTGTGGGGCTCCACAGGAGTCACAGACAGAGGTGTTGTCCAACTGGTATGAAATCACAAATTCTTTGGAATTCATTCTACGTTTAATAACATATGGCTTTGTATCGTGCCGTGAGAGATTTATCTAATTCTGCAATGTAGTATGTAATTGAGTTGCTTGATTAGATGTGGAACTACCATGTCTAGGATCAGAACATGTGTCCCGAGTGGGTTGGTTGAGGACATAGATCTATTAGGCTGTTGAGGTTAACATAAAAGTTAGCTGCATTCAGGTCTCTGATGCTTAAAGAGGGAAGTTTCTATAAGGTGTGGACTAACACCTTCTCCTAAAGAGGAAAAAGAATAGAGCACGTCTTCTTACATTTTTAACTCAATATTTTCATTAAACATCTCGTTAGAATGGAATTGTCTTGTAATCATCTGGTGAGTGTCAATATCACTGTTTTCAGTCATTAGCACTGGGAATGCTATATGTGGCTCATATCCCCTGCAAATTATTGGACTAATTGTTATGCTCTAGGCTTCTAAATCCATCTAATTTGGTTGCTTCCTCAGTGTACCCTGTTATACTATTGTTGTATTCATTTACTTGGTAAGTTCACTGTATGGGGCTGGGGTTTTTATTATTTTGCTTTAAGCAAGTGCATGGTGGATTTGAACCACCTTGGGCTATGAGTGAAGTTCAAAAATCAATTTGGAAGGTCTCTTATATCTGTTTTCTACTGTTTTTGGCTCCCCATGGAAATGCAAATTTTAATGTTCTGCACCTCATGCATTTTTCCTGGGTAACTGAGTTTATGCAGTGAGCTTTTTTTTGCAACAGATTTCAAGAGCTGCCTCTTTGCAACACCTGAATATTGGTGGTACCTTTATCACAGATGCATCTTTATTTGCTATTGCAGATAGCTGCTCACGGTTGAAGGTACTATTTTCGAATGCTGTTTAGTTACTAATGAGATAATAACAACAAAAAAAGGGAGATGACCGGTTTTGGGTACCCTTTAAAACCTTGAGAGCAACGATTAGGTTGTCGTGCTTTTCTCAGCTARGCAGCCTCATTTATAGTCCTAATCTCTTTCAGACTATTGTCCTGTGGGGCTGCCGTCATGTGACTGAAGATGGACTTCTAGCCCTTGTGAATAAATGTCGCAGACTAGAGTCGATCAATGTATGGGGTATGAGGGTTCCAGTGGACTGCTTCATCGGCTTGCTCACTATAAGTCCAGCTCTTCAGATAGTGCCTAAAGGAATGCTGAATGTTGAAAGCGTCGCCGTCTGGCCTGTCTTTTAAGGTGCATAATCTAGTTGCTATCTTCGTACGGTATTGTATAGATTGCTTCTCTGATTTATATGATATGTACAAATTGTTCCTTCTGTTACTTGTCATGATGAACCAATGGGGATGCCTTTGACATTCTGGCTTCAATTGATTCTTCATTCAAAAGAATGGGAGAATTCTTCTGTATCATGATTGTTTGAATTGAATAAAATTGAACTCTGTTGCAATTCTCCTTGGATAAATCCGAAATGCCCGCTGATGTCTGTATGAATTCTCCTTATTGTATTTTGTTTTTTCAAAAGAAAAAGGAAAAAGAGCAAACAAAAATGCTTTAATGGGCTCGATTTTTCACAATGTAAATACGCCTGATAAGTAATAAACTCACAAATATTCCAAGGAAAAGTCCTTCAAAAGAGTCATAAATTGGAGAAACAGGGACTGGAGGCCAGACTAGGACATAAACTCAACTTCCAATTTCTTCAAAAAGGAAGGAACTCATAATCACTAACTTATATCTCACTCACAATCACAAAGGTGGCATTTGTTCATTAGATTCTGGTACTGGCCTAGAAAGAAAACCCGAAGCAAGCGAAAAACAGATGAAGAACTATTCCAGAAGTACAGGTAGAGCCTTGTTGTAAACGTATTTGATCTTTTACCTACAACTGTGTGTGAGTTTGCGCGTACATATATGAATCTTCTCAAAGCCACTATGAAAGGAGAAATGAGATAAAAACAGCGTGCCTTCTCGAGACAAAAACAGATGGTAAGTTGGCCAAAACAAYATCAAACTTAGAACTTCTCCAAACAAATAGAAGCAACTGCACAGAAACATCACACGCGTAGAATTTTTTTTTTTCCCCCTTAAATTCGTCACTAAGGTTTAAAAAATATGCTAGCAGTAAAGAGTGCATGTCTAAAATGCACCAAAGTTCCTTAATAATACGATGAAATGGTGTACTAWAGTCAGTCAAGAAATTAAGCACCATTTTTTTCCAGAGCTAAGAGGAGGATGTAATAGCTCAAAATGGACTGGATAAAATTGACATGGCAAAAACATATGATTGCTTGGTCTGCATATTGTTGAAAATGTTTCGAAGGGGGAGAGAGAGAGGGAGGGAGGGAGAGAGAGAGAGAGAGAGATGCTTCCAGTTCTTGTTCTTGGGGAAATCTTGAAGAATAGATGGGAAAGCAAAAGTCTTAACAGATCAAGGAAATCGAGCCCCATTGTTTGTCTAACCAGCATGTCATATAGATCTCGGTGAAATATATGCAACAAATCAATAAAGATATTAAATTCCCTGGTCCAATTTACAGATCTTCCACCAGCCTTTTTCAGCTGATTTCATTATGTTGAACCTAAACAGAGACTTGGGCACATTTAGATCATGCTTCTCAACACACTGGACGTCCTATTTACCTTTTCTGTTTGTGGTTCCTGCCAGGAAATTTTGTTATCGTATGCAACGAAATAATCAAAGGTAGAACATTTGTCAATCAATCATTTACCTATTGTTATACTGAAGCAACTTGATTCAATTTAAGTAACTAACAGCACTGCAAAATAAATGGAAACGAAAGTAGGATTTGCATGAAAAGTTAATAAAAACATACTTGGTTTAGGTACTGGTCTTTCTCTTTCCTTTTGACCGCTACACAAACTCCTGGACTAACTCCTCAGTTTTGCTTTCATCATGTTAAGTCTTGAATGGATTTCTTGACCTTTTACTTGCTAGAGTAAGATTCGTATATCTGGATCCAAAATTTTAGGAATATGCCAATACCCCTGACTAACTAATTCATTGACTACAACAAGCCATTCTTCTGTTCTTGTCACAACAGAAACAATAGAATGGGAAAGGAGTACAGGCATAGAACCATTACACTTGGAAAATTAATAGTGGAAGCAGCTCCAGTCAACTGCACTGACCCAGAAAAACTTCCACCAGGACTGGTTGTTGCTGGAGTTGTGTTGGAGGCTGCAACATTCTTGCAACTTCCATAAGATGCTCCTGCCTGCAAAAAGTCCATAAATAATGTAAAACTATCAGTGTTAGCATTTGTTACTCAATCTAATTAAAAAAAAAAAAAAAAAAAACAACAATCACATTTACAAGGATGGCAACTAATTTCACATTTACAAGGTTGGCAACTAATCCTAAAATTAGACGAATACCTAGTCTACGCCCTTTTTCTTTTGACAAAGAAAGTACAAATATGTTCCTAAAGCCTCTTGATTAGCACATACGACACAAAAAGCTATTGAACATCATCTTGAAGAAGCAACAAGTAACCACATCAATTTCAACTTAAAAACAAATAAAATGTAGTGGTCTATAGTTCAATCTTTTCTATGGTAAGAAAAAGGAATAGAAAGATGAGTACTTGAATCTAAGGTAAACTGACTCGAAAACAAAAAACCAAAGAAGACAAAGTGTTAAAGATCTAGCAAGAATGTAAAATGGATAGTCATTTAATCCAGCTGTTGTTCTCGATTCAGTGGTATTGTAAGTTATGTAATTTTATTTAAAAGAAACTTGTTCTATTTGATATTTTCTTTAAAAAGTTGAAGCGTTGTGGGAGAGTCAATGTCTAAGTCCAAGTTATGAAGAAAAATGAAGCTTCTTTTTTACAAAAGCTTATTGTGACTTCACCATACAGTACAAAAAGTTAAGGAGAAGATATATTTTCCCCAGAAAAGAATTATCTATCGAGGGCCAAAAATGTGTGCTGGTGCACTTGTGGCTCAATGATCAAACAGACAAAAGCATTACAAAGACTTCTTATGTTTCATTGAGAACATGAATAGAAATCAATAGATTTGATAATCAAATTAGTAAACTTATGACAAGAGTATCACGTCTTCTGTGCATGATTTGATATTGTAACTGAGATAAGAAAACCAGTGAACTGATCGAGAAAGACAGACAAACCTGGCATGCAGTGACGGTAGGACATCCACATAATGTTTGACCATTCATCCTATCTAAAGCATCAAAAATGCCTCCTCCATCACTTCGCTGCAAAAACCTCATGTTAGATTTAGAAATTCATAAGGACTGCAAGTTATTTGAGTTAAAATTTCAGTACCATGTAGAAGTTCACACCCAAAAAATTAGGCATTGTATTTCCTGCAGCTTTATAACAGGAATTAACTAAATCAACCACTGAAACTGCATGTTCTTTGCAAGCTTGATTTTGGTCTGGGATTGTTGGGAAGTAATTTTGTAGAAACAGTGAAGCGCTTTTTGAGTCGAGTGGCTTTGATTCCTTTCTATTTGGACATGAACCAGGCACTATGCCACCATCTCCAGCTGAAACAATTACAGATTACTTGGTTCAGAGAGAAAATGCGTATGAATCCATCAAACCCTACATTATAATAGAGTACTTACGTTCATTTTCCACCATGTACCTCCACTGGTAAGCAATTCCTTCAGATGCTTCCTTCGACGAATCAGAAGTGAAAACTAGCAAACGGTGGTTCTCTTTTATCATGTCATTAACAATGGGCCAATCCCCACCCTTCTTGGGCATCCTGGAAACCGGGAACCAATATTTATCCAAACCAGCTTCAGTAAAAACCTTAGTTATTCCTTTTGGGGCATGGACATAGTCCTCAATTATGATGGTAACAATTTCAAAAGGGTTCTCATTCAAGAATGCTTGGACTTCCTTCAATGTGTCCAATGCAGGTTCCTGAGAGATTTCCAAGGCACAATTTCAAGAACTACTCAGATTAACTAATTAAAACCACTCAACTGAGGAAGAGAGAGTTTGATCGGTTTACAAAGGCCGTGAAGTTGAAACATTGCCCCCGAAACGAATGGCAGAGCCAGATGTCATTCTCGAAATCATACATATCCAACATCAATCCCCTCACTCCATTCTAAAGAAGACAATCAATCAAGCAAAAAGGGAAAAGAACATAGATCACATACAAGATACCTAATAAAAATAAGATGATCCTGCTTTTCACGCTATGCAAGTAAAAGTTGCGTGATACATAAAAGATACTGCATACTCTCAATTGATTCGTAACAGTGTCCTCTTGATTGTAGAAGGTAATCCTCTGAGCACCCGTCAACGATGGAGCATCGACAATGGAAAACGCATTGTGAGTAACCAGCCATGTGTACTTGTTGAATGGCAGCCCACTAACCTGACCTCATCAATCATCACCGATATTTGAACAAACGCAAAATGGCATAAGAATCTATCTTACAACGATAAAAGCAAGACTGATCGAACAATTTAGATTATTACAAATGAAGTTGGGATGTTAGCTTGTCCTCTGGTACAGAAAGGTTGAGTCTTTCCTAGTGCAGGGCAGTTGCCGCAGTAGAGGCCAGGCCCACAATCAGTGGGTGAGGTACAAAAGTCCAGAAGCTGTAAAATTAAGCAAAATTCAGCTAAATCAGAAAAGGAAAGTGATATTGCACGGATCTGCATACTTCAAATTTCAGACTGTTAAGTGTATAAAAAGGAGCAGGGACCTGGCAATTGCCGGTGGAGCAAGCAGTGGAAGTGAAGAGGAAGGCAGGCGAGAGAAGTAGAAACAACATCGAGAAAAGAAAGAGTTGGAATCCATTTCCTTTTCCATTTGCAGCTATGAAATGGCAGCTGCATCTCCTCATGCTGTCACAGTTCTCTTCCGCAAAACCCGCCAGCATGGGTAGGCTGAGGATGCTGACACTGACTGCATACACTCTACAAGATTGAGTTGAACTAAAAGCTAAAAACGGTCTTGTCCCGGGTACAGACTATAGTTATAAAATATAATAAAGAAACTAAAGAGAAAAAGCAAAAGCTCCGGTTTTACTAGGATATGATGAGAGAGAGGCTAATCGAGAAGAAGATGGTGCCAATTTTTTGCGTTCCAGTCGCGGGCCGCGGGCTTTACCTAGTCTTTACTTAATGGCTATCAACTTTAACTTTTTATCATTTCGTAATTTGGACTTTCTAGACATTAGCCTTTTATAGTTAAAAGCCATGGCCGAAAATGCTGATGAGACGTTAGGGACGAGGCCGCAGGGAGGAATCCAATATTGATCAAGGAGGCGAGACAAGAAATATGGGTTTCTTTATCTGTTTTCACGTGGTGGGACACGCTACCGGCGTCGGGGTTGCTTATTGATATTTCCCTCAGCCGGTGGTAGTGTTCTAGGAGGCGCCTTCTCCTACTGGTCGACCAGATTGGGTGATGGAATGTCTTCAAGTACCTATATTTCAGAATGAATCTGGTCTCCAGAAATAATAATGGAGAAATAACTTTCACACCACAAATACTGATATCATCGAAGTTAGCCAACATGGGAACCACAATCTCGACAGATACCTATATTTCGGAAAACAGCAGATAAAGGTTAAGGTAACAATCTAATCAGAACCAGAGAGCAACCAAAAGACACCCTGGAAATAGATATCAAATTTTGGGATCATAATTATGCAAACCATATGTCAAAAGTTGCAATGAATTTGCAAAGAATGTATCAAGATAGTTTCGGAGTATTTGCCCCTCCATAGGATCGAACAATAGACTGGATAGTTCATCCCAGCTAAAGGCAAATACCAATTGTCCAGATGAAAAGATTCAAAGAGTTGTGTCGCTAATCCCAAGATGGACGCCAATGGTCTCACCGGCAACAAATTGATTTGAAATTGCGGCTAAAGTTATTCAAAATGGTTAGGGACAGAAAACCATAAACCTCTAGCTCATTCCAGCTAAAGGAAAATATGAAATGTCTAGGAAAACATTCAAAAAGAGTCTGTTAGAGTAATCCAGAGATGCAGGCCAATAGCCTCACTGGCAACGAATTGATTAGAGGTGCCATCTATAGGGTATCCAAAACCATCTTTTCATTGGGAAAAGAATGAAAAATAATCAGATCTTAGTGAACTGAATGCCATTAGGTATGCTTCTTTGCACGACCGCTTGAAGGACCAGCATACTCTTTCTTGGAACCAGATGCCTCAGGTTTTCTTGCCCAGGCAGGAGCTCTATCTGGCTCGTAACGGTAATCGTAAAACAGTTCCTCTCCTGAATGAATTCTTTCCTTGGCAAATATACCAACTCTGTGATCCCCAGCAACCATAATGACCTGCCAAAGGAAAACGTAATGGATAAAACTGGATGCAGGTAAGGCAAACAACTTGGAGATTGCCTTCATCATTAAGTATGTATTTTGAGTTTACCTTTGCATAACAGTTTGGTTCAGGGGAATGATTGGCAAACTTCAACTTATCACCTTTCCGATAAGCATCAAGCACATACTGCAAATAAACATATGCTTGTAATGCATGTATTTTTGTTTATGGATTCTGTGTGTGCATGCGAAGGGGGAAGGGGCTGGGGGTAATACTGTCAATCAAAATGTCAAATTTAAGTAGGCATCAGAAATCTTACCTGATCATTAAGGTTAAAGAGAAATGAAGAATTCTCACGGTCATAGATCTTGCCACGCTTATCAGCTTCACGATGGGAGATCAGTTCACCAGTATATTCCCCAAGGTATTCATGCTTGGCAACATTATTCTGAAATGAAAATAACAATGAGTCTGAGAAAAGTAAAAAATCAAGACAACAAAACAGTGTATTACCTTCAAGAATGCCCCCCAGCCAGATATATCAGACCTTCCAAGTAAAACCTGTAAAGAAATAATAGCAATAACAATTACTAACAATAATAGGAAGTATTCAAATGAGAATAAACTAGGATCCTAGTGTCATTTGTTCATGAGAACTAGTACAAGGTTCCCGAACTATCTTTTTTGCTGTAAATTCCGGCTCTACGATATGCTTAATAGTGTTATTCTTATCATTTTTAAGGGCCTGCAAGCCCAAACTTCGACCAAGCCGCTAGGCCAGAGCAAGCTGAGCCCTTGGCCTGACCAATTCCAATCTCTCCATCTTTGCAACAGACCCTCAAGATACGAAGAACTGGTCCAGCACAGCAAGTAAACAAAGCTATAGGCCAGACCACATRTCAACTCCAATCCATAATAATAGAAACCATTATGCCAGAATTATTGACAAGGGTGACAAATACAGCATATTCAACAAAGAGAATTAACTGTGGCYATAAACTCCAGGGGCCACTAGGAAAAGCAACAAAAATAGGGGTCACCGAAGATAACTAAGTAAACTTTTCTTCCCAACCATGCCCTTGATGCAAATTGGAGCGTGGGTCCCTTGTCAACCCCTTAGATGCTGTGGTATGATATTGACATTGATTCTACATTCAATATTTTATTTGCCCCTAGTAACTTTAGCTTATAACTAGAAACTGGACATCCTCCTACTTGACGAAGTTGTTTATTTTGAAATCTGAAAGTCAATTATATGAAACCCAAGCGAGGCACCAGAGAGAGAGAGAGAGAGAGAGAGAGAGAGAGAGAGAGTAACCTAAAGGTTTTTGAATAGCAAAGCTTTTCTGAGGTGCCATTAAATGATGCTTCACCATATTTAGCAAATTAATGGACACATAACACCATTTGTCTTCAGCAACCACGTGGTGATTGGCAAAGAAAATCCATGTTAAAACTAAGTTTGCAATCAAAATTGTAAAGTGGTTGATTTGAGAAGGATAACATAAGAAGATAAGGAGAGAAGGGGAAGAAAGTAAGTAGAAAAGGAAAAAGCACCCTGAGAGAATAGTAACATCACTATTAGCAGGTTCAAAACCAACATAGTAGTTTCTAACTGAAAATTTAAGAAGGCCCAAGAGAAAACTTGATTTCGCTCCAAGGAGAATATACTTTTGTTTGCAAACATCCAATATTTGTTAAAACTTTTCTCACTTGATAACAGTATTTCCTCTAGAGAAATGAGAATGACATATGTGTCATTATGTTTCAGAACTTTATTGTTGTTTGAGGAGAATATGATTACCCTTTGCTGTTGTTTGAGGAGAAGCTTCATATTCCTGCATTCGTAATTATCGCCTCTTTGGAAAGGAACGCCAAGTGTGCCATCACCACAACTACAAGGCCAAATACTAGGAAGTCGGTGCAACAAAATGAAGAACGTGACTAAAGAAAAAATTCAATCTGACAGACTGGACAGAGCAGAAAAAAATTATAGCTTTGATAACTTGAACATACAGGTGTAGAAGTTTATACATCCACATTGTTCAAGCTAACTCCAATAGAAAAGAGCATCTGAATTGTTTCTTTGCTACAATCTTGGTTACTATACATTAGATTTGAGAACAAAGCCCCAAAACCCGTTATATATAGTGAAGAATAAGGTTTATCATGTAAAGTACTTAATGTAGTTGTTAAACAGGAGAAGAGTTATGTACTTCGATATATATAAACATTCTTTCACGCGCTGATGTAGTATTTCATAAGGAAATTGCAACTAAATTACTTCTATAGCATGGACCCAGCCTCTAAATAAATTATAAAGTTAGTTGCCAGGTCAGCGTTTATAATGGGTAACCAAAAAATGAACCTAGTCTAGCGATTCTCCTTCAATTTTTTTTTTTTTTTCCTCCCTAAAACCACACATATGTCAACCAAAAGTATGCCGTTCCAGGAAAGCCAGTTTTTAATCTTTCAACGAAAAGGAACAAAGTTATTATCAGAAATATACCCCAAATCACCAACCACCATCCCAAGTGGCATGGTATAGATAAAGTATCCCAGAGTAACTCCATCTTTCTTATCAGTTTTGACAAACTGAAGTTACGAAAAAAAGGAAATAATTAATCATAAAGAATCTATACAGAATCACAATCTGGTATTACCTGATCCAGCAATTTCTGCAAACATCAGGATCACATTCCCTGTCTGCAGCAAAGCAAGGGCATTGACGACTTCGACACTGACTCTTGGCACAGTGGCAACCCCTGAAACGATTCTTGCAACTCTTTGGACATCTGAAATTATGAAACATTGTCTAGCTCTCAGAAGTCTAATGAGGGGATATCCAAGCAAGGATAATATCATTCATGGCAGTACTTGGCATTAGATTGGGGGATTCTTATACCTTTGGCAGGTGATTCACCATTTCTTCTTTCCCTTTTCCTCCTTTTTTTTATTGGTGAGATGGAGGGGTTGGGGGAAGTTTATGAGTTAACCTTTTAGATTAGATCCAAAAAGG
This sequence comes from Rhazya stricta, assembly GCA_001752375.1. Lineage (NCBI taxonomy): Eukaryota > Viridiplantae > Streptophyta > Magnoliopsida > Gentianales > Apocynaceae > Rhazya > Rhazya stricta. Next base: position 7,532,123 of record MEJB01000013.1, on the reverse strand, counting down.
AAGAGGGTGGCATTGGATCTTTTCTCTCTTTTCTTTAGTTCAAGAGCCCCATTCAATTGTTAATTTTTGATGAGAGAAGAATGCTTTAAAACTTGAATAAATGCTTCAAGATGGAGCAAGGAAATTTTGCTCACCCACAATATTTTTCACAACAGGTCCCATTTACAACACATGGACAGTCCTTGCCACAGGGAGATTGACAGGTGCATGGGTTATACTGTATGCACGGCAGATCCTTCCTCTCAGAAATCCTTTTCCTGATTGAATGGTATCCAGCGGACTTCCAAGTATATTTCAACCGGCGAACTTTACCTCTCCTCCTCAAAAACCTTGACCTTCTTCGTACTCCTTTACCCTAATTCACATTCCATACTCAAAGCACTAAATTTCATATACATGTGGAAGAAAAAGATGCAAGAGGCAATGGATCAAGAGAAAATACGAACCGTAGTTTCATTACCATCAACCTTGTAGCCCTCAATCAGAGCATTTGCGCCCTCACCTGCTTGAGAGAACAGCTTATCCTCAGAGCTATTCATATACATGAAAACATCCGCACATGTCTTCCAACCATTCATTAAATTCCTTGCAATCAAACAGCTGTATTACAAAGAGAGGTTCATCAGAAATTAAAGGCATGAATGAAGGATTTACAGATAACACTGTGTAGCATATCCTGTATTCACATAGCACATTAGGAAGGTAATGCAACCCTACAAAGTAGTAATAAGTAACTTCAACCACATTCTTTTAGCTATCTGAAGATGAAAACCATGTGGAGAATCAGCAACAAAACCAGAGGGCATAAAATTTTCCTTCAGTTATAACATAATACAAAACAGTCAGAAATTGACTTTTTTAAAATGACATATCATATTGTGTTAGTCTAAAGAACTCCACAAAAAGATGGATATAGGATCCAGTAGAATAACACTAAAATCAATTAAAACTACAAGCACCATATCCAGGAAAACATATCCCGAAATTCACAGAGAAACAAGTATGCAGAAGTTCGTATTTGGATTGATAAATCATCCGTATAAGGTAAAGTGGACATTCAAAAATTACCAAAACAAGCACAAGTTGACCAACCTGTTCCGGCCAAAAATCACTAAACCCTTCTCATAGAGGGCCTTTTCCATTGGTTTCCAAGATTTATCATTGCTAACTTCTTGTCTGTAACTACTCTCATTTGCAAAATCATCTTTTGTAGGGGTTTCCTCATTACTAGCGACCGGTTGGATAGCCAGAATCTCATTTTGTGGGGAACCAGGAGGCTCAATTTGCAAAGGTTTGTCATCATCTGAAGGAGGAGATTTCATCCGAGACCTTCTTGTGCTTGGAGATTTTACTTTCGGTGAAGATGAACTATCATCTTCATCTTCCTGGCGCGAATTAGAACGAAGATTCAGATCTTTCAGACTCAGACTTCCACTTGCAACAGGATCAGAGTTAGAAGATAAGGTTTTCTTCTGCCTCTTCCTCATGGCAACTAGGACATGCTCAGCTATCCGCTTGCTATTTCTCTTTTGTACACCACATTTTCCGACAAGCTTACTCTTGCGTGGTGATGAAGGTGGCTGAACAGCTGCAACATCATTTAAAGATCTAATCTCTAAGTCACTGCTTTCAGATATGTTTTTGGCATTTGGTGAACCACTGTCACTTTGGGCAGACTTGGATCGCATTCGTACAGCTGGACCAGCATTCTTTCTCCTAGGCACCTGAGAAACACTATCACATGGCAGCAAATATTTTTCTTCACAATTTCCTCGACCAGGGAACCTCGTTGGAGCATTAACTTCTGGTTTGAGGACCTGACAAATGAGATGCATCCAATAAGAAACAGTCGGAAAGATAGTACCAGAAAGTAGAAGTAAAAACGCCAGCTAATGCACAAGCTGATCATAATACCATGTTCTTAAGTGCATAGCCTTCCAGAGAAAACTGGTAAGAATGCTGGACCAGGAAATTAAGATTACTAATTGACTAACTTGAGCAAACAAGAACAAAAGATCATACCACCCGAAAACAATTTGGGCTGCATGGATCCTTTTCTGCATCTGGAGAACACCATGGAGGCTGTTTCTCAGCCTAATTAACCCCCAAAAAAGAAATTAGACTGTCATGTTACTGGTCCTGAGAATTATAATATTCACTTAACAGTATAATCAACTTACAGGAAATACTAGTTCTTGTGAACATCCATGTAGCCTACAGTCAAAGACCTGAAAGTAGAAAGGAAAGAAGAACGCCACATTTAGGATAAAAACATATCTTTGTCATTAAAGTTCAATGTTTCAGGATTACAAAAATAGACATAGAGGATACACACACGACAGCGGCGGCAAAATAGATTGTCAAATGAATCCAAAGCTGCATCAAGATCCTTATCAAGATATGAATGCACAGTTCCATCATTCAGATTGCTTATACCATTTGCTTCCTTAATRAGATCTTCATATCTTGCCTGCACAAGATGCTTGATAGTGGTTAATCTCTGTCAGAATATTCAGGAAACAGCTRAGCCAAAGTTTGCACTATGACCAGCTTGTTAGAAAAACTGGAAGGACCAAGACTATACCTTCACTTCACAAGGCTTTCTAGAAAAGCACTGAGCCAGCAAATCCAATACAACATCAGATATGCCATATTCTTGGGCAGTAAGTCTGTAAAAAGAAAAGACAGATTTAAAATATGTTTCCACAGGCCTCATAACATAAACTATTCCACACTAGATTCTGGATGACAATGCATCTCATGAATCAAAATGTTTGGGAACCAGAAAAGCAACTACAAAGATCACACTACCAAAAATGAAAAATCATAGTATTTAGCTGTTAAAAGGAAAACTATCTGACAGCATTTTGTTGCAAAGGATGGGATCAGGCTACATTGAAATGAAAACACAAAATACAAGCAACATGTGCAGGGACTTTCCGCAAGTACAAACAGCTGAAAAGGGCACATTATTGGATTGATTAAGTAAACTGAAAATATACATATACCAACCGCAAAATGTAATCTTCAGATTCTGCAAACTCCTTCTTCTCTTCCTCTTCTTCAACTGTTTCTTCCTCACTATCACTACAAATTAGAGCTTCGCCACCCTCAGGGTCATAGTAAATTCTTCTTCGACCAACTACTGACTGATCTTCAGTCATTCTCTGATTTCTAAAAGTTTTAACAAATTCAAACACTAACTGGATTAAGACAATATTGCAACAACCAAAAAATGATGACACCAAGTAGAGCATTAATACAAATTTCAAGAAGCAAATAATATGTCGAAACAGAAGCAGTTTACATTCTACTAAAACATGATTACACACTCTCAAAGGACCAAAAGAAAGAAGGAGACTTCAAAGTAGAAAGTTGAACCTCTGGCTGGATCTCAAGTCAACTCATCAGTTGCAAATATGGGAGCAAAATTTCAAAAAAGAAATATATTCTGATTTCGTTTTTCCTTTTAGAATTCGTCTTCTAGCGATGAAGAGAAGAATGTAAGGCACATTTGAGATCAGTAAAAAGATGGCAATTCCCAAATCTACACTCACATATCACAACTTACATAGGTTGACGCCATGCAAGTTAAGAGGCTTAACAAAGGTTTAGATGAAGACGATGATCTCACAAAGCATGGAAGATGGATCTAGAATAAAGAAAGGCTCTGCTTTTGGCATCTATTATGAGTCAAAAGACTTCTAAGACAAAGTATCTTTTACAAGCTACTACAAATATAAACACAGAGTAGTATTACTCTTGCCTTGACTTCAGCAAATAGAAGTGCTGCATTAACAAGGAATTTGAGTTCGAGACTTTAGAAAACCAAGTATAGCTTACCAACTGCAACGAATAAACCCACAAACCTGGAAACAACTATCTTCACATACCTGTCCAAGAAGATCCAAGTGGTATAACGAGGTAACTTTTTCACTTCTGGAAGTTTGATAGGACGAACAGCATTCTTGACTGCAATGCTTGATCCAAGAAGTATTGCTGAAGAGGCATATCCATCTTCTTGGGAGCTACTGCTGTCCTCATCACCATTGCTAGTACCAATACCATTTTGGAGATCAATTGCATCTTTCTGCCTCTTTGCCAACAGATCTACACTCTGATTCGAGCCAATAATGTTAAGGTTTCTTCTTTCTGTTGACAACTTATAAAAATTGTTGATGACATCAACAACCTTTTGAGCATTTTCTTCCATCCTTTTCTGAAACAAACAAGAAGAATTTAAAAAATTTTTCATCTCTTCCTAAGATGGTGTAGCCAACATTTAGGCAATATTTGGTAACATAAGGGTGCACCTTTATATGAACTGTGCGTTTGGAGGCTACTGCTTTCTTCAGATAATCAATAAGTGCCTGTATTTCCTCTGGTGCTGCACTCTTTTCACCACATACCACAATCTGTAAAAGAAGCACAAGTTCAACAAGCTTGGGAGTGAAAAAAGGTATTAAAAAGAAAAGGAAGTAGAATAATGTTATGGTATAATCTGCACATAGATTTTAAAATTCTAAAAATAAAATGTCACTAATATCTTTCAGCATCTTTGCAGCAGATATACATGAAAAAAAATCAAAGAACCTGCGCAATGTGCACACGCCTATGTCTGAGTATATAATTAAATTTTCATAGGATTAGCAAGCATTGAATCCTAACTACACTGGAAACAGAGATTCTTATGGAAAAAATTAGCATAACCAAGTCAGCAAGTGTCCTTCCTCCAGAAAGTGAAAAGGTATGGCATGTAGTTCCAGGATTCAAGRCTTGTCAACTCAAACTGACATGTTAATTAAAACCAAAAGAAAGCTATGAAAGCAATTCCAGCATTGTTCTGTCTTCTGGAAGTATAGATATTTCATTTGCACAAATAGAAGTACCGTTCTTAGGATGCTCGCATTTTTCTTTCATCCTTACACTTTCCTAATTGGTAAGTCTACTTAGGGCCTGTTCTCCTAAACTTAAAACAGGTGCTTTTAGCTTTTTTCATTATAAACCTTACCGAAGCAGAAGCTAGAGTGCAAATTCATCTATTAAATAGAGATGTTCGGCATAATTTTCATGCAGGGATTTTGTATAAACAAAAAGAAAACGAAAAAGAAAAAAAAGATGAAGTTCATCAATACTGAACAGGCAAAAATGAAAACAGAACAAAACAGAAAAGAACAAAACGAATAAAGGTTGGATTTGGTTGGATCACTTTGGAACAAAAATTCCTTCAGATAAATAGGCATCTTCATTTTGGACGTGAAATTCCAAACAATCAGGCCATAATCTTTTAGCTCATGGGGTATGATTTTGGTGAAAATCAAGGAAATACCCCAGAAATTCCAGCATATGCCCCCTGTTTCATAATGCTTTTTCAATGCTAAAAGCTGAAAGTAGAACTATCAATTATAAACTTCGTTTCTAGTTTGTTTGGGTTTCTAATAAAAAAGGGAATTATTTTTTTAATTCCTTTTGCAGAAAACCAAAACCAAGAAAAGAAACGAATTGACTCAGTGTTTTAAGGTTCTTTTGGTTGGAATAATATTTTGAACGCTTGTGATTACAAGAAAGGAAATGAATAGACCTTCAACATATCTACCGTATAGAATGACTACACCAACATCAAAGTAAAATAAACCCAAAAGCCTTATAGAAATGGTGATTCAAAAAATAAACAGCTGTTACTGCAAGAGCATCATCGGAGGGCTCAGATCTCTGAAAAGGTTCAGAAAGATGCTTAGAGCGCAGAGAAGATTTAGATCGGGAGACTTTGTGCTTCGGCATCGCGTGACGAAGAAATTCGTTGACCACACCGAGAAAGATCTCAAAATGGAACTCGTGATAGAGATCTGTCTCATACAAAGGTCAATGCCATCAATAAACATAAGCAAGAGAATCTGAATATCTGATATGATGTCTAACCAAGAGGAAGAAAAACATTGAAAAACAAAGACTCACTTGGCAAGCCAGAACTGCAACCCTAGGTTAATGTTGATATCTTTGAAATAGTTTAGGGGCTTGGCAAAGGAGTGCTTATATAGATTGAAATGAAGCCACAGATACGATGTACACTTGTCACCCTTTACCTTTACATTTTATTTTTTTGGAAAGTTTGTTCCCAAATTAATGAGGGAATTTAAGTTTAAACAAATTAGAGAGGCCTAATAAGCTTATAAATTTATGAATCAGCAATACATAGAGCGCTTGTGAACTGAGAAGCCTAGCCTCATGCCAAAATAGTTTACGCTAAAACTTAATCAGTGTAACTTTCTTTTAGCCCCCACAAAATGAAATCGTTATTAAATCAAGAGTTCAAGGCTAGTTGAGCATTGTAGAAGAGAAAATTAATTATAAACTAATATATCATACAATTTCATTTACGTTGATTGATGAATTATTTAACAAATTATGTTGTTCTCCTTGTCCTCCTTTTTTTCCCCCTTCTATCTCAGCACCTTTACCAAGACTTTAATTATTTACCTGGYTACTGTAGCCAACTCGAATGTCCATTTTAGAGAGCATTTCATTTAAATACAGTACTATCTATAACCCCATAGTAGAAAAAATTGGCATTGCTTGCGAGGAATCCGCTTGGTCATAATTTAATGCTCTGCAGTTCAAGCCCCGGGCTGACAGCAGCATATCACGTCATTTTGGAAGATTGAGATGTTGGATTAATTAAGACCTTACTGCTTAAGCTTTTATTACAAAGTTAACTTGTCATAGGCCTCTTTGATGGCCAAAGAACTTCTTAGTATAGGCCATGAGGATGGATTTCCTTTCCTTTTCTTCATAGCCCTCCTGAATCTAATGAAATTTGATAAGCTTTTAACTAAAAATGGACTAGCACAAATATGAAATCTGAAGAAAGTATAATATACGAGGAAAGAACAAAATCTTAATCTAAAATCTAAATATAAAAAACATCAACCAGAACTGGATAGACAAGTATGGACTTTCCTTCTCATCTCATAACCAAGTACTTATTCTTCATATTTCCCTTTTTTTATGACCAATATGGTGAAGAATAAGGTCTCAAAGTTCAAGGCCATAACAATATTCATCTACCATAACATGTAAATGATTTGAAACTTTGTTAAACAGGAATTTGATTTTATAAATAGAAGTTCCATTGACTAAATCATCTTCTTCTTCTTCTTCCTTTGGCACTTTTATAGGTATTTAATTAGAAAGAAAGAGAAAATCTATTTTCAGATGAAGACACGCTTAACCTAAAGCAAAGCATATTAATCTCTTAACAAATAAAACATGCAAAACAACAACACATCTTGCATGGCTCATGAGGCGTCCATTGCATGTAACTGAAACTCCAAAAGTAGCAACTAAACCAATTTCATATCAAGACAAGCTAAAGTAAAACAATAACTAACATCCGCAGACCAAGGGAAGAACACCACTTGATCTCCAATTCCATAGTAGAACAGCAAAACATTTGTGATTCTGAAGTTTAGAAAATAAAAGTTAACAAGCAAATAAAAATTGGTTGGCAATGTTAAGCTAGCATAGGCTCATTTCTCCAGAATCCAGCACATTTCACAATACCTCATAAATTCAGAGAAAAAAGACAGCTTGACCGTTTTATATTTCGTAATGAGCTCCATATGAACAGCGTAGTAGGCCAGTATATCAGTAGGTATGATCAGAGTTGGACAGAGTACATAACAAAAAGATAAAGATAACCATTTCCAAATACATGCACAATATCTAACCAGATAGAACGTGGAGACGCAATAAACATATAGAACAGCATAAACACGAACATTATAGGCGGCAATGAGCGCTTAAATGCAGTTTGAATAGGGAGATGATTGCGATGAAACAAAGACATTACAGGAATGGGTACACTGGAAGAGCCGGATCGGGAAGCCGAAGCTGGAGATGTAGATGATACCTTGGACGCCGACATTGCCGGTGAAGGTGATTGTTCGTCGGCGTTGAGCACGATCCGGCAATGGAGCTCCAGATATAAATCCGAGTCATGCACCGGCAAAGCCCATTGCAATACTGGATAAATTGTAGAATAGAATCTTAATTTTGATTTGGCGGGCCGGTCGTTAAAACCCTAGCCTATTGAAATTTGAGCGATGGTGGTGTTTGGGTCCTTTTGAGGGACCAATAAAGAAGGGAGTTTCTTCCTCGTCTTTTCGCTTTTTCATTAACGCCATTATTTTGAATCCGATGAGGATTTATTTATTTTCAGAAGTGTATAATTTTTATTTTTTGAACAAGAAGTATAATTATTTATTGGATAAGTAAAAAACTGGGTAACGCGGTAAGTATAAAACAAGAGAAGTTTGTGGTTGGCTTTCCTTTCTTTTTCCCCTGATTTGGTCTGGAGAATAGTGTCAGTGAGAGGATATTAAATTTGGTGGGAAAACTTGAAGCGGCACCTAAGCTTTTGAATTATTCCCGACAGGTCAATGGGTTGGGCTGTAGTCCAGCGGACCAAGTTCCAACTCAAACTATGTCTTTATAGGCTCCGGTCACATTTTTCCTTTTTTTCTTTTTTATTAAATAGGTGATTTTAACTATTTTCATTATACTGTTTAAATTATTATTGCAATATGTGACTCTTTCCCTTATTTTTATTTTTTCTCTTTAATTAGGAAATTAGATGTGTTTTTCTTTTTCTTTTTACAACTTAAAATATTCTTCTGGATGAATTCTGAAAAAAAAAAAAAATTAAGTATGAAATTGTGTTGATTAAGCCCTTGAATGATCAAATTTCTCAAAAGGACCCCCCAAAGGCAGATTAACATTTGTTCAAAACTATTTGTAAGGTACTCTTTTTCTTTTTATAGTAATATCCCTTTAAATGGAGAATTTTTTTGACATGAGGTGTCTGTAATAATTTTTGAAAGGTGATTATGAATTATGGATGTCAAGACATCATTAACCTTTTATCTTTTTGAAAAAATATTATTTATGTGTAAATTAAATAAATTTTATATGAAACGAAATAAATAAGAACAAAAGAACAGAAGGTGGAGGGATTTTTTTTTTTTTTTTTTTTTTTTTTTTTTTTTTTTTTTTGTAGTTCACGTTGATGCGCCTGGTTTGTGGTTAATTGAAGGTGGGCCATCATCTGATCTTCATATTTGTATGGACTCATAACAGCACAAGAAAATAGTTCACGTCTAAGGCTCGAAGCCCGGCCCAGGAGGAAAGCCTTATTCCACGCCGAATTGAATTGCAACGATATCCGAAACGGATCGAAAGGAAAGAAAAGCACAGAACAGCGGGAGGACATGAAGGCGAGCGGCGGACTGTTGTTCGGAGGTCCATGCGCCTCTGCGTTTCCTACTGTACTTTTTGGTCATCGCAGACACACAGTTCGATGCTACTCATCTTCTTCTCCTGGTACAGCCACCCTCCAGTTTCGCTTTTTGCAGATACATAGAGTGACAAGAAGTTATCACTTTAGGAAGTAGTGTTTTGGAATTTTTTATTCTTGGACTGCAGACCATGTTTCGTTTATTAAAGAAGTAGCAGCAACTCAACCTCCAGAGCATTTGAATCATTTACTGAAAATGCTTCAGGTGAAAGGTAAAGTACCACCATATTTCGAACAAACTCTTTGTTTTCCACTTCCTACATGCGAACCAATTTTTTTCTATTCTGCCAACATCTAGTTAATAGCTACCCGACGCTTGATGCTGCTTGTTAAGTATTCTTGATTATTAGAAGATGGTGACAAACTGTACTCAATGAGGCAACTGATTATTGGTCTACTACTGACCTATACTTTCCCATAAACCAATAGAGCCATCGAGCTAGTTAGCTAGCCACCTGAATTGAAGTAATTGTGATTTAGTTTGGAATTTGATTTTTTTATTGAGATTGGAATTTCCCAGGTAACATTTTCTTCTGAAGTAAGCAATTATGCCGAGATATTGTCACGTCAAATTCAATTCTTTGCACTGTTTGTATTTTGGAAGCAATGTGGCCATTGTAGTAATTGCCAGTTAGTGAAACCATGGCCGTTGGTCCTTAAGAACTCTGCCATTTTTATTTCTTTGTGGCAGGTGAATCAATTGTCTCTCCTGGGGCCAAGCAAGGGCTTCTTCCTCTTGCTATACCTCTATCTAAAAGCAGCTCAGGTGAAAATATGACTTGCATATGAGTGATAAATGTTCAAGTTGAGGCCTTCTATTTAGCTTCATAAATAATTTTCTTGCTTATAGGTTCTATAACTGCATTGCTGCGGTGGCCAACTGCCCCTTCTGGGTAAAAATTAGGCAAAACATTGCTGAGAATCGTCTTAGGGGTTTCTTTCGGTTGATCTGTCTTTCTACTGATATCCACAGGATGGAGATGCCAGTGGTTGAGGTACGCAGGCATGGAGTGTGGCTTTTGGCCAAGAATGTAAGCGGAACATGGATACATTTTGTTTAGTCGATCCTTGTTTGAGCTTGTTATAGAGCTTTAATTCCACAAAAATTCATASTTATTATTCCTCTTGATTTCTCCTGCCAAATGATCTTACTGCAGGTGAATCAGTATATGCATAGGATTTTGGTAGAAGAAGATRCTAAAAACTCCCAGGAAAGCAATGATGAGTTATTTCATGCCTCAGCAGATGCTGGAGTGAAGCTCTATAAGATGGGTGACTTTGCTGCGTCCCAGATTTCAAGTGTAGATAGCTATCTTTTGAAGAAGGTAGCACAACGGTATCTACCATTCATTAAATTTTGGCTAATTTAACAAAGGGCCATAATTGAATAATTATTCCAGGTCGGCTTATTTCCAGACATCTTAGAGCGCAAAATCAAGCATCATTTGAAGAAGGGGGACCATGTAAGAAAACTTTGAGTTATCTTTACGGCCGATTGGGTTCTCAACTTTTATGGTGATATATACATCATGGTGAAAGGTTTCAGCTTTGGTGACTGGGGAATTCTATACAAGAAAGGAGCATTTTCCAGGATTTGGACGGCCATTTGTCTTTTATGCTGAAGTTCTACTGAAGTCTGTAAAAGTCTTCCGCTGATTGAGATATTGAGGATACTGTGTATTATATTTGTGAACAATTTGCTTTCATGCATTTTATAGGGTAGGGCGAAGTCTGGAAGCTAAAGATTCTGCAAGGGGGGCATTAAAATCACCTTGGTGGACTCTGGGTTCCCAATACCATGTTTGTGATCTACTATTATTATTAGTGCTTTGTCCCCTCGCTTGTTTGTCAAAAACCACGTAATTGGAATAGAAGTGTTCAGAACTTGTATCATGCTGATTCTTTGTCTAGAATTTTATCATGTGGATTGATTAATCCACCTTTTTTGCGTACGCTACTTATACAGGAAGTTGCTGATATAGCTAAATGGGAAGATGAACAAATTGAGTACATCAAAGAGAAGGTGTCAGCCGAGGGACGACAAGAAGATATAAAGAAGGGAAAGGAACCTGCCCAGGTAAAGTCATAGATAGTTGTTGACCCTAATCCTGGTATTTAATTCATTTACTTCCTTTATGTGTGTGCCTCATCTCCTGACCTATCAATTTTGCAGGTTGCTCTGGATGAAGCTGCTTTCTTACTGGATTTAGCTTCTGTGGAAGGTACCTGGGATGATTGTGCGGAGCGAATTGCCAACTGTTACGAAGAAGCCGGACTACATGCTGTAGCCAAATTTGTCCAATATAGAGATTGATCATCAAAGAACTCTGTTCTCTTTCTTGCTTATCTACATTTCCAGTTCTACTGCGATCTTCAATTTTGGTAATCAAATCTTTAAGATGATTTTGTTTTGGATTAGACACTGAATTTGATGGGGAATGCTAATGGGCATTATATCTCCGTCTTTCGCTTTTGGGGTTATTCACCTTGCTGGCAATTCTAAATGAGAACATTTTCTACTTATTTTACATTACGTAGTTCATGGTGTCTTTTGTTCAATAAAAAGTACGTAATCTCTTTCTCTTGTTTGATGCTGTGAAAAGGTCAAATTTCTTTATTTCTTAAAATTTTCTACAAAGAAAATTGAACAGCTGCACTCACAGTTATGAACAACCTTGTTATTTGAGTAGATGTTTAACAAATGAGGAGACTGTTTTTCCTGCCAGTGTTATTCTTTCCTATCCTCAATAGCTTCCTTACGAATCCTCTACCTCCCTTCTTCTTGCTGGGAACAATAGCCAAGGAACTAACCGCAGCTTCATTTGTATGGTGATCAACCTCAACTGGATTTGTCAAACTCCCTAGACTCTCTGATGCTTTCTTGCCATGAGAAGCAGAGTGTTCATCACCATCCAGAATAGTTTCCTTGGTTTTGGGAGACTTGAGATCCTCAATATCATCTTTGTCTTCAGCCAGCATTTTGTCTAGGAGGGATGACCGCCGGTGAACCTTCTTCTCAGGAGCAGTCATGCTAGTCATAATACTGTCAGCAGGGTCAGATATGACCTTAGGAATAGTTGCTGTGGCAGCAGCATTGTGGGCAGGGCTGAAGATGACCTTATCAAAAAGGGCAGCCTCCGTGGGTGAAGCCAATGCCTTCAACTGCTTCCCCAGGTTTAAGATGGTTTCTTGGCACTCAGCCAACTTTTCCGAAGCCGTTGCAATTTCCAGTTCCTATAGATTTGTCAATGTAATTCACTTTACAGGCACAGCAGACTTTAAAATGATAGCAAAAGGATTTTGTATTTACCGCCACACTGTAATTTTCTGTACCATCTCATTTATGCGGTGGAGGACATAGACAGTGCAAAAGCTTTGTAAAATATCATGAAAAGAATATGTAAAGCGGGATGCTATAATCAATTTGCTGGCATAACCAATATTAGACCATTTCTAAACTTACTACTGCAGAAGATGTGGGAACTTACAGTTTGTATTTGCGTTCCTGTGTGCTCCTTATCATCTGGAGTTTCCATTTCGCTGAAGCTGCAAATTGAACATTTCAGAGAACTGAGTGCCTCTTAACTTGATTTGTAATTATTCATTTAGTTGAACTACAAACAAAATATGTACCTCTCTAGCTGAAGCTGTAGGTCATGATATGTTGAATCCAATTTTTCACGAGAATTATTTTTATTCTCCAGCTCTTTTTCTGGATACACGACCTCTTCTTTCGCCATTTTGTGTTTCTCACTTTGATCTTCAGTTTTCTCCTTCAATTGCTTGAGAGTTTTTACCTCTTTTTGCAAACTTTCAATTGTTTTACATGATTCCTGCAGTTGAATCATCAGGGATTCACTCTTAAAAATCTCTTCTTGGAGTCTCCCTTCAAAATCCTTCTTTGCAGATTCGTTCCTTGATGATTCATCCTGTAATCTTTCATCTTCTGCTTCCCCACGGAGTTGAACTTCAACTTGTAAATGACTGTGATTGCAAATTGGTACAGAAACAAATGGAGAGGGCGAGGGCTCTTCCCCTTGGACATACATCTTATTTGATTCTAAGAAATGATTCATTGTCCCACTATCTACTTCACTTTCACTTCTTGATTCATCCCAATCGAGATGATCTTTGATTGCATCCTTCATGCTTGAAACATCTTGAAGAGAAAAGCAGTGGTTCATGATCCAATCCAAAGTACATTTTAATCGCTCAGCAAAGTTTTCAAGATCTGATTTCCCATTTAACAGATCATTGCATACCTGAACAAACTGCTCTAGGGTGGCAGAGAGTTCAGAGGTTTTCCACTGGAAAAGACGAACGATATAGCCCATGGAAGTTTCTGAATTTCTGTAACGCAAATCATTCTTCCTTGGAAACACTTCAGATTTCCCATCATGCAGGGATTGCATACTGATCCCTTCAATGAGTTCAATAATTTTATGCATTGATGAGCTCAAATTTGATTGGACTTTCTGATTACTCTTCTTTGCTGTTAAAAAGTAACTGCCAGCGCCTCTGTTAGATGAATCCATGTTTAAAGAATCGTCTGGAGATCTCGGAGCCAGATTGTTAGGGGCACCAAATATGTCTGTATGGTTGGAGCTTTCCTTGCTAACTACATATTGAGCATTTTGATGACTCGCTTGTGGCAAAGCACCTTTGATCTCCTCCAGTACATCATCAGGGTTTCTCTGTAGTACTCGGCTTTTCTCCAAAATGGTTTGCAATATCTCTTCAAGCCAACCAGGACTTTTATTGCTTGCTTCATCTTTAGGTTGATGTTGGTCATAAGAGACGGACATGTCTGATGGATCTGGAGTAATTGCTGCAACAGGCATATTCCCACTGGACTGAACTCTCAAGGGACAATGAGCTATACTCTTTTCCACAGCATAATTGCTATTTTCAAATGGGTTATCTACTGACACAACTGCTAACTTTTCCATCTCAACAAAATCATCCATCAACTGCATGTCTGAAGCTCCAACTATTCTGCTTCCTGGTGTGCCCTCTTGCTTTCCCGTTTTAAATTGCTCCAGATCTGATATTAAAGCAGAAGCCCAAGACTCTCCACAGCTGACTTTGTCATCACTGCCCATATCAGACATGGATGCCAGGGAGAGTTCATGTGTGGAATATAGAGTCTTCCCTGGTTCTGACACTGAATGATCTCCAAGGTGTCCCTCAAGTTGTGATAATTTTGAAGCTGTTTGAGCAAACATGGATCTGGAAAACTGAATACCGTTTGTTTTTTGCTTAAGGGCTTCTTTGAGAGTCCTGTTTTCTTCTTCCATGATATATAGTTGCTCGGTCAGGTAATTCATCTGCTTTCTAGGAGTTTCAGAATCCATATCCACGGAGAAGTCCATTGAACCAATCAAAGGTGGATTTGACTTACTTCTCCGTGCTTCAGGTTTATCCTTACCCAGCATCCCCACTTCATTTTTCATTTTTGCCAAGGCAGCAGGGCCTGGTAACCGCTTCCTAACAAGTATTCGTAGCCTCTGACATTCTGACTCCAACTTCGCAATTTTCTTTACATTTTCCATATGTTGCTTATGTGAAACATCAGCAGTTCGACGATTAAACTCTCTCTCCTCATTCCGAATCTCACACTCCTTCTCAAGCACACGCAACTCATATTTCAGAGAAGCATTCTCCTTTTCTGTAGATTCCAGTCTAGTCATCAGGGCAATAAAATCAACCTCTGCTTTTGCCCTGTGCTTATTTAATTCTTCAATCACTTTTTCCTTCATTAGCAGTTCCTTAGTGAGCTGTGTATTCTCGGAGTCCACTTTAGCAAGTCTTTTTGAGGCTTCATCCAACTTTGCATGCAACTCCATCCTTGTTCTCTGAAATTCATTCGAYGCCTTCATTACAGCATCATGAATTCTTTTCTCCTGCTCTTCTCGGACAAAACGCAACTGCTGCATACATTCTTTAAGTGCTGCATCCACATGAATTAGTCTTTCTTCAGAGGCTGCTCTCTGCTGGAGGGCTTTTTCAAGTTCTAGCTTCAATGATATAGCTTCTGTCTCTGACATCTCCCAGCCTATACAAGCCTTTTATCAGTAAAATATTTGAGTAGCCAAAACCTTGTCTGATACTATTTACTAGTCAAAGACCTTAAAGCTAGAAATTATAAGGAAAAAAAGGAAGAGATGAATTTATCACGGATACTAAATTTAACTTTCAACCAGTGAACAACAAATCACCTGCAATAGCCTCACGTGCAATTTTTGCCTGTTTCTTCGATAATTCATCTCTTGCATTAGATTCAGAGAGGACAGAAGGAAACTTGTCATTCAAAACTCTTCTCTCTCTTTCATGGTCTTCCTTATTACTCGTAGGTGTCTGTATATGTTAAACCAACAGTAAGCCATGGATCAAAGCACATCAAAACATACTTAAAAGAATAGAAGTTGACATCACAATATTTCACTTCAAATATTTCAACTAGATATACTGGAACACTTCCAAGTGTCTTAAAAGTCTCAAATATATTACTCTTTAGGTTCTCTAAACAGGTTAGGTTGATAGTTCTTGATCATTTTCTTCTAGGAAACAGACACGAATGTTGGATGGTTAGAAAGAATTTCCACTTTGCCATTAGCGCATGCATGTATTGCATGGACAGTTCCAGGTTAGATAAGAAGATCCTATCCGATTTTGATCCTGGAAAAATGCTTCTTACTTTTTCTGGCAAGTCCTTTGAAGATTATTCTTATCAAGTCTACCTGTAAATTCAAATCCAGGTAAAGCTTTTTAATTAGTCTAGACAGTTTAAAACGGTTTCAACATGAATGTTAATTATTTCAGGTAGGCCTTTCTCCTTCTATAACCAATAGTATCGAACAGTTATTATCTTCAAAAGTTTTGCATCAACAGATGGACACAAAAGACCTTTCAGATTTCAACTTGGTCAGGAAATTTATTTATCCTGCACGTAAAATGTTTATTTCTTTGTAAGCGGATGTCATGTCATTATTTTTCATTATCTTAACCCTCGTAGCACACTGCCTACCAACATATCCTTGATATCCCTTTCACACCAGGTTATTAACCTGAGTATCATTACTACCATTATAGCCACCTTCAGCCATGAAAGAGCTCCTATTCTTTTCCTTGTGCTGCCAATTCTACAATCGTGTTTGTCTAGACTTTGTTTCCTGTTATCTATTTATGTGCTATTTATGTATAACTGAGCAGTTCTCCTGTGGATTATATATGGAAAATGCATTTCAGTTTACGTGAGAGGACACTAATTGGAACGTTAAATGCCAATGTGCAGAAGCCTTGGCTCTCTATATGGGATGTAGAGTTCTGGTAATGTTTAAGAGTATATGTGCCTATAATGAAGGAAAGACAAAAGCTACTCTTCACGTATGCAGTAAAATGTGATCCTAAATACAGGACTCATCAGTTGAAAAAATAATGGATCAGTTACCTCTTCTTCATTTTTGTTCAACAAAATGTTAGGTTTATCATCAGCAACTATGAACTTCTCTGTAGATTTTTTCTTCCAAATCCATGACTTGTCCATAATACTTTAACAGATCTTCTGTTCTCAACGCGTGACCAGAAATCTGGATTTCTGTCAGTTTCGGAAGCCTATCGTGGTCACTGGTCCAATAACTTATGATTCGTTTAAGATTTCAGATCATAGATATATCCCTTTTTCCCCGCCCAATGAAGGGAGATTTGAGCTGAAGTTCCTGAAATATTGAATAGGCATAGCTGGAATTTTCTGTATTCTGCACAAACAACAGCAAAGTTAAATGAAATTGCTAGCCAAGTTAATCAAAATGTAGAAACGAAAACCTTCCTGAAACACTTTTTTGTGCATTTGGAAAATGCAAAGAGATGCATATAAAAACAAATGCAAGACAAAGGTTCGCTTAGAGAATATAATTTGGTCTACAAGGGACAGATATCTCCTAGGACATTACTAAAGAGAGTGTTCTACAAGTTTAACTTTTCTCTGGCAACCTTAGTCCTGAATATATCAGTTGCCACTTCAGTTATGTCTGAATAAGGAACTATACTTTTTCGTTTGATTAATATCAACATAGGAAACATTCTTCTTAATGCTATCTGAACATGCTCAATTAACTGCATTTCATGCACATGGTAACTCTTTAAGATAAGCAAGTTCGACAAAATTGAATTCCATAAAGGCAAATAATGACGCAAAAGAATTTCATCTAACCAAAACAGGCACAGTACAATTACTGAAGTGCCCCCACATACTCGATTACGAGTTAGATCTTGTATATTGTATTTCAAGAACCATAAATGTTGCTCTGTGCATAAATACAGCAAACTTGAAGTTTTTGCATCTCCGCGCTGAAAAAAATGGCAATTCATAAAGCTAATTCCAGTTTTGCCAGAGCAGAGAAAAAGCGAAAGAACAATGCAACATCTAAAATATCTAAATTTAGCTGATACCGTGATATAACAATGCTGATCAAAAGCAAAAGAATGCAATTTTAGAAACAATCTCGTAACACAGTGCAAAGTTGATACCTTCACAGGGCACAAGAGCAAATAGCGATGTGACTGTTGGGAGAGAAGAGCAAATGGGATGGCTTCCCTTGAAGATTAAACGAGTCGAAGAAGGCCAGTAAGTACAGATTAGTTGAGCCTTGAGAGATGGACATGAAGACAATAAATGTACGAACAAGTTGAGAGAGAGAGTAGAACAACTGTGTGGGCATTTGACAATAGCGTTTTGAGCACACAGAGAGAGAGAGAGAGAGAGAGAGAGAGAGGGAGGGAGTGAAGAGCGTAGACTGTGGAAGGTGGTTGTGACTTGGATCTGACGCAGAATCGGGTCGGGTAGATGTGATTGTGATGATAGAGAGAGTATGGGTAGGGAAGAGCAGCTTTCGCGGGTTACTTTGACCTGACGAACTGGGACACCGAGAGCGGCTGTCCGTTTCAGTGTCAATTTTGACATGATTCATGTGTGTCCCTTGTCTTAATCACAAACCACTTCATAAAAGTGGAGYAWTTTTCAATAAAATAAAATACTAAAGTATAACTTTATATAGAGCATCTTATAGGAACTTTAAAGAAAAAAGTCAAGATAAATATTTGAGTTATTTATCTTTAAACAAACTATATTCTTTTATTTTCCCTAGAGCTTCACTTTGAGATATATATTATAATTTTTGTTCTGATTTTAAGGAAATAATTTAGTTAGTTAAAACTAAATATGGGTAAGTAATTCGAAATGAGTAATAATTCATGTAAAATACGCATTATATGATTTGTTTTATAAGGAATTCCTAAATTTTTTTTTATGTAATTAAACATATATAAATACAAAAATCACTAATCAAATTATCTGGAGCTATTGTAAATGAAATATTAAGTTAAAATAAAATTTTACGTTCGATATCTATTTTATGATATTATATTAAAATTATTTTTAAATTAAATCTTTTCTCAAATAAAAGAATTAAATTTTACAAATTTAATTCGAATCCGATATTGATATCAAGTAAAAACAAATACAAAAAAAAATTGCACTTCCAGTTTTTTATAGGAAAGGGCTTCTAAACTCTGTTGTTATTAGGTGGTTTGACATTTTGTGCACAGACGCTCACGACCTTAGATCCAACTACTTACTAAAACATACCTTGGAATCTTCTCAGCTTTTTAGTACTTTTTGACTCTCAAAAAGAAAATATATTTAATACTTTAGTTTCCCTCGGACTTCGAAGGGGGGAAGGATAAAAGCGAATCGGTATCTTAATTCCTTATTTGCAAATAAATCAATAAATATATTTTAGTGAAGCAGTCTATTTCAAAGTCATTTCTTATGTTTATTTAAAAAATAAATAAAAATATATTTCATGAATGTCCATTCGGATGAAAGCAATGAAATGTTAATTCTATCTTTATTAAGTAACGTGTTCTTATTTAATTTGATTTAGATAAATTATTTAGTAATTTATCTATAATCATTACATTAATTTATTAAAAGACGAGATGAATCGGAGTTATTACCTTATAATATTAGAGATATATAATTTTTATTTTAATTAGAACCAGAAACCTCTAAGATATAGGAATGCTTTAATAGGATTGCGTCCATGGTGACCATCAATCAGGAGGAAAAGTTTGAATAGTTAAGATGAAAGTAATTATTAAGCCTTCACTCTGACCATGACACTTCAACCCAATCCATTCTATTATTGGTAATTCCTTAAGCCTTTTTTTAAGTTATTTAAAATACTATTTTTAATAAAAGATTTATTAAATATATCCAATAATGAATTTTAATAATTTTAGATTATGGATGGCGCAAAACTGCAGTAAAGGTGACACGAGCTGCATGCAAGTCCAGACC
The DNA here is from genome assembly GCA_001752375.1 of Rhazya stricta. Classification (NCBI taxonomy): domain Eukaryota; kingdom Viridiplantae; phylum Streptophyta; class Magnoliopsida; order Gentianales; family Apocynaceae; genus Rhazya; species Rhazya stricta. The sequence continues at coordinate 7,512,411 of MEJB01000013.1, read as the reverse complement.
CTCAACACATCTGTCATCACTGAACGAATAAATATTCAGATTAAGAGTTGAAAAGTAATTGAAAAATTTTTATATTTTAAATAATTAAAGAAAAAATATATATAAACCTGACCAAAGCATTTAGTCAAACATTGAAATAATCTCATAGTGACTAGCCTGATTAGCAAAGTTAATCCTACCAGGTGGCTAATGTTGTACTTCTCCACAACCATTGCTTATTGGGAAAGGACATATTCTATTCCTTTTGGAGTTGGAATTAGTGACATTTTGATAGTTTAGTCTTATCAAATTACTTCAAATATTGAAAGTTTAGGCCTGTTATTATAGAAAATACATATTAAATAATTTTTGTTCAAAAAGTTTTGGCGTGGTAAATATGAAGTTTAATTATTTATAAATTCAATAGTTTATAGGCAAATGGGTAAATGAGTTATTAAAATTAAAATAAAATTGTAATTAAATTGATTCGGGTTTGTGGTCTACTATATATTATAAGATTTTTTGGACCTATATACGCCTTCTTCAAGTTATCCTTAGATTAGGTTGAAGCAACTTGAATTGAATCCAAATTAATTTAAAATAAATGAGAATATCGAGTGACTACAAAAATTATTTATAATTCTTTTCATTAAAATTTTAAACCTTTTGTAAGTAAAGAAAAAACACTACTTTAAAAATGTAGGGAGGCAACGGCCACTCCTTCGATTATGTCATTGCAATTAGGTTCCATTTGGATRGTTAGAAAGAAATTTTGTTTAATTTAAGATGTAGGAAATCAATAATTTTTTAAATTTTAAATTTTAATTTGAGTGAAGTTATCTTTTAAGAGTTATGTTTTGAAGGGAAAGTTTTAAATTCGTTTAGGAGGAGGGGAGGGGGAGAAATGAATTAAATCTAACTCGTCCAACCTTTCATCAACCAAATGATCTCTTAATTTAAGAATTATATTTTGCTTAGTTTAGCCAGCATCCAAATGTAGCCTAAGTGAATAGCTTAACAAATAATAGTAGTTTAAGAAATTTTTGTAAATTATTATAAAATGAGGATATAAATTTAACCAGAATTTATAAATGTATTTCTAAGTCTTTCAAGAATTAAGTTATTACTTAATTTACAAAGCTGGAACTATTTTTTGCAGACATAAGTCATATATAATACCTTGATATATGTGTTTAATTTTTCCTTAAATAAGATAATGACAATCAACTTAAACTTAAAGCTTCATTTTTTAAGTTAGATCTTGCTTCTCTTCGAAAATAAAACTATAAGTTAACTACAAAGTGCATAAACATGGTAAATGAYAGCAATAGTATAATATTTTCTTTTAAAAAGAAAAAAATATATTAAATTTCATTTAATTAATAGTTTGATATCTTTTACGATGAAAAATTATAAAATGTAATAATATAATAATTTATATGATTAAGAATATTTACTGGTGAAAGATAGAATTTGACTCGGGTTTATATCTACTTTCTTAACTAATATATAAGAAAAATAAAGATGATTAGGGATTGATATATTGAAATTACATAGATTAAAAATATTTACTGGTGAAAGATAGAATTTGACTTGGGTTTATATCTACTTTCTTAACTAATATATAAGAAAAATAAAGATGATTAGGGATTGATATATTGACATTACATAGATTTTTATTTATCATATAAAAAATTTAAAAGAAATAAAAAGGAGGAAAAGCAGAAGCGTTTTCGACTMTCCAAATGATATTAATCATTTAATTTCAGTATGGATAATATCAAAAAAAAGAAAAAAAAAAAAACAGTATGGAAGCGTTGAAGATCCATGCCGACTTAAGTCGCCCCAACTTCAGCGACTTCAGATATTGTTTATACCGGAGACTCGCAGGACCAGCGTAACGCTTTCTCGACACAGTCCCGCGGCAAAACCCTGTTGGCTAGGAGCGAGCAGCGAAGTGCGCAGACTGCGGTTGTGGCCGTTCTTCTGCTATCCTATTCACGGTTGATTCACCTCCCAATCAACGTGAACTATTTTATTGAAATTGCTTTAGTCGGGCCCTCGGATTTCTTCCCGATGGKAAAAACGAGGCAACAAAAATTTAAACCAACTGCAAAAGCTTCCCTAGTAAGTCCATCAAATTTTATATGGCGTCAATTTCTTTGATTCTTCACTACTCATCGCACAACTTGTTTTCTGATCCCAATGTACTCAATTTTTCTTTTTTTAATTTTTTATGTACAGTATTTAGATTTGGAACCCTAATTCTTACTTCTCGAAATTGTTTTGGGGGAACAGATAAAAAAGAACGAAAAACAGGCTGATATATCAGAATTCCGGACGCAGCTTCATGCATTAGGCTTAAAAGTAATTCAAGTGACTGCAGATGGTAATTGTTTCTTCAGGTTTGTGATTAGTAGATAATGCATAAAAATCAATATCAATGGGGATTCAACTAAGTGTAAACATGAAGGATTTAGATGCCTCATGTTAATGTAACTAAGTCGTTTCTGTTTGCCACAGAGCATTGGCGGATCAATTGGAAGGTAATGAGGAAGAGCATGAGAAGTATCGGAACATGGTAGTCCAATTTATAATGGTATGCATTTTTAATTTTCTCTTTTCATGTCTTTGATGGATGTTATTTGGCACTTTTTCTGAAGTTACTAGCTTCTTCTGAACTCGAAGAGAGTGACTGAAACSMTTAGAAAGAAAGGTGGTCTACCTTAAATATTGCTGTGAGCTTAGTGTACGTTTTCTGGGTGATTAATGGTATTTTGCAACCTCAATGATACCCTTAAAAGAAATTAAGGACCTTAATTTAGTGCAATAAGGACTTCAATCTTTCCAATGGATGTAGGTATGAATTGTTTTGAGGCTGATAGACCAGATATAACCTGTGATAAAGTGTTCTCAGAAGTTCTAGATAAGGTAACTTGAGAATCTTAACTTGCTGAAGAGCTTAGCCAGGTCTGCTGGTGTGGGTTTCAGTTTTTTTGTTTGATGCTTGATGCATGGTTATCTATAGATGGAGAAAATGAGACAGTTCCACTTAATTTATTAGGTCCATTTTTTTAATTCAGTCAGCATATCCAATATGACTTTGCTTTTTGTTTTTTTTTAAAGATTTTGATATGGTTGTCTGGATCAGAAATGACCATTTGCTTGATATTCAAATGATTTTAGTTTGTGTTTTAGTTTTGCACTAATTAATTTCTTTATCTTTCTTTTGTCTGCTTATAAACAATATACCTTTGAGAAACCTTATTCTAGAGCTATTTTTACCAGAAAAATCGGGAAATGTTCGAGCCTTTTATTGAGGATGAAGTACCATTTGATGAATATTATCAATCCATGGAAAAGGATGGAACTTGGGCAGGACATATGGAATTGCAAGCTGCTTCTCTTGTCACTAATAGTAACATATGCATTCATCGAGTAAGTTTTCCTCTTTACCAAATAGGTCTTGTAGTGTTTATTCTTATGGCTTTACCATGAAAATACGGGAGATTTAAATGCTCTCAATTTTATCTGACTTTGCGACGGAAGAGGTGCCTGGCAAACCAGGTGTTGGGAAGCAGCTCTCCCCAGATATTATGGATATCTGCTTATTTACCTTCCACTGTTCTTGCAGCCCATGTCTCCTCGGTGGTACATAAGGAATTTTGATGACCGTGTAGCCAAGATGATCCATCTGTAAGTAGTTCATGATGTTTCACATACTGCTTATGGCTCACTTTCAATTGGACTGATAAAGCCACAAAGTAAAAGAAATCGAATATAAAAATGAAATTCTGGGCAAGAAATCAAACATTGCTTGTTAAGTTGTCCTYAGAGTGAAAGTTTTCAGATAAGGCTGGATGAATTTGAGTTGTCAGACTTTGCTTCACRGGTCAAATTTCCGTGCCTTGTTGATTTTCATATTTAGTAACTGTGCATATAGGTATTTGCTTCGGGTTGTTCTCCACCTAAAGAAGTATTTTTTCCATCAAGTACAAAATGCATTTTGGTTGCAAGCATTTATTTTTTAGTTGTTCTCCATGGTCTAGATTTTCCATGTCTGTTTTGGTTTCTGGTTGAGTTTCAAAATGTTATCATGCTTGGAAAATATAGAAACTCATATAAGGACAATAAAGAATGTGATTGGGAGGGACACATTAACACCAAAAGTGATGCTAAATCACTTATCTTTTTGGTCTTTTATCCGTTCATCCTGCATTATGTGTATCCAAGACAAAATAAATAAGCATACCTTTTGGCACTTCTGCGAGATATATGGTCTTGTGTAGTTTAACTTATGTGCTTTTGCAGTTCGTATCATGATGGCGAGCATTACAACAGTGTGCGGTCAACGGAAGATGCTTGCACTGGACCAGCAATGCCTATCATAATCAAGGTTTTTATAATTATGGTTTTTAGTTCATATAATTTCCTGGTCTTTTAGTTGGTTTGGACAATCATCTATATGACATGTATGCACCTTTTGCTTTCTTTCCTTCTCTTAAGAGTATTCTGCTTAAGATCTGATAACCTTTAGTCATATGAAAGGCTGATGCTGATCTTTCAGCAACATCTCAACAACCAAAAAATTGTGGTTCAAAGTCTAAAGGAGAAGTGGGTAGGAACATTATTCAACCAGGATCTCTTACAAYGGCCATGGTTGGTAGCGGATCTGAAGATGTTGAAAAAGTTAAACAGGTGATGGTTAAGAAGAAGTTTATCTTCCCAAGTCCTTAAGCATGTCGTATTATTTTATGCCAATTTTACCCTCCTCTGTGTTCATTGAACTTCCAAAGACCCTGTTCCTATAAACATCAAGTGTGTTCCAGGTGTTAGAACAAGTTGGCGGTGATGTTGATGCTGCAGTGGAATATCTTATAGCAGAACAGGGATCTGAAGAGAACTTACTAACCAGTGGTGACACACCTAGTTCAGAAAAGAGTACTCATGGTAATGGCCGGTCAGTATTTTATTCATGTTCCTACCACTAAAAATAATTATTACATTTTGTATCAAATCTGGAAACTCAACTCTTGCACTATTCCCAATTCCTTCAGCAATCCTCTTATGTTCTTCCATTCTGAACTCACACAACAGGGTGTTCCTTGTGCCTGACAAAAAAAAAATATTAAATATATTTGCTCCAGTTCACTGTTAAGACTGGGGTTTGAATTGATCAATCTGGACTGTGGGTTCTTTCTGGGAAGTTCCAGGAGAAGAAAATCTAACAAGATTAAGTGAAAAATAAAGGTTTTGAAAGCTTCTGAAGAAGGTTTTTGACATTTGTAGGCTGCTATTTTGTTGGAAGTTCTGCATCTTAGGCCATGCCATTTTTAGTGAATTATGATATCAAAGGGTCTGCAGGTGATGGTGACGAGGAAAACTATGAGCAGCAAAAGATAAAAACTGAAAACAAGAGATGCAAACAGGCCTTATCTCGCAATAATTCAGAAAGAACTCCAAACAAAAATAGCTTGCTGCATGAGGAAAAGGTTACCATTTCTTTTAATTGTGCAAAATTCGAAGTTCCATTTATTGGTTTAAACTGCTAATATTTTCTTTTCATCTCCTTTTTCTTGAAGAAGATTCCTAGAAACAAGGCGTGCCCTTGTGGTTCAAAAAAGAAGTACAAGTCTTGTTGCGGATCAGTTTCTGGGAAATCTTCTTCTAGATTTACAGGGTATGTTGCTGGTATACTGCTTCATTCTTCTTCACTGTTGAATTTTCACATACTAAATTACCATTTCACGGCTTGAATTTATGCATTGATTTCGGTTATTTTTGAAAATTTGCTGTATATTGGCGAAATATGCATTACATAAAATTCAGTGACGGAGTTGACTAGAAGAGATGCTATCCTACTGTCATTGTTCTTCATTCTAGAATTTTTACATATTAAAAATATCATTCTTTTCATTGTCCAAATTTATGAATTGATTTTGGTTATTTATGAAATTTGCTTGAGATTGGTGCAAAATGCATTACCTAATGYRATGGAGTACAATAGAAGAGCCTCCTTTAAGWATTCCAATCTGGAAAAAGAATTGATATTCGGCGCAAGAGCACTGCGAACAAGTACAGTAAAACAAATAAGATCAATTGAAACAAGAATGTCCAGTTTACGTTTGTAGGTGGGATAGCATAAGAAATCATCATATCTTTTAAATAGTTCATAGAGCACTAGTCGAAGAAACAAGAAATAAAATTCAGTGTGTTCGTATTGRCATAAGACTAATAGACACTCAGGTTAGTATGAATAGTGGAATACACATTTATAGATAGGCGTCTGTATTGGAGGCTATATGAAGAAGTAGCATGGAGTGAGTTAAAGGATAACATGTAGCATGTCACTTCATGCTCGAGCACGGGCTTACATAAAAACTAGTGGCAAGAAGAGGATCAATGATAACTATAAGGGGCTTACTGATCAGGTTGAGGATGTGGTTCCATATGAATCTGTCTAAGAGAAGCAGCAGCTAAAACTAAAGTGCTATCACATCAGAACTCAATTTTCCCCCTGATTTGATGAACCTTTAAGTTTCCTTTTCTTTTTCTCACGCACTTTTTCCTTTTTGCTCATCTCTGATCTATGCTTCAAAGTTGCTTCTCTGTCTTTGAATCACGACATCAGGAGATTCACATGTTTAACCCTGAAGCTGCAAAGTTATCACTTTCAACTTGCTAGAGTTGTTTGAGGCAAACATTCAATCTTAAGGCACTTTTCACTGAAACCCAAGAAGTTTGAAGCTTTTCATAGAACTAGGCAAACTTAGTATTTGGCCCCTAGCTTTGTGGAACCATATGTGGTCTATACATAACTGATTTTTGTTTGTAATTGTATTCATTAAACTTTTAATTAGCTTTCCAGAAGAACACGAATCTTTTTCCCTCCCTTTTCTAAAAATATGAATTATTTTTCTCAGGATTGAAACAGTTGGTGATGGCAATTCTAGAAAAGACAAAAAGCAAGGCAAGAAAGCTGGGGCAAGAAATGCTTTGAATCACAATCAATCTGATGGGGCACTTCCAGATCTGGGTGCACTTTGTATATGAACYTCATTTTGAAGGTACTTGCTGCTGCTGCATAATGATATGGATGACTTACCATTTGGCCCTAACTTTCTGGCTTTTACTCTTTACTTTTGTTGGTAGCAATAAGATTTACCACTTCGTATATGAATCTTCATTTTGACTTCATTTGTATGATGTGTTATACTGCTCAGATATGCAATTCTGCTTCAAGAGGAGTTGATATCCTAAAAAGGCAGCTGCTACTACGTCAGTATATTTATTGAAGCATACTCTGCTTTCCCTTTGCAGGTCCATTTGTGCTATTTTTATGCGATGCACATCTTGTATAGTGCCTTGAAGGATGATGATTAAGCAAACTGGACCTTCAAGTCTTAAGTCCAACATCACGGTTGAACCTGAGATTTTCTTCATTGCCATTGCTTTAGTATTTGTATTTTAGTCCCCTCATTGGGAGCAGAGAGAACCCAAACTTACCATGATTTTGCAGGCGAAACAGATGTATGTTTGTATAACATCCTCCAAGACATGGTAAGTCACTATTCAAGTTCCATGTAGAAAGCAGATAATTCATCTTCTCAACCAGAAAAGCACTCAGCAGTTTCTCCCTGCCCATCTGGAATGAMTTTGGGGACTTTGTTGGAACGAGCATTTGTTGTATACAGAGTTGAAGAGGAGTCTAATTCACACAACATTTTGCTTATGTTATAAATGGCACTTTGCCATCAGGGTATACCCAGTCAAGGTGCAAATCTGGACAGTACCCCTAAATTACTTTTTGTAACTTTTCAGGCGTTGTCATTTTATTTTCTAAATGAAGTTGCTATAGAGTATTTACTTGAAATAGCATATAATTAAAAAGAAGGCAGTTTTCATTGGCAAACAGATTATTTCACTATTGAGGAATGTTGTAAAGAGTGGTTATTTATTATCTATACAATATAAAGCAGTAGTTGTTCATACTTTTTACCTTGTCCCTTTCTATTTTCACAAGGTTCTTTTACCATTACGAATTGTACAGGAATTTGACACAAAAGTTTGGGAGGTAACATAAAAGTTCAGAAAAAGGTCTTCGAGGCAAAGGGTATTGTTTTTCCTTTTTATCATTACCAGAGCTATAATTGATGGTACCAATATTTGATACAAATCACTGCTGCGTTTGTCACATGACAAAGAAATTGGTGTCGGCAAAGATGTGATTGATTGATAATATGTGACTCCTTAAATTTCCAACCTTGCGATATTTCTCAATCTCACGAAATCTATTGCATTAATTCTAGGATGGTTATAACCCCTATACGTTTTAAGATTGCCTTTGGCAATTCAGTATATTGTAAAATCAAGAAACATATACCGGAAGAGAGGAAGGKAGAGAGCATTGTATTACGAAATTGACCAGTACAATGAAGACCAAAGTATGCATTTTCAGCAAATTATAGGATATTGTCTCTTCTATATGTGGTATTTACTAGCTGACTTATTCCCTGGCACACAAGAGATACGAACCTTTCAGGTCTCATCGCAATCATGGGGRGAAAAGCAATSGCCTTCTTTCCCTTACTGGAAAGCCGTGGTCATCCATCTCTTTCAGGAAGCGGATCCTGAAACAAAGTTCTGTTAGTTGAGAAATTGGTGTTTAACAATATGATAAATAAAATCCATAGACATTTTCATGTCCTCTAATTTTTTCAAAGCTGTCATTTCTTTTACCACTTTAAGCATGGAATGGAACAAATGAAGTCATCTTGTGCTCCCTAATGAGCAATTACCATTCAACTTTCAAAATCTTCAAGAATCAGCAACGCAGGTTTTCAAAGGCCTTAGTGACAATCTACCYCCTATGACATCAAAAATTTGAAAATACTAACATAAGACATGTTCTGTTGATTCACGTTTCTATAAGAAAGATGATTTATTATTATTTGAATAATTTGACATTTATCAAATTTAATGTGTCAAGCTCATGTTAAGCAATAAGTTAGGTTTTTGTCTCTGAAAGTATTTTGAACGAATGAACTTGGATTATCGAAAATAAAATATTTACCTTTTCTTAATTTTCATGTTTGATGATTGTTTGTGAGCACATCATATTAATGGGGGACTCAAGGGGACTATACGCATGTGGCTATTGACAATTGAGAAACAAGTTTCTAGTGTTGGGGCTGGCAGTGGCCGACGGACGGGCAGGSAGAGACCACCCACATAGTTACTTAACTTTTGAGCCATGAATGTATAAATAAATTCGTCGTATGACATCGCCTTTATTACATTATAATAAARCCACGCAAAAGGGAAACGAATGGCCAAGAACGATAAGCATTGTCGTGGCCATTTAGAAACCTCATCGATATATCAACCTCGTTATTCTTTCCAAACATGGAAAGTCTTGAAAACAAATGKTGGAGCCAAGCGAATACCTATGAGAAAAACAAGTTAGTATTTCCAATCTCTTCTGTCATCCATTTTCTAAAAGTAAAAGGCTTCTTAAGTCACGATCAACCTTATCAAATAAGTAAACACATATCCTAATCCCCAATACCTCTTGATTTAGCCTTGGAGACCCRTTCTCCCCATCATATACAATGACAACTCGGGGAGACCCTTTGTGGCTTTTCACTCGCACAAACAACGGTGCTTTAAATGTAATATTTGAAAATTCAACCACTTTTGTAAAAATATATAAAAAAGACAATACAAAAAAAGAGCTTCTCTTAAATGTAGTGATTTTAAATGGCTAATTTAAAATGATGTCTCATATTTGATCTCTTTTTGTAGATTAYATTAGACCAAATTTTTCCTAATCACACTCCACAAACGAAACTTGAACGGAATTCAGATTAGTCTCATTAATGTAAAAATATTGAGTGTCAAGAAAAAAAACAAAACACGAAAAAGTATTTTAACTTTTGCTACTATCTATTAATCTCTCAAAAGGATAAGGTTGAGAATGAAGATTGAAGATTTTGAAGAGCTTCTCCTAGTCCAAAAGAGTAGAGAAAACTGTCAAGATCAATAGGAATTACCTTTGAGACCAGACAAATAATTAATTGGTAAAACAAGTTGTTAGGCATTGAAATACTAGTTGCTTACCAAGAACTACTACTCCAAAAATAGTTATACTAACAATGATGCCATATCTAAACTTCATTCCAAATTCTTCACTCTAGAAAACATATTTTTAATGGCATTAAACAAAATATTAAAGGGTTTCATTCCTTTACTTTTCTCATTACTCCAAAGCATGGAATCTGCATTATTTTGGGTAGTGAATATGAATTGAGTAGTTACAGAAATAACTCATCGAGAACTGAGAAAACTGAGACCACCAGACTTTTACATTTCCATATATTCGATAAGATGTCAGAGGGAAAATTATGATAGCGATGGGGTTTGAGCGGAGAAGGGAATATCATCAATTTGGATCTTCTTTTGTTTTCTTCTTCTGTGAGTGAAAACCAGGAGTTTTGTTTTACCCAGTTTCGTAGTTGATGCGTATTTAATCTTTGGTACTCCTTTTTCAGTGAAAGGGAAAAGCGTCTCTCTTTTTGTTGCCCACTGCTGGCTACCACATTTTCCAGTACCCTAGCTAGCCTCTTTAACTACTCTCTCAACATTCATTCATAGATTTCTTAAACCTTTTCTTTAACCTSTTAAACATCCATATTCAGAAGGGTTCATGAGTAAAACCCATTGTATTGATAACTTCATTGTGATTTCTTGGAGAGATAATCAAGTGGAGCAAGTTCTTCTAGTCTATATTAGGGCATAACCTGCAACTTGATAAATGGTCATTGAATGCAGCAGAGACGGGATTAAAGAAAAAGAAAAGTGATTATGTAGTGATGAAGCTACACTTACCTCATTGGTTCAACTAAACAACTTGTGTTTATGCTATGTAGGTGGTTGCAGCAATTTGCACCATAACTCAGAGGGTTTATCATCAGAATAAAGAAAAAATGATTTTCAGAATTTAAAAGGGAATTCAAATAAGTTGAAAAATGTAAAACATATGCAGGAGCAAATCATTCAAAATATTTTCTTCTCCTACTGTTGAGATTAATTTGAATTCGTTACGAATCTTATCAACATAGTTCCACTCTTACTCGAAGGAATAACTCACTCAAAATTCTTTACAAATAGCAACATGACATGTATGAGTCAAATACGAAATCACATTTAACTTACAAACTAGTTGATTAATTATTCAAAATGTTAATAGCGCTCAAAGAAGGCCAAAGTTGGTATATGGCTGGGAAGGAACCATTTTACCTRAGACCTATTGCATCGTTGGTCATTTTTGTTCTCTCTAAAGAAAAGATGAAAATGACAACTAATACGATAAATTTTTGAGATGATGTTATATTTTTATTCAATTTCAAAAAAAGAAAAAAAATTTAACATACTAAAATAGTCACTCATTTAGCTTTTATAAATACGATTCAAATAATAACTTAAAAGAAAACAAAATAAAGAATCTTAATCAATCAATCTCCCGATATTACTTTAGAGAAAAAAAAAAAAAAGTTAAGGTTCGGATAAGGGAACGAAAAAGTGAAGTTATCAAATTCTTACATGTGCCACTCTCTAAAGAACATACTCCAATACAATTATACAAAAGTCCGGGACCAGAAAGTGCACAAGGGTTTGACAAATACAAGGTCCGCTAGACAAATAGGGTCGTCGATGGGGCAATAGCGATTGTAACAATAGCGACACAATCACAGAGTTACCAAATTTAGAAGGCAATATCACGGCGTTATATAGAAGGAGAAAGAGAGAGAGAGAGAGAGAGAGAGAGAGAGAACGAATGCCACAAAGGCCCCCAACTGGCAAAAATCAACACTGTATTTTTCTGTGAAATGAATGAATGAAYAACGAAAGCGATCTCACCRATTAGAGAGAGGTACAAATAGGCCAACCCGTTTTCCCAGAGACGCAAAAGTCACAGTCTCTCTTCAGTYTCTCTCTCTCTCTCTCKCTCTCTCTCTCTCTCTCWCACACACACACACACTTTCTTGTTGTGACTTTGCTCAAATGCAAATGAAATTTATACATTAATACCTCCAAACAGTTTTCAACCGTTAAAAGAATTGCTAATTTAGGAAAGACCCATCTTTGACGTCCATAAAGGACTCTCCTCACAGGTATCCGCTTGCTATTTGATGATTCATTCACTTTATGACTCTCTATCTCATAGTATTCTTTTTTTTTTTTTCAGACCATTTATCAAACATGTGGGGGGCAATCATTTTTTACCCTGATGTATTTTCTTTTTGCATAAATTAAAAAAAAAACCCAATATAATATCTGGGTTTTTCTTGGATTTTGGGGGTGTTTCGTGGATCCTATGCAAAGAAAAGAATCTTAAAAAGAAGCCATTGCTGTTGCTTGCTGGTCCTCCTCACTCAGCCTGCATTGGAATTGGAACACTCTGTGCTTCTTCGATCTTCTAAGGAGGCGCGTGCTTTGTCACATATATGCATGCATATTGCATAGGGAATACTGAATGAAAAGACAGAGATGCCTTGGACCACTTACACTTAGAGATGTAACCATAAGAAAGCTTTAGGCTAATCAGCAATAGCAACACTACCTAACAATTGGATAGCAAATCTAGAACCAGACTGCTCAGAACCTCATTCACATTTCAAAGAAACATTAACACAGAAGTACATGTCAACCATATACTAAATGAGACTACTTGAATCCTTAAACCCTTGTTTGCTCCGATCGTGGACACCTTATTGGTTTGTGTGGTAGAAAAGAACCCGAAACTTATGAAGAAAACGAAAGGGTATGGTTCTTTTGACTCTTCCCTTCCACAGATCATATACTGAAGTTTATTTTAATGTTGCCCACAATCACTGCAAAGATATTGTTTTGTAATCCGTATAAAATATCAAGAATAAGCAAAAATGGAAGGTATGCAGCTCTAAAATAATCGGTGCTGATGCCCGAGATGACGAAACCAGACCCTATTTTTTTTATTCATTTGTCACTCGATTTGAGTAAGAAACTGGAGATATCAAGGTTCTGCATCATCTCTTAATAAATCTTCTAGATATATGTGGGGTTTTCATTAATATTAGGATGAGTGTTTTAAGAGATATAGTAAAAGATTCAAGATCAAACTTGTGTTGGTTAATCTCAAGAAAATAATTGTACTGCTAATCAGAAACCATTAAGAAACCAAGGGACCTTTAACATTTTTGGAGTCCCTTTCAAGTTTCACCATAAGGATACAAGTTAGTCACTGGCCCCTTACGATTGCACTGTTTCTCTCAAGACGTCCTTGGAAGCCTCTGGGAGTCTTGGTTAAGTCCCTCTCGTCATAATAGCCATGCCTGACTGCTTTTGCTCATGAGAACTGATTCAAAGGACACCCCCCGATGGTGACAATTCATCACAAACCCAGTGATATTTCCCAGAAAAAAATCCCACTTGAAACATCTGCGTTACACTTTCTCACCACTCTTTTGTTTAAAATTAAAATTCAAGCAAAAGCTTCAAGGCCCTTATGATTCATGATACGGTTGCAGAAGCTTGTACTTGATTAGGTAACAATAGTACCAGTTGTAAATTTTATTCGGGGTCCCCCAGGAAAATGGAAAAGAAAACAAATCGGCTCCAGATCAGCTACACTTAATGAGAGATGTAACAAGAAACATATAGTAGGAGGATATATATTAGGACTTACCAAAATTCTGTGCAGGTTAGGCATGGAATTTGAAAGACACGAGTGATTAGATTGGTAGCAGCAATACAGCACTCGTGCAATCTTAATAAAAGGCTAGCAAAACAATGTCCGAAATCTGAATATAAAAGCCGATATGTCATATAAGATCAGTAACATTATAGACATGTTGCAGAATATAGAGGAGTTGATCAACATTTCTCAGAAGTAGGAAATTCCAAAGTCTTCCTACCTCCTCCCTTTTTTCTGGTTCTAAATAAGAACCGCCAGTTAGATACAAGTTATGTGATGGTCTTGAGAGCGCAAAGAAGCTCAAAGCATTGATTTTTACAAGCTTACAAAAACATAAGCAACTTTGTGGGTAGCTTAGATGGGAATAGATTGGCAACACAAAAAAAAAATAAAAATAAAAATAAAAATAAAAATAAAAATAAAAATAAAAAAACGACAAAGAGCGTCATGAAGGTCTCATTAGGGGATGAAACCCATTTTTCAGCGGCCAGTTTTGAGGTCTTACTATCTGCTGGGGGAATCCTGATGATGCTGCAGCAGTTCTATAAAAATGAGGAGGGTTGGGTTGCCATTGTGGATCGTTTGATGRCAGAGAAAGATCTCCATTAGCTCCAGTTAGGCCTCCACTGCTGCTGCTTGGAAACTGAAACTGTAATATACCATATAAAAGATGTCATTTGACTAGAGAAGTAGATATTAATACCGTAAAAAATATGTATGAACTAATGAGGTCAATGGATAATTACATGATAATTTGATGAGCTGAATTGTGGAGGAAACATCTGAAGTATATGGGGTTCACCAGCTTTAGCGAATTGCCCATACTTGTGAGTTTCCCTCGCCTTATTCAATGAGCCCGGAGAATATAGGTGCGTTTGGCTGAGGAGCTGCACGGTTTCTGCCTCATTATACCCATCTCTTCTGGGGTTCTCAGCATCAGCCAGATTTGCTTGCTGGAGATTAAGTTAAGCCGCATGTAAGAGAGAAAGACTTAGCGAAACCAGATCAAGTGAAGCTTATCAAATTAAAGATGGGTATTTTATCTACCTTGGACCTTAATCCTTGTTGCTGCCAATCAACCTGAAATTGCATTGAGCCAGAATGCTGATCTCTAGCACGATGAACATTATTACCCAACTCTCTATTGCATTGCTTTGAGGCTGAACTGCTGCCCAAGCTCAAATCAAGATTGTGGTCTGCTGCTGCATTACCAGAAGATTCTAGGAAAACAATGTCTGAGTTATTCCATGCCGGTAACTTTTTTCTTGTTTTTTGTTTTTTATATTCCTATGTTTGAGAAAAGAAATAATGCTAGCAACGATGTCCCCCAGACATAGGCAGAAATTGAGAGATTAAAATAAGTTATCATGTCAGTTACCAGTGGAATTGAACTCATTTTCGTAAATGCTGGGATCAAAGTTGGTAACAGCATCCTTCCCGTTGCACTTTATGGCAGCTTTATCGTAAGCCCTACAGTGTGGAAGCAGGAACTTTTTTTACCCTCGGGGTGCAGCAGTTGCATTTAAACCATACAAATGCTTTTTTGCTTTTACAGCAATGCAAAATCTAAGAGGAATTAGATTTGAATTCATCGTCAGAAAGCATATACCTGGCAGCTTCAATTTCGGTATCAAAGAGACCCAAATAGACATACCTGCATCCACGGAATGTCATCAAATTAGACGCGAAGAAATCTTGAGAAACATGATTTGACTACCAAGAGAAGATTATTTATCAGAAAGATTACTTTTTGCCTAAGAATTGGCCCATCCTAGCTTCCCATCTACCACATTTGTGCAAAGTTACGCCTCTATATTTGGAGCTTCCTCGAGGAAAACCAGTACTTTGTCTCCGAAGTACATGAACAAATTCTTCCTTGGTTAGATTACTCATCTGTTGCACATAATGGAGCAATGTAGCATTAAGAATATTTCATGCTTTTCGATGTTTCCAACTCATATTCATGAAAGCGCAGACGGAATTTAACTGTTCAAGATAAGGAAGCACAAAAAGTAGTCGCAGGAGGGGAGGTAAGGTGTGTGTGAATTGAAATTAGAAGTCATAAGATGTCCCCCTCTCTCTCCTCCTGTCCGTCTCTCAGATGACCTACCTGTTTCAGGTCCTCTTCATAATCTGCTAAAGTAAAGTTGATGTCTGCCTCTAATCCTCGAAACTTAATGGCTGCTCTATCATATGCACTGCCAACACGTTTCTGAATGTTAGTTTCAAAGGTCTAAAAGATCGTACGTTTGCGTAATTCAAGCTGAGGAAGTAGAAGGTTTAGAGCTCACCGAGCAGCCGCATGTGCCGTATCAAAACCACCTGAATATATATCCATGAACAATCCCATTTGACCGATATTAGAGTGAAGCAAGAAAATAAATTCAAAACRAAAGACAATCAACATAGACAGAACTCTTGAGACAAGTATATCTTTTGAAGAAGAATACCCAAAACATACCAAGATAAACTTGCTTTCCACAATCCCTGGACCATGAGCAAAAGAAGCGCAGAGAAGGGAGAATGAGTGAGGATTGTTCAGCTTAAAGAGCAAAGCTTTAAAGAAAAACTAWAGATTAAGGAGAAGGGAGAAAAAAAAAAGGGAGCTGATTAGGCACACTGTCCAGGCAAATGATTAAATGGCTCACCATATGTGTGATTCCCACCGGCCGGTTCTCCGGTAAAAGGTAACACCGCGATATTGTGAACTCCTAGACCTTGGTCCTCGGCGACTCTTCTTTAGGGGCTGAGAGATGTCTGCGGACTTCCCTACTACGCCGCTAAGTGGTTCCGACTGGCAAAATTTAACTCCAACCCAGTGAGCCCTAGGAAAATTCGGCGCTCCAGCAACACTACAACCCTCGTTGCTGCCGGATGTGCCTCCCATGTCCGAATCATCCAAAGGAAAAAACTGACGGGTCACTGGAGGAGGCTCGCTCTCAGACGAGTAGTTATCATCGTTATGAGCCACCGGGAAGCCAAAAAGCTTACTTGTACCCCTCTTCTTACGACCTCTTTCTCCATCTTCTTCTTCAGACCCATCTTCAACAACCACCGCCGATGAGCTGGAATTGGAAAGCGATCCAACCCTCTTACCCTTGTCATCGTCGCCGTCAACCGGCGAAGAACAGCCTTCTGATTCATCATCCCTTCTCCGATCCGGCGAATCGTTGAGATCCCACATTTCTTTTCCGAAGCAATGAAGGTGTAGTAACTAAATTAAGAGTTGGATGATCAGCTTTGGAGAATATATCTCTCCTAATTATYAGAAGCAGCCAAATTTGGAGGGTAGCAACTCTTGATGTGTGTTCTGATTTGTRCTAGTCCTCCTATGTAGATAGGGGAAGGTGGGAGAATAAAATAATGACAAGATGAAACTGCGTGCCCAGAGGACCAAATGAAAACCTACGACATAGCGGAGTGGAGAAGAGGGAGGTGGTTGCCAAAAGGTTGTTTGTTYATAGAAGAAGAACTAGAAGAGAGAGAGAGATAAACGATGATGGTTTCTGCTGTTRTTGTTGTTTAATTTGCACTATTTCACTAGATCTTGCGTATCCCTCTAGCTGCCGAATACAGCATAGACGAGGCCAGCTTGAGAAGACTTGGCTGAAAGCAGCCACCACTTCTTAATATCTTCTGCCCAATTTTGTGTGTTTGAGAGAGAAGAGAAACAGAAAGAAATAGAGAGAGTCTATTTGTTTCTCTCCCTATTTCTTTCTTTCTCTTTTGTTTTCAATGGGACTTATAATAATTGTATAGGTCTAATTCTAAACCTAGAAACCCTGTTTTTCCCTCTGTTCGATCATTCATAAATAGTTTGACAGTTTCTAACTCTCTTTCCATTTATATATATGTCCTGCTTTGGTTCTCTTCTCTCTTATCTATTTTCTATTTAACCCTCTCTCTCTCTTTCTCTCTCTCCTGCCTGACCTTATTTTCTTTCTCATTGTGTGGCCGTTCAAAGATGTAAATGGTAAGGAAAGAACCATCTCTTTCTTACGCAACTTTCCGACGTTAACCAAATCGAAAAGCTTCTCTCTCTCCCCTTCTAYATATATTACCCACTAATGGAAATAGACAGCACCATGGCTTCATGGATGACTTCTTACTCAACTCCCTTTATTAGCAACACTAACTATCATTTCATTTTCATTCATTCATTCACTCTCACGTCACTATTACAATTACTCACTTTTTCTCTCACTTCAATATATAAATATTATGTTATTAATCCTACTTATTCKGATAATTTRTAAATAAATTATTAAATCAAAATGAACTTTCATATTCTATTTTTATTTGTATTGTCATATTTAAAATAATTTTAAATTAAATATTCTCTAATAAAAAGACAACTCAAATTGAATTAAATTAATTTTATCAGTTTTTAAAAAAATCCAAAGTACTTTTTTAACCATTTGAAAGGAGAAAAGGTGAATAGGAAGAGGACAGGAGGATATTTTTGGAATAAAAGAGGGAGAATTATTGTGAGTCAGGGCCACGGCAGAGGGGCAGGAGGGTTTGGTCTCACAAAAGGAAATGGGAATAATAGCAATAAAAGGAAAAACTTTCCGGAAAAGTCCAATCCAAGAGTACGGGAAGAGGGCACCATTTGCCTCTTTTGTTCTTCTTGTGACCAATGGCTTTCTTAACATGTACCTCGTATTTATTACCCTCTTCCACCCCACCATTCTCACTTTCGCAGCGCGTGCCTAACACTATGCTTTCCCATATACCTCCTACCCTTTCTTCAAATTACATAAATACTCCTGCACGTGACATTTTCTCTCTCTACAATATTATTTTCAGAATTTTTTATTAATAAATGTAAGAATAAAATTAAATTTCATTATTTTAAAGTGAAATATTTAATTCTATCCTTGAAAGATTGGATATAATATTCTCACTATATTAAAATATGCTGATCATAAAACTTCTATTTATTTTCTGTTCACCTTTTTACATTTGATTGTTTATCTTCCATCCTAATATATTTTCAAAATTATTATATTAATTAAAATTCTCACGTGGGACCCATTATTTGTTTTGTATATATTTGTCTACAAGGAAGATGCTTCTGCCTTGGAGACCCAAGTGCAAAGTCCGCAGCAAAYGAGATATTTCATCCAAATGGAGAAAGAAAATATTGGAGCGTGGTGGGAAAACAAGAGACAGAGCGTGAAGCAGAGGAGTGCAGTGAAAAATCGTGAAGCCAACTGGACAAGAGGATAGATTGATAGATAGATTCGTAGATTAACATATCATCATGGTTGACATCATTCACCTCATAGGAATTTTTAAGACTTATTTTCTTAAAACTAATACTTACCCAATGAAGAAGCTGAAGAAGGCGGGTTTTGTGTCAGAGAACCAAACAGACATCTTAGAAAAGAGTGGAGCCCAGTGAATTGAAGTTAATTAAAATTTAAAAATTAGAAAAAGAAAGAATTGGCCACGTCACGAGCGCACCAGACAAAAAWATTCCCAACAATTCCCAACTCAAATGCGTCCATTCCCGTCGCTTAATGGTGGTGGGTCGTGGGAGAGTCCAACGACAAACCCTTCTAATAATGGAAGTGGGACGAGGCTGTAATTGAAGAGGTTGTTTTCCTCATGTGGAAACAGTACCTCGATGTGGGCCTCACCCTCTTTCTCCACCTCTCCCTCCTATTCTAGTCCAGGCCCGCATATCAACTATAAATATTTATATAATACATTCTATGTCTGTCTTTGCGTACCGACAACAAAATATTCAAAAATCATATTCGTATAATAAACTTTAATTTATTAAAGTATTCAATATTATTAATATAGCATAATCTCACTATATATATACATATATGTACCATTCAAGTATTTATACTAATTTCTTATATCATATTATGAAAATTCAATCCTCAACTTTTTTACTTTATAATAAGTTAGATTCTAGAGTGTTACGTTTATTGACTTGGAGCCCGATTTAGCTTTTTTTTTTTTATAATTTAAATTAGTTGATGTAGCTTTCACAAATTAATTCCCCTAAAGTTAAAATTAGAAGCAAAGAGAATGATCAATAAATAGTTTTTTATTTTAAAAATTTTGAAATAATTGAGAAAAAAAGGTATGCCAAAAAATTTTAGTACGAATTAAGGTATAGCCTTTGTGTGTTCTTTTTATGGTTTTTGACTTTGACGAAACAAAAGTATTCGAAATTAGGAACATTTTAATGGGCCGGGTTACGGGGCATGCTGTATTTGGAGGACATTCATGTCATGGAGATTAGAAATTTTGACTGAAATATTTGGATGGCTTCCCCAAAAAAAAAAGAAAATCCACGTGTTATCCATCTCTGTCTTAGAAAAAGAAAAAGAAAAAGAAAATTCCTATTTTGACGTCAGACAAGGTTGTACCTAGTTGACTTATCTAATTAGTAGATTAATATACAAAAGTCAACCTTCATATTTCGACCATTTTTTGAGTCTGGTATTGTACTACAGAGCTATCGATATTAAGAGGSTTATAGCCAGAGGACTTGATTTATGATCTTTTCACCGTTGACTTTTAATTCTTACAATGTCTTAACTTCATAATTTTCTTCTAAATATTATATAAATTCCAAAAAAGAAAAGGGAATTGGAGGAGCTGATCAGCCGATTTTGTACTCTTTTTCAATTACGAGTTTCCAGAAATCCTAAAAAGACCTCTCTCAAATCTGTCCTTTGTATACCATAATAAGTTGGATGCAGAATCCTGTGGTTCATTTGGATTATCCATTTATCAGAAATTCTCTGGTTCTCAATGAAATTTTGGAGTTCAGATTTGGTAAATTTCTATGGATTCCTTTTTGAAGATAGGGTAAGAAGAGAGGTGGTTTTTTTTTTTTTTTTTTTGGGGTAATGGAGGGGGTGGGACCAGTGGGCAAAATCATATTACTATGAAGGAATAATGTGGCCTAACTTATGAGTCAATTATTAGATGTGTTTTACATTATGTAAAATGCAATCTTTCTTGTTGTTAAACATGAGAATAGAAATTGTTATCATCTTACCTTAAACAACACTATTACCTATTATTGGCATCGAGGTTATTTTGTTTTCTAGATAAAGTATTGTATGACTCATCATCAATACTTCTGCCTAATACCTAACGATCGAGTTGGTTTTTTATTTTATTTTTTTTGGGTGCTGAGAATCTACTCTTGCATAATTTCTTTATTTTTGGTAATCTAAAAATCAGTCAAATAGAATTGTATTGAGTCAATTCTTATTAGGGGTGGAAGCAGATTTGATGTCTCTATCATATTTTGTAATGCTCAACTAATCCCTCAAGTTCAAATAAGGGAATGCTTCTCCCAACCATTTAAAAAAAAAAAAAAAAGGGAAGGAAAATGCTTTGAAAGAACAAGATTCAAATTGTGTTATGYTRAGAAGGCCGATGATGGCTTACAATGCATCTTATTTRCGAARAATATACTTTTTTAATYGTCATAGTATAAAATTRTYATTTGYTAATCTATTAAAATAATAACCTTTGAGATTTRCTTGTTCGTACTTATAGAATYGATTCARTATTAAAATTTARTATAGATGCRAAATAAAGAGAAATGRATCAATTTTTAAAAGATAAAAAGTCTCATATATATGTAGCAGCTGATCGATGGTTTCTAGTGAACCACTRAGGACTCCATTTGAAAACATCAGAACAACGTCTCCATAGAGTAATGAACCAATTTGGGACTCGAAACGAGTTGRGCACCCATCATGATTAGCTTTCAWATGTTCTTGCCATAAATAGGAAGCTGTAGTCTCTAGCTTCGCATYCTTTATAGATTTAGTAACAGKAAGAAAATGTTCCTAAGGAATCCTTCTGGATCTGTCATCTTCTTTTATAAGTACTGCCGTAATCGTAATTCCAATGGCTTCTTTTGATTTTATAGCTCAGTCTACTCTACTAATGATAAGCAGTGGGGTGTCAAATCCTTTGAGCTCCCCCACCCACCACACTCCCCAATGGCGGGACTGTTTTGAG
Source organism: Rhazya stricta (assembly GCA_001752375.1). Classification (NCBI taxonomy): domain Eukaryota; kingdom Viridiplantae; phylum Streptophyta; class Magnoliopsida; order Gentianales; family Apocynaceae; genus Rhazya; species Rhazya stricta. Next base: position 7,490,687 of record MEJB01000013.1, on the reverse strand, counting down.
ACTTCAACTATAGGGGTGCAAGATTAGCTAGGAGAATAGGGTCCTAGAAAGAATCATTGTATCATGAGATTCAAAATGGCTCAAGTGAAGCTCACTAGTTGGAGATTCTCGAGGGAATAATCATCCTTGTGTGGAGGAGAAGCATCAACGACAACYGCGCAACGAGAACACATTAAAATATTATGGGATGTTTCAAGAAGAGAAAAAGGGGTCCCAGAWGGAAAACTTTGGTTTGATTGATTGATCATCAAAACTATGCTCATTTCCCCCCCCGGCCTTCTCTCTCAAGTCTTACCCTCTCTGCTGAGAAGCCACCAACCATAAGTCCAAACTGACAAACTTAAAACAGGGTTCCTCACCCAACAACGGATATATCCTATTTTGGCTTCCCCATTAAAAGGTCAATCAGTATCAGTTTTCCACTATGCCATAAGCAAACCCTCCTGCAACTTGCCATGTCTGCCGTGTCTCATTTTTTGTTCTCTTCTCTACATATCATCAAGTCTTCTGTTTCTTCTACAGTTCATGTTTCTTGTATATATATGTATAGTTTCTCAAGAACAGTTGCAGATACACAGGTGACAGGACATTCTGCAACTTTTATGAATGCTAAGAAATGTCAAATCTTTTCTTTCCGGGTTCATGCATGTGGCCAGATTTAGGGAAGCATGTGCATAACTATCCTTTCATAGTACTATTTACGATGAACATAAGATGAAGAATTAGTAGTATTAATTAATATATAATCAATTATGTAACTGCTCTATTTGCAGAAATCAAGATAAACATTTGCAGATACGAATAATTGCATGATATGAAGCTACCATCCTAATAATTCACAAATACAATGATAAAGAGATAGTTAAAAATATTTAGTGATTTGGAAAAGTTTGTACTTAAATCGAGATTTCTTATTTAATTTTTTATTTAAAAATTCTTATTTAACCCTTTTTAAAAATAAGAATCATTTATTTGTAAATATAAATCATATCGAACTCGAATTGATTTTGTTAAATTAGAATATCTTYGATTTAAAAACATTTTAAAAAATAGAAAAGGATCAAATATGAGATTTTAGGCGTATTGCATTAATATAAAATGGTTATGCTTTCGATAATGTCGAGGATTATGGATTTTCTTAAGATTATTAGGAGTGAGCTTCGATGTTTAGAATAAAACGCAGAGTGAGGTGGCATGTACTGAGTCGCTTTTGCAACCTCAATTCAGACAGGCCAGCACACGATGAAGAACCCTTTGGCAAACACTTGTCTTTTTAACCGTAAAGGTTTCCATCTCCGGAGCCAATTGTTCATCTTACAGTTCTTTCACGTGCCTAAATATTCGTGCAAATTCTACTACATTCTAGTAATTTGACTTTTCTCCTTTGGCATGTTTCATGCTTCGAATTTTCACTTTTTCTTTTTTAAGTTTAAGGAAATAATCACTTAATCCTCTAATTATTTTGGATTATTCAATCTGGTTTCAATATTTTTATGAATTTTCGAATTCGATTCGAATTGTATCTATAAAATTTGACAAATTCTATTTCTAAATTCTTTCAATACAGTATTATAAGTAGAAATAAAAAACGAAATATCATTGTAACTCAACGATTTAYTTACTAACTTTTCTAAACGATTGAATCATAGTCTTTAATTATTTTTTTATTATTTAAGTTAGCTTTTAAAATTATTCTGAACTTTGTTCAGTCWTCATTTTAAAACTTTTTTAGTCCTTCGATTATTTTTGGTCATTTAAACTAGCAAAGAGACGATTTTTATCRTATATGAAAGTAATGGGATTAAAAAATAATTGAAGAAATAAAAACGAAAAGTTTGAAAATTARTTCAACAACTACTCTATCTTGAAAGAATAGGAAATCAAASCAATCRTACCTATGATTGTGAGTTTAATTAGAGAAGCATAAGGAACATAGTGGTGGAAGAAAGCAATTTTATTAGCARTCTAAGTATGGTACTTTTGACWTTCTCCAGAGTATAGCGATYGAAAGATTCTTTGCCCAAATCAAAAAAAGAGATTAGAAATATTACTTAATTGATATTCCTCGGCCAAATTGTTGACCACCACAAGAATTATAAGCCCTAAAAATCTAAATGCTTAGATACGGCATCGGAAAAAGTGGTCCCTGAAGTATGAGAAATGGTCCTGGAACGTCGAGCCCGAAGCTTTCCTCTCTGGTATTCTAAGCCTGCAAGTTGACGTTAAAATGATACATGTTTGTATATTTTCGCAAAAAATGTACGCAGAGTATGGTGAATCGGACGTCAAAAGTTTCCCGCAAACCCTTAAACACGGATACAACAACATGGGTTCACAAATAGCAAGTGCCAGAGATCCAAGCTAAATTTTGCTTGTTTTCTATCTATTTCTTCGCTATATGCCTTTCTTGTTTTGTCAATTTATAAAAGTGAAAGAAGGCAAAAATGCTCAGAATGGGACCATGCCAGAACAAGGAGGACGAGACAGGAAGCCATTAAAGTCCAGCACCAGTACAAATAGATTATATGTGTGGCGGAAAACACCCGCCTAGCTAGCTCATGAGCGGAGGAGGGAGGACTAGTGATTTCACATGCTCATGCAATTCCAATTTCTCCCCAAATCCTACAGTCTGTATTCCAATTTCTTTGCTAGCTTTTCTGCTCTAATTAATGATTGGAGCTGAATMGGTCGTATTTGGTTTGCACATACGAGGAAACCCATCAGCCGGGTTCTCTAAGCTGCTGGTTATGGGGTCCAACGTTGTCTTTCTTGGACGGTATCCGCCTTTGACAACCCAACAGTGACTTGTCCTGACCTTTGATTTTCATTTCTTGAATAAAACTTTAAATCTCTTAGCTAACTTCCAACCATACCAATGGGAAAACCAATAATAGAACATTCAACAATCCTTCCGTCCCGTAGGGGCGAGGTATATATGAACAAGTCCAATCAATCAAATACCCAACTATATATATATTCATCAATAMTATTCGAAATTTGAATAAACAGAATGAAATCTTGAGGTACGTAAACTTACATATATGCTCCAGTTGCTTCGTTTTTTGCATTTCTACTGGCTCTTTACATCACTAGATGCGTTAGATGAAACGAGGTAAATGGGTTTTACTAGCTGTATTACCAGAAAGATAAGAAACGTCGGCAGTGAATAAAGATATATGAGAAAGATGGTCAATCTGAAGCGTACTGAAACTGTCTTCTAAAATTATGCCAGGTTACGAATTCAAACATGCAGAGAGGTTTTGTCCGGAAAAGCTTGGCTTTTGTGTAGAAAGTTTTTGATCCAACTGCGAAGCCAGTACCAGCCTGCTACACACCAAAAGGGGTGTCCCATGGAGAAGAARGGTTAGGGCTCTCCTGTACTAGGACTTTTTCATTTTTTTTCTTGATGAATCGGGGGAGTTCTTGGTTTTCACAAGTATCAAGATCTAGCCAATAAGAATCTGGAACATGGAGTTTAACTAATCCAAGATATATACAAACAGTGCATATATGTGGCCCATATTATATAGCCCTCCGTTCAGATAGGRGATCTCGGTGCTGTTARWGGAATCTTAAGGCCCTATTTGGTGCCACAATATGCTAGGGTTTCCTTAAATAGCATAGGATAATTCCTAATTAAGTAGCAGTAAAGAAGCAATGGATTCTCATGAATTATCTCCCACCACCCCATTTCCCCACTTAAAAAAATATCCTTCTCCTTCTCAGAAAAAAAAGAAAAAAACTGTTGCATGGAGTGGGCATCCATATACACATATATATACACACACTCTTTCCATCTCATTTTTTTGACTTATTATTTTAAAACGTTCTAAATATTTTCTGAGCGAAAATTTCCTGTGACCATCTCTTTATGTATTCGAGACTTTCTCCATCAATTGTTTGAAAATGTCCGGAATTTCTTATGTCTTTTAAAAAAATTTGTAGTTAAAGACTTTCCTTCTGTCTTAAYGGTCATACATTCTTTTCAACCGTTATTTCTTGTCATTTATATATATATATGACTTTTATGTCTTATATTTAACATAAATTACATATTAATCTGCACAATTTTCAAAATTTTAATATATATTACAATCTAAACTTTTGCATAAATCTCTTGTCTAATCAAAATTATCAAAAGAGATGGGATGGAGTGAGTATATATCAAATGTATTCTCGAGAAAAATGCATACCATTATTGAAAAGAAGCTTTTCCATCAGTTCTTTTTTTTTTTTTCCCTGGAATTTCTTTTTTTAAAAGAGGCATTATAACATAATCTTTCATGATAACGGGATGGTCCGACACTCACGTGCTTAGCTTGCACTTTATAAAGTTTGATTCGTAGAGCTTTTCTTCAAAACATAGTTCATTTGAAAACTTGCTTCTTATAAAATTAAAATATTCATATTTAATTTAATTTTATGAAAAAATTTAACCATATACTTTAACATGTTATCCTTAATTGAATTGGTGGATCATGTTGTGTATTAGACCCAGGAAAATATATATACTGGGAATTAACATATCACTAGCTGGATGTAATATAGAGGGTGCTTTTTGTGTTTTCTTCTTTTTCTTTTATAATTTTTATTTTCTTGATTAAAGASCCGAAGATAATTCATTYCTTCCATCTAAACCTTAATAAGTATAAGTMATAATTTTTTGGRATAATTTTTTCGATAATRCTCATATCATATTTTGATAGAYTTTATCTCTCTATTCTCTCCTAAATATCAATCAMATATGTSAAATTATCTTGGATTTTCCATAACTCATTAAATATTGGAATAGTTAACAATTCAAACTAAAAAAAAAAAGAAAAATTAACTTCTAGAATTAAAAATCATCAAAAGATTATTTTTTTTAATCTTTTTGAATTGTTTACGCAATGGAGCTGGCTCAATGTTGCCAAAACTATTTTTTCTCAAAAAAATTATTTTCAAAATTTTCTTCACGTTTAAATGGAAAAAATAAYAGAATATGAAATAATAACATCTTAGGAATGATRAAATATTAATTTTTTACRTATTTTTTTATTTGGGCTAAAAATGAGAATTTTTTTAAAAGAAAAATGATGTTTTTCAAAGAGATACAAGAGAAGTTACTTACATGAGAAACATTTTTTAAAACATGTCCGAAATGATATTGCATTTGAAAATTTAAGGTGTTAAATTGAACCAACATGCAATTTAGATTAATAAATGGTATTTTATGATTTCAACCCACCTTCCTCCTCAATCTAAGCTTGGTAGCAAAACTTTTTGGATGAATAAAATACTTCAAAGAACTTGACAGGCCAAGATGAAATGTAAAGCCACAAGGCCCAGTGTGTTGATATGCAGAAACAAGCCCATAAATGGATTGAGGTTTACAAGATTGGTAGACAGGCCCGACCCATAACCACTAGAGCTGGCTTTGCACCAAAATGAACTTTAAATCTATTGGATCTCTACTCAAATTGTTTCACAAAAATGGCACTCTTAAGTCCAAACGTTTTTATGTCCCAATAAGGCATTCTTATTATCCAATGGGCCTTCGAAACTCYATTTTATGCATATATTCAAAATTAAAATASTAAGTTCTCCRRCCAAKTGRGCAATGAAGAGGACAAGCATAAAACGTGAGAMTAGTATATATTATCTAAGGTCCGATTATCGGATACCTCTGGTGGTGGTGGCGCAAAAATAACTAACTCACGCCCTGCTCTTTTTCTTTGCAACCTCCGTTGAGAGCCACCGCCATCAGCCTTCTATCTMGCCGTTCGGAGTCTCCCGTTCGCCTATTCTCTCGACACAGCAGCTGCCAAGCCATAAAATGACCTCAATTTCTCCGGAACTATTACCACTGTCCTCACTTCACCGCCGCATCACCGCCACCGTCTGCCACCAACAACTGCCTTGCTTGCTCGTATCGCAGCCGAGACCGAAGAGAGCTAAATACTACCTCCCTTCAGTCCGTCTCTTGGGTTCAAGCAAGCCCTTTACTGTTGTTGCAGCCGGCAGCACTTTGGCCATGAATTCTATACCGGTATGCTGTCTTTTTATCCACTCACACTTAATCATGCTTGCATAGTTTTTGCTCTTTTTTATTTTATTTTTTCAGGTGGCTATTTCATGAGTTTGCCCACTGACTTGAAACTTGAAGGCTTGGTCTTTAGGTTCACAAGCCACGAGAGCTTTGCATAAATTTGAGCTAGTATAGTTTAGAATTCTCATTTCGTGAACTTTGAAATGTGGAGTTTCAATCTCGATGGGCTCTGGAATTGATTCGAGAACCACAACGTGCATCTTGACAATAAGCTTTTCCTTCTACAGAGGAACCTATATTACTCTGTGCTTGTTTTGAACTAATTTATTAAATCACCTTGAGCTGGTCCCGGACACGTTCATTAAAAGCCTATGGGAAGATAGAAGAATAGCCAGATAGTAGCAAATATCAATACCATTTGTTGGTTTTCACCTGGAAGGGGAAACTTTTAACGGGTCAAAATAGTGCTATATGTTTCATTTTATCCACATTCTTACAATGTGGTTCTTTTTTGGTTAACAAAGGGTAAATAATTACATACCTGTGTTTGGCAGCCAAAAAATGGGGTGTATACTGTTGGTGACTTTATGACTAAGAGGGAGGAGCTACACGTGGTAAAGCCTACAACAACTGTAGATGAAGGTATATCTGATATTCCATTTTTTTCATAGTGTGATTCTGCATTTACTTTCATGTTTACGAATTGTCCTTTCACAACAGCCTTGGAAGCTCTTGTAGAGAACAGGATTACGGGTTTCCCTGTAATTGATGATGACTGGAAACTGGTGAGTTTTCTCTAGTGTTCCATCAATATTTCCTGTATGCTCTCTTACATGGCTGTTTTAGCTGAAAGTTACAAATAATCACTCACCTTGTGGTAGAATTTTACAGTTATCTTCTTGCTGGCAGTGGCAGAGTAACTCCAGCATGCCATTAAGAGACAAATTTTCAAAAAATTCCACTGCATCATTGAGATAACTTAATCTCTCAGAACATTTGAGTTTATGTAGTTGAAAAGTCAGGGGGTTTGGTGTCTTGTGAGTGCTACAGATTTTTCACTATTTCGATGTGAAGTTAGTTTACAGCTTAGATATTCTAGTGGGATAAAGCACTTTGTCTTTAACCAATGACATGGATTTCTGTTGCATCATTGATAAACAAGTGATGGATTTGATGAATTTTGATTAATATATGGCCATTTTTTCGCTCTTTTGCCGTACCTAATTGTAAATGTTAGCATGAATATGCCATATGAAAAGTGAATTCCTCAAGCTCAAAGTCTTACTTAATACTAGTGAAGCCTATCAGCTACTGAAGGAGTAGAAAGAGAAACATAGAAGGATCAATTCCAAGCTTGAACAAAGTCTTTTCAATTGGTTGGGATGACTCTTAGAATTCAATGCCAGGATATCAACAGGTTATTGATTTTGTTTTGGAATTTTCCTTATAAATATATCCTGCTAATGCTGAGTACAACTTGGCTTTATAATGCTTTGAGGGCTAACCCTAATCAGCTGAGGTTGTTCAGTTGCAAGTGAGCTTACGTGTTAAAAGCCTGTTGAAAGTGGACCTATGCTTACTCCACCTCAAAAGCTAGCTCATGAAGGAGGGTTACCCGAATTTATAAACGAGGCCCTTCACCATTATACCAATCAATCAATGCAGGACTCAGTACACCCCTTCACTGGATATTGCACCCAACTGGTGTGGTGCTCAATTCACCTCATCAAGCCCAGGATTAGATACCTGCGACTTCAACCATCAACTGATGTAGGACTCAAGACACCCTTCTGCTAGATATTACAACCAACCTGTATAGGACTTTATACCCCCCATCACGCCCAGGAGTGGATATCTAGGACATGAAGTTTACCAGACTGGACATCTGTGGGTGGCCCAGCATTGGGATGGGGTTGGCTCTAATACCATATTGTGTTCTAGAAGTGTTTCTCTTTTCTTTGATGCTTTTCCTTATTTCCCACAATACTTTATGCACCTTGAACATGCCTTGATTCAGCTGTGTTCTTTTGTTAATTCGAGGTATATTATGAATTCTGTATGATCCTGTAAGCATCTCGAATTTCTTCTTTCTGCAGGTCGGCCTTGTTTCAGATTATGACTTATTAGCACTGGATTCTGTATCAGGTAAATCTCTAACTAAAAGTTTGATGTTTCTTCTATCTAACAACCTTCCCATGATATTTCTTGAGTTTCCGTTATATTCTGTCATGGCCATTTTCTTGAGTGCTTGGGATGGAATCAGTCTATTTTCAAGTGCAGCTTTTCTGTGGAGTGGATCCTATTCTCTATTTTTTCCTAAAACCCTATCAAAGAAGCATAATTTAGTGTTCAACTTAAGAATTGAAATGCTATTGAGGATTAATGTGCTGTCATCTTTCTTTAACTTTTCATTTATCCAAATTCTGTTGAATTTATTGGTCAAATACCTGAATGAATTTTTTGTTGAATAGAGAAACTGTGTTTCTATATCTTTCTCTTTGGGATGGTACATTGTCTCAAACCTTTCAAATTTACCTTCTTTCTTTCACTTTTAAGAATGGTTAATTTTTGACTCATTTTTATGATCAGGTACTGGTAGAACTGATGCTGGCATTTTTCCAGAAGTTGACAGCACATGGAAAGTACGTAAAAGTCACCGTATTCATTTTTTTTATTTGCTTCTCATATGACACGCAGATTGTAGGCTGTCCTCTCATATTTTTACTTTTAAGCATAAAATTGTGTTGCGTGAACAAAATAAATTAACATTCAGGGTAGCATAAAATTAAGAAACATCCTCTCGTCTCTACAACCCTCCAACCATAAGGGGTTTTTCCATTTTATTTGGTTTTATATTGACTTTGTTTCTGGCTTGCTTGGTATCGTTGGCTTCCTTCTGATAATTCTTGGTGGGGTGTGGGAAGAATAGCATGGCTTCCTCATTAATATCAGGACCTCCACTTATCAACCTGCACCTTGATCTTTGAATTATCATTTCACTTGCCCATGTCCTTGAGGAGTATTTTGGTTTGTAGAAATGTATTCTCCTGTTCTCTTGAACTCTAGCTTTCTCCCCTTCTCTGACCATTTTGTGAACCAGAACTGGAGGAGGATTACAGGAAAAGAGAATCAAACTGTACCATTATACCCACATGCCACATTCTCCCCCCACGCCTCATCAAAATGTGTGTATGTCATAAAGCTTACTTAAAACCAGGTTCAGATTCTGACCTGTGTGATAACTAAAATGGTGACAGACCTTTAACGAGATTCAAAGGTTGCTTAGTAAAACGAATGGTCAAGTGGTTGGTGACGTGATGACAGCAGCTCCATTGGTGGTTCGAGAATCTACCAATCTTGAGGATGCTGCAAGGTTTTGTAATTCTTAATTGATCTGAGCTTTAAATTTGACACAATAAGATTGTGTCTAGTGAATAAAGAGACAACCTCTCTACTTCACTTGTGACTTTATCTCTAATCATCAGGTTGTTACTCAAAACAAAATATCGCCGACTTCCTGTCGTTGATGCTGATGGCAAGCTGGTAAGATCATGCTAGGCTGTGTTGCTTTGGTTTTACATTGATGCCCTTTATTCTCTGATTTACCCCATTGTTGCCTCTTGCAAGGTTGGAATCATTACAAGAGGAAATGTAGTGAGAGCTGCTCTTCAAATAAAAAAATCCACTGAGCTACAGGCATGATTTTTTTTWATAATCATTTCACTCTTGAAGCAAAATGAAGCAGTTATTTGACAGGTGAGGCTGGTGCTTGTCCCTATATTTGATATCCGCATGGTTCTGCATCTCGCTACCACAGAAGATTTCCAGGGCATAGCAGATTTTAACTGTGGAGTTCTGATGGGAAATTGTTACAATTTTGGGGTGTTTAAACTATAAAGGAGTCCCTTTAGGCATACATATACAGGAAGCTTCGAGGTGAGGAATGGATGAGCTCTCCTCCTTGTTATTACGATGTACGTACAACTTCAGAATTAATCAGGAGGGTATTTGAAAGCAGAAGGGACGAGTATATGTACAACAATGCTACCATTCTATTACATATTGAAGTACCTTTCTAGAGAGATTAGTTCTTGTTTCCTTCTCATTGTTCCTCTTCTAGTTTGCATGGGAGGAGGAGCCTATTGTGTTCTTTCTAAAATATACTGATTGGATATGAATGAAATGGGCATGGGATATTAAGACAGTCCCTGTACAAACCATAAAAGCAGTCAGTGAATGAATATTCCTGGAATTCGAAATCTGACATTCTCATTCTGAATGCATCACCGACAGTCTACGTCGTAAACAACAAGAACGTTGACCTGAATCATTCGACCGCATTGTAATGACATGAATCAGAGGGGTTGCTGAATAAGGGGCTGCTAATGTCAGATTGTTCTCACTGAATATGCATAGTACGTATTATTATTCTGCTATTGGTGGATGGGCATAACTCCAATTACATATAATTTGGAGATTATTTATTAATTATTAGGCATATAAATCATATGGTTGTACTTCTCATAATCTATATAGTTCAATTATTATGTCTTTCAGGTAGAGTCCATTATCTCCAACCACTTCAACCTCCAGGAAATATGACTAAACCTAGTTTATTAGAATATCTAAGTTGAGGTAGGGAGGGCCAGCCCTTAATTAGTAAGTTAATGGTGCCATTTGTTTTGGATTCAAGCTTTGTTTTCTCTTTTCCTCTATTATTATTTAGTTTTTTTTAAAAGAAAAGATAGAAGCGATTTATTTGGTACACACGAAAATGAAGAGAAGATAAATATTTTATCCGGTATTTTCATATTGTTCTTCCTTAATATGAGGGAGTAGGGTAGAAAGAAATATTTAATTGATTGCTCTTTTATCCTTTTCATCTTTTTTTTTATTTTTAAAAATTAAAATACAAGATCAATCTTATTATTAATGTTTTTTCTTCTCGGAAATGTGTTATGTTATTCCTTCACATTTACTTTTCCTTCTTACTTTCAGATTTCAACATRAACAAAATATTTAAGCTTATGCACTACTAGAATCATTGAAGAGTCAAGTTTATTAGTCCATGAGGCTTCTACAATAACGGAAGCCTTCTGAGAACATGAGATTCATTGGGATAAATCGGGGAACTAAAGGGTCATCACTTTAAAAGCATTTTAAATAAATGTATTAAACATAGGAGGAGGAAAAAGAATCATTTTTATCCAACAATAATAAAAGAAAACGACCCATAGAAAACACAGAAACAAAGCGAAAACAAAGTCAACAAAGGTTTCCCGAACAAGTAGCCAAAGGCACTGAAAGCAATCAAGCAAAAAACCAGCTATTTCAGGTGGAGATGTTGCTACTGCAGGCCTGGACCCCCCCTTTTCACCCCTCTTCCAAGTGTTTTACTTGGACCAGAAAACATGTCCAATCAACTTTCTTAAACGGCCGGAAGGCAGCACTGCTGTACAACTTTCCACTTCCCACAACCCCAATCACATCCAATGGTGCTATCCCTCTTTTTTCCCCTTTCTTTGCTTCCCCTTCTTCACCACTACCAAGCCCAAAACAGAATGTTTTACCTTAGTTTTTCGTTGTGGGTTGCTCAAGAAAATGTCAAGGAAAGGAGAAAAAAAACGAGGGAGGCTGTGGGGTGCTTGTGGTGCCTACAATCTCGTCATGAAGAACAGGGAAGAACCAGAAAAATACCTAATTGAATGAATTCATAGTCAAAATATAAACCTTATCACTTTTAGTAGTTAGAAAACGGCCACTTGCACCAAACTCGAGCAATAGTAGGGCCATGGATGTCCCCTCGTCCTCACCGGCCTCCCACATCCCCACTTGGATTTACTACTCCACTCCTTTTGCCCCACCACTGTCCGCCACCAATCATCAACGCCGACCTAAAACTGCAACTCTAGAACTCCACTCCCTCCTCTACCACCACCACCATCACCACCTCTCACAATTAAACCAACCATAATTAGCAATTCAACAGAAAATGTCTAATCAGGAAAAATATTTACATTGCTTCTTTTGACAGCTTCAAAACTTGATATACTACCCATATTAAGTACACCTTAAACCAAAAAGAAAAAAGAAATAAAACAAAATACTGCTACTTAGGTCCTATCGGGTGCATGTTGCCAATACACCCTCTAGATACAGCTGAACCGATACATATCTWTAATTTTTGGTTCTTTTTTCCTTTTTTCCTTCTTTTCTGTCGGATGACTTGGGTCTACCAGATTCAGCTCTCACCAGTTATCAACATCTGGGTCCTCGGGCTCGGGCTTCTCGTTCAAGTCGGGCTTTTCTTGAAACCAACGGGGTTTCAATTGAACTTGAGAGGGTGGTGTTTCATTGTGTTCATGATGATGGTGGTTGTCACGTTGGTCATTCGTACCACCAATTGAACTCTGAAGAGCATCCACTCTTGCACCAACCTCTATGGCTTTCTTGCGTATAGCAGCAGCAGACAAGTCACTGAGACCACCGGTTTCGCCAACCAATAACTCCGGGAAGTTCAGTCTCGCCGACGGCCCCCGAAGATAATAGACGGCGATATCATAAGCTCTAGCTGCTGCCACCGGAGTTGAATAGGAGCCCAGCCAAATTCTTGACCGCTTGTTCGGCTCTCTAATCTCCGCCACCCATTTGCCCCACTTCCTCATCCTTATTCCTTTGTATGGCCTGTCGCTCTTCCTCTTCCCGGAGCAACAACCAGCTCCTCCTCCAGGCCCCTCCATCTCTCTTTTCCCTCTGTCAATTGTGGAGGAGGTGTTATCTACTCCTTTGTGCTCTTTCTCTCTCTATTTATTCTATACCCACCGATTGAAGAGGTTAGAGAGAGAAAGAAAGGGAGAAGAAAACAGCCATCAAAACAAAGATGATGGATGAGGATGAGGGGGAGGGTGCTGTTGGGAAGCTTTGTTTTGGCTTTAGGTTTGGGTTTGACAGACTACTACTTGGGTACTAAGGTTCTTGTCATCGGGTGAGCTTCCACGTTGGTTTTCTTTAAAGGAAATATACTGAAATAACAAATAACTAAATGCACCGACACGATCTCTATTTTTCTCTCTCTACAACAATAATAATTTGCTAACTATAATAATATTTCTTTTCTTTTCAAAAGCTTTGTATAATAACCTCATATGAAAAATTAGCTGTTCCCCGCCATGTAGGGCTTGCTAGACTGCAGGAGCTCATTCTCTTTCCYYYTTKSMMCYTTTYYTTYYKKTTYCCCMMMAARSMAMSRA
>MEJB01000013.1:7402732-7477403 GCA_001752375.1 Rhazya stricta | reverse complement strand
TTKKWWTTTTTTGAATCATCAACTAGCTATGAACACATTCACGATTAAAAACGTTGAAATTTATCTTTTTTTCCCCTTTAAACTCTTTTGGTGAAGAATTAATTTGAAACTGTATCYATTTGGAGCCTTTCTTGTTTTTGATCTCTATTCTAGTCATTTTCTATGCACAAGATGTTCCCATTGGAGAAGCCACTTTGAAGTAATGTGAAATGTCATAATGCCTTTGGTTTTGATTACTCTAAGATTAATCGCATAAAGGGGTAAGAGTCTTTTAGTTCTATTTATAAAATTTGTCTTCAAATTCAAGAAAGACGATTCGAATCAGACGAAACAAAATAGTAATTACACGAGAGGCACCTAAGCCTAAACTACTAGTGAACAATGCAAATTAAATATTGGAGATACAGTTGTCATTAGCTATAAGGTGAGGTGAGAGAAACCAATTTCATAATGAGTGTATGGTGAGGAGACACACAAGGGATAATTATCAGATATCATTATTATAGTAGAGAATTATTTTTATCCAAATGGAAATTAATAATATTGAGAAGGGGAGGAGGTGGATCCTGGAGGGGTAGGTCGGTGGTCGGTGGATGGATGGATAGATACCGTTGCGAATCGACTTGCTCCTCCTGCGACAATAACAATTCGGGTGAATGGACTCTCATACCCTTGCCCCCCCCCCCCCCCCGTTTGTTTCTAGCTTTTGGACTTTTCTGCCTTATTTTGCCGCAAGAGTCAGGTAAGTTCGCCGCTACCATCTTCAGCCAATACGAAACAGACAACCACGCAATCTCTCTCGAAAATTAGGGCGTAAGTCTGTACTCCATTCTTCTTTCTTCCTGGTTATTATTTGTGGGTTTGTGGTTACAACCAAGTTCGATTCTTCTTTTGGTGAGCATGCTTTCATATATAATACTTTTTTCTTCTTTCTGCAAACAGTATTTGTTTCCAAGTTCTGGAAGTCCATTTTACTTTTTAGATTGTTCAGTAACTTAGAAAAAGAAATTGTCTTCGATTCTTTCACATGTTTGAAAGGCAATGATGAGAAGCACGACCCTACGAAGAATGGATTTGCGCGTCCGAAAGCCGAACAATTCGCATCTTTAAATGATAATCTAGTTAGCGAATTAGCATTAGCCACAAGGCCATTCCTCGAGAAACTTGTTGGTCCTGCGCAACTAAACCCTAATAATCCACCGGCAAATACTGAGGTCATGGAGCGTTACATGTCCAGCGTAATACCCACAAAGACACTGACAACCGGTACATCATCTTTAGGCAAAGATAAGGAAAAGCAGGCTTTGACACGCCGTTTGCGTGGTGGAAACGAAGGTCTGCTTACGCAGCCTGCATGGTTCGAGTCGGTTGTTGCGTAATCTCCCGCTGGGAAACAAAAACACGCTTCGCTCCTCCTGTTTCTTCACCYCAAATAGGTTATACACCAGCTGAGCCGYAACAGAATATGCTGTAGCATGTGAACATGACCTCCKTGCCGATRCTTCAAGATTTGCAGTGTCACTTCAAAACGCATTTGGAGATCATACACTGATTAGGTCATCGTGGACTTCAAGAAGACGTTAASAAAAGCTACAACWCYAGTAAAAYCTCCCAGACAGATGAAGAAAATCAATCRTGCACCTCCACAGCCAGCCCCCGAGCTACAAAATGAGACATTAAGTAACAATAGGGTGTTTGRCATGGAAGGCCATCTGACTTTCATGTCGTCTTACACCTTCCCCAATCGTTCCAAGTCAAAAAAATACATTAATGGTACTTCAGATGTTAAATCATTGCACATGACAATTGATTTAGGGTAAGTTGTAATTGGTCATGTGACTGCAAAGATTGCCATGGATGCAAGYGGAAAAAATAACCTTTGAAGGTCAATGTACTAAATAACTAGATTTTTAGGACAACGTAAGATGAAGACACCTAGCATTCAGAATCACAATGCACTGAAGTATTAACTGTAGCCGCCCCGATTTAAAAGATTACAAAGTCAAAAGGTTCGGTAAAGAAGACAGGCAAATCATACAATCTTAACTTTTGTTGACTCTCTCGTCCCCTGATAAGTTTAAAAAATCTGCTACCTATGATAACTTTTTCATAGCTACGTATGTAGTAGATTTTTATAAGCAAAGGCCACAACAAACATCAGAGGCTGATCACGTAAACCAAAACCAAGCCGAATYCTGCATATTATGTTCTAGTATGAATTTTAAGTCATGTAATCCATTTGGCCTCAGAAATTTATAATATCTCAGCATTTTACGTTTATCTTCTATAAGAAACAAAATCCTTACTTTTACTGCTATGTTTTGTTCACCCTCTAAAAACGCAGAAATAAAACCATGCTGGTGACTGTAACTCACATCCAACCCGAAATATGAAAATAAAGCTAGACAAGAAAACAGTGGTGGACGCAAAAGTVGACTACGTTAAGGGGCCATTTTACGTCGGATCATCAGCTAAAAGGATTTTCTTTCCCTTCTTTTCTTAACAGACAATGAAGAATTTAAACAGTCAATCTAATGCAAATGCTTAGGCATTGCCACTCACAAAACATTAGTAATAAAGGGAGAGGTTGCTATTWTACAAACCCAATCCTTTAGAGAGCTGAGAACAATCTATTATTGTAACTCAATTGTACCTTAGCATGCAAAGTCATATGCTCATTCCGATGATGAGTTCCTTCTATCATGTTCAATGGTGTTATGAATAACCTTCTCAAGACATAAACGTATAAAAAWCTCAGTTAAATAATCACTAAAGCAAACCAAACAAACAAATGAATGAATTTTTTTTTAATATATATATATATATATATATATATTAATTACAATATTTTTATGATAACAAAATGGATAGCCCTAAATGGAATAGAAAACRGACTGAATAGAGTTAAAATTTCACTAGTTGGTACAAGGCGTACATCTGACCTATTTCTGTGGGTAAAATCACTTGAATGGACCATGTCCTGAATCAGTGCATGAATCTTCCTTATCTCAGTTCAATTGCATTTACCTTGACTTCTTACTACGCATTCCCATTCGAGATTTTGCATACCTAAATTCCTTGTTAAGATGAAACTTCAATAGCATAAAACCAACGACAAAGGTTAAAGTTCCACACAAATAAAAAGGTAAATGCTATAGCATAGCATATCTTGCATTTTTAAATTTTGTCCTTTTTGTGGGCAAGAACTATAACAGAGAATGCCCATAAAGGATACTCTAGCCGCATTCCCTCCCCAGATGTCGAAGAGTAAAGGACAGTGCCTTGTAAATTAGTAAGTGCCTCAGTTGAACAAGCAGTATCCTGTAGGAAAGATAGCAACAAACAAATATATTTCACATGCATGACGATAAAATAATACATGAATATTATGTCTTTTGAAGTGAAATACAACTCAAGCTCAAAGTAGTAGGGAATTGACATCTAGTACAAATAACAGTTACCACAASTACGGTTTAACAAGCAATAAAACAAGAATAATGACTAGGCTTAGCTTTATAGCATGCTTGCAGAACATATCTGGGGCAGGACTGGTTTCCGGATAACATGCACCACACTAGAAGTCTAAATAATAAAATCATTAAATAATTATATCTTCCTACTGCCATAACACTTTTCAGCAAAATGTAGAAGAAAGATATTTCGAGAAGAATTTGAGAATAAAAGGTAACTGGTACATGTTCAATTCTATATTAATGGTGATAGTTTAAACTTTCAGATSATCTCTAGTGTCTACTTAGCCAAAATCTCTATATTTAATTGTAATAGTGCCTCCTACTGAAAGAGTTTAATTCAGTAAATTATTAAAAATCATTTTAAGGAACACCACCCCTTATGAATAAACACAAGACTTTCTAGACACTGGATAACTCTCTTTCAAGGAGAATATGCCTGAGTTCTGAGGGCTTTCCAGTAGAAAAGAGTAATTRTATACCTGGAAATCAACGAAAGCAACAGGAGCACCATATGTACTCTGCATCTTCAATTTCAGAAATCCACGGCATCTAAGGAAGTTTATAGCACGCAATAAGTTAGTGAAGATGCAAGTTTTTCTCTCTCCAGGAAACACAAAAAATTTCCATTTTCCTCAAACCTTGAAAACAATTGGATCAGCTCCTGCTCTGAACAGGTTGGGCCCAGACTAGCCACAAAAAGTGTTGGGCAAGGCATAGCATTCTGTCAAAGATAGAGTGGAAAATAATGCATTGACTCTCTAACACAAGAATCAGTAGATAATTTGATCAATGCATGGCATATAATGCAACCTTAACCRGTGAATTATACACATAGGCATCTTTATTTGATCTATTAATAGATAAACAAAAGAGAAATGACACTTTTAGCCCTTGATAGATGCTCCAGGTGCAGAATGCAATCCTTACCGACTTTGTACTAGAGTCATTTGAGCCTGTAGCTTCTGAATTTCCATGACTGAATCACAAGAAATTAAAATCGAAGTAAGGGACTGGAATTACAGTAGTAGAACAGGCCAATAAAGAAATCTAACTTCTGGATTAGGGCATGTAGTAACTTTTCTACTTGGTCCTTGACCTTTCAGCTAGAAGTAACGTTTTTAGTATGTTCATCTTGCGTATTCAGTTAGAACTAGAAGTAATCACTTCCGAGTAATAAAAATGTGCTCAAGTAGTGCAGATGACCTTTGTGTGGATGGATAACCAATCGTGTTGAAAGCAGAATTACCCATTCCAGGCATGTGAATGCTGCCAACACCTGCTAGTGCCCAAGGGTGCAAAACATGTGCAAAGTGAGCTTTTAGAATAATGTGCTCTCCAGGTGGTTAACTAGTAGTATTCCTTGTAAGAGATCAGGTTGTGACTAGCAAGAGGAAAGTAAGGGAAACATAGTGAAGATTATTAAACACAAAAAGATCCTAATATCCCAAGAGGACAGAGTTGCAGATGGAAATTTTCTTCAAAACTTTAAACAAGTATGTTGGAAAATCTACATGTACTTACCAGAATCCGTGCCCCTTGAAGACGAAGCAGATTTCATCTTCTTTTCTGATCCATATCTCTCATCATCTGGTTGTTAATATATAAGAAATTGACATAAACAGTTACTAGGAGTGCAAACAGGAGCACYGGGCATAAAGAGCAAAGAACACATTCATTAGAAACCTGTTCTCAAACGCTTAGACCGGGGATTTGATTTTGCCAGATCAATGTATAAGGTGGAACCTTTCTCAAGGTCAAACACCATTCCCTGGTAAAAGCCATTAGAAACCAATGGCTATTAGTAATAGTTCAAACTGTATAACTCCCCTACTGGTGCGCCATGCTATTTCTTTTATTCACTAGTGACATATTACTATGAACTAGAAGAAGTACAAGAAGATAGAAACTGCATCACCAACTAATTAAGGGATGGACCATGACAAACCCCAGCTTCAAACATTTCAGTTTCGATTGGAAAACAAATACCATGAGACAAAACCCTTATAAAAATGAGGTCCTAATTGAAGCTCGCCCTGATTGATAGGTGTTCAGATTTAGAACTGGGTTTTATATGAGCTGTTTAAGGAGTTGCATAACTCCACTCTACAATCCCCTCATTTGATAATATACTTCTGTAAATATAAAAAACGAATAAACTCATACGGCTAACTATTTTCCTATGACGAACAAGCAATAGAGGCATCAATGACATGGAGAAATTGCAGGGAAAAGTATTCTTACATTCAATGAATGTAAAGCCATGATAGCTGAATGCTGATCTACGAAAACGGCAAAAGCAAATGGCTGGGAAAAAAAAATATCATATCAGATAAGATATACTTAAGAAAAAGAGATTTAGGAATGCACCTCAAAAACTAAATAACCAAGCAAATCTTYCTCGGCCCTAAAATGAGCAACTCAATCCATATGCTTTTGTATTTCTTTCACTTCTTTCTAATAGGAGTCTTTCAAACTTTTAATCCCAGTAGGTCTATTAAGACTACATGAGAGTAAAAACAATTTTGGAAACTTTGTGCTGTCCAATCACTGAACAAGCCAGATTGCAGCTAAAATATCATCAGTTGTAAAAGATGTATATCCCAATAAGCTGGGGGATAGAACAAAGACCGAAGGAAAGAGGACAGATTGCAGATATGCTATCCAAAAGGAAATAAAAGGCCCTTATTTTTCTGTTAATGTATTGAGGGTTTACCATTAGGGAAGAGATGAGATGTCCATAAAGATTGTAATAACATTACCTTACATGCAGATTATAGTAACATTCCATTACGTGCAACTTGTGGTAACATTACATTACATGCAACTTTTGGCACTGTTACGATACGTGCAGATTGTGGTACCGTTATGTCACGTGCAGATTGTGGTACGTTACGTTATGTACATATTGTAGTAAGGAATACCAGGAAAACGCTATAGACAAAAACAGTTAGTAGTTAATAGCACAGTATACCACTTTACGTGGTTAGCTAGCATTCTTTGTCGGCAGTTAATTAGAACCAGATTTTGCTTTAGAYGTCATTCTTTTGATGGAATAAGGACATGTCCAGAAAAGGCCRTAATCATTTTCATGTTTAATGCCACCCAGATGATAAGGCAATGCATCTCGCACGCAAATGGAAATTCACCATTGGGTGGCCAAACACAAAAACTGACCAATATTTGAATTTCGTAAAGTGCACATTCAAAKGTYAAACAGTTCAGAAATGTGGCCAGTTTGTACTCGTGTGAACTGTTGACAAGTTGTTGCCAGGAAACAATAGAGGAATGGAGCTTTACATTGCCTAAACTGACCAATTGAATGAAAAAAATTTCATATATGGAATCTGAAATTCAAAAGGACACATTGCAGCAAAGTGGCCACAGGACACAGCTACAGSGTGGAGGTGGCAGCCGACATTTTCTAAAATTTTACCTAAGGTTTATATTTTCTTAAAAATTATCGACAATTTTTGCTCCGGAAAGTACAATCTTGTGCCATTTACTCTCCCCCAAAACTAAATTTCTAGCTCCGTCCTTGTTCTGGAGYTACAAAGGAGCAGTATATGCAACCTAGGTAAAAACATTTTAAACATCTGCAGTTGATAACGAGAAAGTGGAACAACAATTGCATGGATAAATCTAGGAGTTCTGATCCCCATAACCTACTGAAAATAAAACAGTAGCTCAACAAAACCCGATGAGCTACAAAGGAGCAGTATATGCAACCTAGGTAAAAAAACATTTTCAATATCTGCARTTTATAACGAGAAAGTGGAACAAGACTTGCATGGATAAATCTAGGGAGTTCTGATCCCCATTACCTATTGCAAATAAAAAAGTAGCTCAACAGAACCCGATGAGCTTATATCCATAAGCTTCAAGATTACTTCAAACTCTGTCCAAGAGTACATCTCTAAGCACTAATCCTTGGAAGAGCTTACRAACTATTCTTGGATTAAAGAAATTATCAGAAAGAAAATAWAACAATGATGTACTTCGTGTTTGGATTGTTTTTTAGAAGATAAAGGGAAACGGAAGGGAAAAAAGGGGCTGCTTAAAGCTTTAAAACTTAAGACGAAGGGAAATCACTATCCTTTCCTTCTATTGGCATTCTGATATTTCATCTCTTTCAATCAAAATAATCAAATTTCGATAGTATGAATGCAGACTAATAATAAACTTGAGAAGTACCTGAGTACTGGCGGTAGTACGAAGATGAGAAGATTCATAGCCAGGGAACTCCCGGAAGAGATTATAGATTTCCCTAGCCTTGACATCTTCAGGAAGTCCAGCGATGAAGAGAGTTCGAACCTCATCTTGCGATGATTGAGGGTACAGCGGTGGAGCAAAGGTGACCAATTGGGGTTGGTTGGGTAGGTACTGCTGGTGTAGCGGTTGAGCCACCGTAGCCGTAGACGGTTGCGCTGCTCCCGGTGGTGGTGGTGGCGGAGGTTCGTAATAWGGATAGTGCGCGGGAGGAGGGTAATATGCAGCCATTTCAACGACGGTGGAGAAAGTTGCAGCCCTAGCCCCTAACTAATTATAGATCTCCTGCTCGCCTGGACGGCTCTTTGTCTTTTCTACCAACTTGTTRTCGGGCTCGGGCCTCATACGACGGGCTTGGACAATTTTTGGCTAATTACATTTTGACCCCTTAATTCCTGTGATGTTCAAAACCCGCCTACCTTTTGCTTTTCTATACTTCTTTTGTTTTTTTCCTTTTTTTTTTTAATTCACAAAAAAGATAGAGGATTAACCTTATTAGAAATGTTTCTAACCAATAAAGGTGTTACTTCTATACTCGAAATTTTGTGAAATCCTAATTAAATTTTTAAAATAATTTTACAGATATTAAAAAACTMGTAATTTTACAAATCTTTTGTAAGAAAAGCAATATTATCCTTTCATTACTCAGTTATATAATAAACAGTTTATTACCATAATAGGAAGTGTTTCCATTAGATATTTTAAAATTTATTATAAAATTCGAGCTCGAACGCTCTAGATTCACCTTGAGTTCTCATATGCCAACCACCAAAGTTGGTTAGCATTATTTGATAAGGGGCAAAATACCCACACTGAAATTCAGACCCATTAAAATAGCAATCCTTCGGAATGCAAAATTGACATCATAAGGAAGGCAATCATTAGCAGACTCATCCGACTTTCCAAACAAGGAAAAATGAAAAGACAAACACCCGTGAAAGGATAAGCATTAGACATGATAAAATTGAAAATGATTGTCTGAACATGTTTTCCATTTCCCGAAATCATCCTCAAGACACATTCGAAATGCATTTTGAGATTGAAAGGAAAAAAATATCCAAACGCACCCCTTGCCTGTCACCAGAACCACCACCAATGAGCGTATTGGCTAAATGGTCCAAAGTCATATACAACTACTAGCGAAGAACATAAGAGAATGGTGATGCAGTTTGAATCCAACTGGACAAACATCGAAACCAATAACAGTTATGCAATAATGGGTGGGTACTGCTTTGCCTGCTGCCGAACTCTCTTTTTGTACTCAACAGCGTCCTGCACATAGTCAACATGATCAGCACTAGAATGGTAGGATAAAATTCAAATTGGACTTTTTGRCCTGTAAAAGCATCCGTTTGGACATTGAGAAACATTTTAGTTAACCAACAACAGGAAAGCTTAATTGGACTTTTCAAGAAGAAGATCACAATTGACTGTAATGAAATCTTAAATAACAATAAGCAACATCTTGTAAGAGCTGAATACTCCCCTCCACTCCACTCCATCCACATGATGTGACATACTTGCTATTTTAGGAGGTCACAAAAGTTTCACACTCGCCCAAAAGTGGCCTATTCGTCAAACTTAAACACAACAATGTAGTTTGACCATACATGTTACTTCTATATACTCAGGTACCAACACAGCCTAAGAAAACATTCCCCTCCTAGTATCTCATCAACAATACTGTGCTTTGTCAAATGCCATCAAATAAAATGAGACAAAGTGCAAAAAAACACATTGGTGAACATACTTCCTGTATTCTCTACTTTACCAGCCATAAGTCAGGGATCCCAATCTTTTCCAACTGTCACCAAAGATTTAGTTTCAAGTGAAGCAAACTACCTGAATAAAGAGATGATATCCTTCAGTTTGTGCAGGATCAGCAGGATTAGGCTGATCCAACAAATCCTGGATACCCACTAGAATTTGCTTCACTGTAATGGCAGGTCTCCACCCCTAGAAATGCTCCAAAGGCAAAATGTTAATCTAGGATCAAGATACAGGCTACGAGTCAAGGTGAAAATATTTGCATCAGGCAAAATCAAGCTTTCTTACGCTGTCTTCATTGAGAATCGATAGGCAAACAGTTCCGGACGGATATACATTGGGGTGGAAGAAGCCGGGAGGAAATTTACACTTCGGTGGCTTGCTTGGATAGTCGTCACTGAAGTGGAGTGTGAGTGGGTAGTTACCACCTTCCCAGTCAGTCTGCACATAATTCTTGTCATATTACAACTGTGCAACGCAAGTTACAATATAAATCAAGCAAATATTTACAAAACCGGCTTTCAGATCCGGATAAAGAGAAATGGCGTCTGAAGGTATATTAAAAAAATATAGACAAGAGAAGAGGAAGCAAGCGAGCTACTATTACTATTCAGTTAAAAAGCCACCAACAATATCCATTTAGAAACTAACAAAAGTGAAATATAATAAAAGGAATACCTTACTACGATAAAAGCTGCCACTTACAATACATAAGCTCTGTTCTCATCTCGTTAAAATAAGTTGTTTTTAGCTTTTTTGRGTCATTCTTGATTACTTTTCACTTTTGAGTTTAACTTAAACAAAACTGAGACAAGCTAYTTTGGAGAAGCAACCCTGGAGGTGCTTTTTCAAAAGAATCTTYTGTTTATTGATGCTGATAAAAATAAAACTATTATATTAATTTCACTTTTTTCCAGCAGCTAAAAAAAGCACAAGCAACAGAGGAAGGCCCATGTACATGTCACTTTTTGAGTAATAATACCAAGTCTAATCACTTCAAACATTATTAGCTACTCAGAGAATTGAGTGTAAGAGAGAACACTCCTCCAGTGACCTTCAGCTCCAGTGACCCATGATTATACACAATATAAAGGAATTTACACCGATGTTGTCAAATTTCAATGTACCATTTTTGTGGCAGCAACCCCATATCCACAACCCCAACCCCCACAAAAGGAAGACAGAGGAACACCAGAAACTTGACATTCCTTCAATCTACGGAGAGCTAATGAGACAAGCCCCTTTCAATTCGTAACTGGTTTATCAATATCACATAAGATCAGAATTTCATGCAAATACTGATTCTGACCAATGTCGTTCCATGTGAATGCAGTCTATCTCAATTGTTACCAGAAAAGGAAAACCTGATAGGGACAATTTGCCACCTAAAGAAGGTATACATAAAAACTTTAAAGAAGTAATTTGGCAGTACATATGCTGAGTGTTTCGGTCTCCTCCAGAACTTTTATCGGGTACAATGTTGGTCTTCTGGTTCTCTTTATATGGAAGCAGCAATTTCCACTAGAAATACATCATAAAAATCACAAGGCAATTCAAATATAAAGCTGAGGACTAGGATGTTATGGATGCTAACTGATGAACCTATATCTCAATAGGTGATCTTGCACCCCCTATTGATCTCATTTAGAAATCATATACACGAACCACTCTTTCAACAGGACACTTAGCTTCGCACAAATTCTGAAATTGCAGTTACTTCATTGAACATATACTTATGAATATACACATGAAAAGCCACCAAAGAGATTCTAAATTCCTCTCAAACATCCTACGACATTTATATCTTGCACATCCAAAATGGGTACTAACCTTCTTGCTTTTGTGGCAACAAAATATGAAAGTTCATTGAAGGGAAATTAGAGAGGAAGAACTAAAAAACAAATTCTAGATTTCTTGCCAATCCATGGACAGATGCCCCAAGTAGAAAAGTCTTCAGCTATTCAGTCTCAAGTATGATATCAACACATTGTCAATTTTCAAAAGGACAGAAATCAACATAAAAGAAGCAACTATTGCAGATACTCAACATATATATAATTTTATATCATGATATCAGGTCCCCAGTCAGCAGAACAAATGAACAAAATGTAAATCACTGAGCCCTTAGGAAGCATCCACACATCCTTTGAAGCATATGGTTCAAAAAATTTGAGGGAGAAGACTATATTGGGTTCGGTGCTCTTTCTTCTAGGTCCTTTCGCACTTCTAACTAAAGTTGAGGGGTATTTTCTTCTTAAAGCAGTTTGGGGTTCCTTGTGTATTAGATGGATTAAAATTTGAATAAGTTGTAGAAGAGAAACCCATTAGCTACAGATTACACACTACTTGGATAAATAAAGAATTGGGGTTGGTTTGAAAATCCATTCAACTGGCACTAATTTGCAGGTGACTACATAGACCATTAATATCAAAACCCTTTCCAGATGTCTCTGTGGATTTCAAATGCATCAGGACTAGGAACTTTCAAACAAGTCTAAAGATCAGAGGTTGTTAATACAAATCATCTAGGTTAACATCACTCAATCCAACGGCAATAAGCAGAAGTTCAATCATCATTGGATGATTGGGAAGTAAGCATTTGAAAACATGAAGAGAATTGACTAACTACTAAATAGTTCTTTTAAAGAAACCTTTTCCTTTAAGACAGAAAAGAGAAGGGATCAACAAAAGCAGTTCTTTCAACAAAGGAGTGTAAGATTATTATTGTGAACAACAAATTTCATTTGTCTTCACTCATATCAGAATCATTCGATCACAATTAAAATAGTATAAGGAAAAGAACAACTTCGACCCTCGGGCCCTGATTAAGGATAAAACCACCATATGCATATCAATAAAAATRCAAAAGATGACATAAAATTGAGGAGAATGACTCATTAACAAGCAGTAACTGCTCTTCCCCGCCAGCCTGCATTTATTCTAGGGAATTAACCTAAGACATATAAACGAAAAAGTAGACAACAAAAGCCAAATTAAACCTAATTAGAGACAGCTAAAACTAAATTCAGCATACCTATCCAAAAAAAATTCTTCTTTTTGTTCTACTATCGATCAATCAACAGGGGAGAATATAACGGTAACGCCAGCTCATAGATTAGAACTAAAATAACAATATGAGCCATCGTGATGAAAACTTACCCCGGGCTTACCAGGGATTGTGCAGTGCCAAGTCATCAAATTGACAGAACCRTCTGCAAGTGTCTCAGGCCTAGCCACAAAACCCTAGAAAATAAAATCAAAATCATTCAACATAAACATATGATGCCTGTATAATTTGACAAAGCAAAAGAGAGCAAGACACGGAGAAAGAGGGAGAGACTAAACGAACATGGGGATGATTTTTACGCCATGCTTTCCGTTCCTCAGCAAGACGGCCACGCGCTATACCCCCAGACATTATCGTCTTTGGTTATCGTTCTCCAAAGATTCTCTGTTTCTCACTCTCGTGGGACCTTTCGCGACTACAATCGAAAACGAGCAGCCCTCGGAGCTCGCTGCTGCTCCCTTAAAAAGGTGTATTATAGCTCTAAAATATTAATATTATCATCAAATATATTATCATTAATATAATTAGTTTTAATATATTTTGTAATATATATTGTTAAATAAAAAAACTAATATATTTTGTAATATATATTGTTAAATAAAATCTTTTTTTATTGCAATACTAGAAAAAAACTTATTAGAAAGTAAAAATATTTTAAGTAATGACTTGTGAAAAATTGAGTCTACCTAACTTCTTTCTCTTTTTTCTTTTTTCATTTTTCTTTTTTCTTTTTACTTTTTCGCAACTCTGAGCCAGTGACTGAGCGGTCGATGGCCTTACATTTGGACCGGTTGTTGAGGAATATGCAAATTGGATAACAAATTTAGAAAATAAAAGTAAAAACAAAAAAGGGGTTGGGTGGGGAATTAAAAATACGGATTTTTGGGTTAAAAAGTCAACAGATTTGGATTCTCTTGTGAAGTAATTGCGTGAAAACCACGCCACTATGTGGTCTCACGTGGAAAATGCTCGTACAGGTAGCTACGGKGGGCGGTGACGATACAATAGACTTTCTTTTGATTTCTTTTTTTTATTTAGTCCAATTATCAATTTCATAATTATTTAATATTTCAATTTGATCACGTCATATCTCAATTAGCTRCGGTGGGCCTTAGCGTCTCTAATATGACCACTGCTTTCTCCTTGCGGAGATTTCATTCTTCACAATATCTATGGTTAGTGCGGGAGAGGAGGCTTTGATTGAATGTTTTTCAAGTATCATCAATCTTGAAATAGTCTATTACTCTCATCGAAATGGATAAAAATGCATGTTTCTTTAATGAGCCTTCGTCAATGGTGGTGGCATCGGCTTTTATCCTYCTCTATCTTCTTTTTTATTTTTTAATAAATTATGATTTTTTGGTGTATTTTTCATTTCATATAAAAAATCAATTAAAAAAGACAAGTGGCATTTTAACTCTAATCACGAGGGATCCAAGAATTTTTCTTTAGTCTGTAGACAAAGTTCGTAAATGGGGCATAATGTGATCAAATTAAAACATGATGTATGAAGTTGACAAATTGAACAATTGTACTTAATCCTCTTTCTAATTAAGAGTTACATTAAAAATATAAAATTTAAGAATTAATATATAGCCCTTGGTTTCAAAGTAATTTTTCATCTAGATGTCTTATTTTAAAAGTTCTTTTTATTTTAATAAATTAAGAATATATCGAATGTATTTCTTTTAATACCTTTCAATTCTAAAACATTGTTTCAAATGTATTTGAAATATACATTGGTCAAAGCATTTAAATTACAAGAAATTAAAAGAAGATTAGGATTATCATTTTGTTTAAAATTTTATTAAAAAAATTAACACTTCCTTAATATGCGTAATTCAATCTAAATAAATTATCATTTTGAAATAAAAGATTTATCATATAAACCCTAGAACTTTACTTGATTAGCACATTTATCCCTTAAATGTCTAATTGCTTAAATATCTCTCTAGACCTTTCTGATTTGTTTCAATCAAGTACAACCCGACCTGATTCCATCCAACCTCATTTAAAGAATCTCTTAATTTTTTCTATTAAGTCAAATGCTCAAGGAGTAGGTGTTGACAGAGTTAATAGATTAATTAAGATTTGCAATTAAAAAGAAAGAGTTAGSTTAGACGAAAGAGAGATAAATACTCAAAATTTTGTTAAACGACAAAATAACCTAAAACAAYAAATATAAAAAAATTATCATTTATTTGTTAATCAAAAGCCTTTCATAGACTAAACATCCCTAATATGAAAAGTTGTGCATACATCTTATGTAGCTTACTAATACTTAATGATTTATTTAGGCCCTAAAATCGTAGTACTATTTTAAAGGCTCAATCCACCACTTGCAACCATCAAATGAGCTCTTTAAATAGGTCAAGAGAGACTAACCATCATTAATACAATTCCATCTCCTTCTGAAATCGATCGCACATTTCATCATCATATGACAAAAAACTTAAATTTATATTTTTTACAAATCGTGCTTGAACTCTTGTTACCAAATGAATCTTGCAAACAATCCAWTTATAGATAAAGAAAACATGCTATGTTCACTACATTGAGCTAAGCAACCAAAATCAAATTGTTTATGGAATTCTTTGTAGTTTTTCCATGTAAATGCTCGATTGTTTGTTGACAAAGCCACCCTAGTGCGCATGCCACATTGTGTAGAAGTGCACTAAAGTGTTCCAGCCCTCCTTTGCACCCAAATAGAAAGGAAAAAGGAGGTCCGTTGATGCAGAATTGGAAAATTTTCAGAGTCCTTTTCTCTTTTTGGCTCAATTTCATCCAGTTTGCTTRTGTCTTTCGAACAACTTTATGATGCCAACCATCCTCAATGAATGATAAGAAAGGATGAGCATTGCCTCAGCTCGCAAGAACTTGAAGAAGCGTATGCAATGGAGAGACTTGTAATCATGGGAGATGTATCTTGAGCAGCTATATATGATGCCAATAGGATGTCTCTTTAGCAGTTAAATAGTTTATAATGTCCTAAGTTATGAGCCAATGCAAATCGAAGTAAAATGAGCCAACCAGAGACTTGTAAACCTGTAGTACAAGCTGCTTTTCTTTCCTGGAAGTATAAGAGATAAATTAATTACTCGACCTAATACAGTTCAGGAGCAATTTTGGATGGAGTTCCAGCCAAGCTTTTACCAATGTACTCGATTGGTCAGCGAACGGAACTAGTTGGTGCATGAGGCGTTAAGTCAAGGAGGAAATGGATACAAGCTCAATGAGGCAATGGTTATAATTCGTCTGCACGGAGAAAGAGCTCACCGTTTGGCACTATAASAAAATCAATGGTGGGGTTTCTTGTCTTTCATCAAGACCCTTTCAATGATGGCACATTGGAGCCGGAAAGAGTACTGCTGCAGGCTGCACTGCTTCTGCTGTTCATCCACAGTAGTTCGCAGATGCCAAACCCATCAAGATTTGAACTTGATTTTCTCTGCCTCTCTGTAAATGTAACAAAAGCTACGAATATCCATTGTATGTATCCCTCGTGCTATTCTCTACCATTGCAGTATCTTTAATGTTCTGTATCATCCTCAAGGCTTGCCTCATACTTGGCCTTTGTTCAGGTGAAGTCAAGCTACATAAACTAGCTACTTCAACTAGCATTAGCAGCCATTTTTCTTCTTCGGAGTCATCTTCCCTCATTGCTCGGACCCAATCAGGCAAATCAGGTGCAGCAAGGAATGGATGCTGTGATGGGGGTTTACCTGTCAAAAGTTCTAATAGGAGGACACCGAATGCATATACATCAGATTTTGTAGTTGCTTTGCGGAGAGATTTKCGAATCTCAGGTGCTCTATAACCTGCAGAATCAGGATCATCGCTTAAAGAAATGTCTGCAAGGATGAGTAGCGAGTAATCCGTGAGACAGGCCTCAAAATCAGACCCCAGCAGGACATTGGAGGATTTAAGGTTGCCATGGACAAGCTTCGATGCTTGATGTATGTAGGCAAGCCCCTGAGCCACATCCTCTGCTATCTTTAAACATGAAGTCCAATGTAAAGGTTTAGCCCGTGTGGATCTTGAACCTAATCATTGACAAGCAAATAAAAATGAAACCACCGAACAAAAAGAAAAATGATAAAACTAAAATATTCAAATGTTTTCAACAACTTAAACAATAGCACAAATTATAAAATTAAGGTTTCTGTTATTACCAAACAGGAGGAGAGAATAAAAGAATGTCTCATTTCCCATCTAATAATACGGGAAATAACTTTGACCAAGATGAAAATATTTCACTCAGTCTACCTTAAGGATATGAATTGTTCACTGACTTAGCAATTAAGGTAGCTATGAAATCTCTGATTGGCAAGCCCATCAAGCTGACTCAGTGTACGCCTAAGTTCTGGTCTCAATCACCTTTACACATCAATTTCCATTTTACATTGCAACGAGATGAGAAAAAAAATCAAGAAAACATGGATGGCTCTGGCCCCATAATTGATCAATGTAAAATCAGGTGAGAGAGAAATAGACTTTGGGTTTGAATTATCAAGAAAACACAGTTGCGAATTGACAATATTTTGTAAACTAGAAAAGTGGTTTTGAAGCCTCTCAGTCACCCCGTTAAACTACATATATTGGGTTGCAAAGTAACACATGCCTCTCATGAAACTCAATCCTGGACCGCACTATCCTATGAGAGCCTAATGCTACAACTTTTACTCAGGAAATACTTTTTTAGTTTCCAGGACTGGGTATTTGGTCCATAATATAACAGGAAACGGCTAAGGCCGTCTGAGTAAATTATGTSTYGGGTGTTAGATGAGACTTTTCCTTCTTTCTTTTTTGGTTATTGTGAGTCTCAATAAATATTTGTACAGGCAATTAAAAGACGTACGGTCTAGTAGGACAGGCTACTTGTCGACAGGTCACGGCTCTTGATCCGTTACAAGAAGCCTTTATGCGGATTTATGAGCGTCGAGCTCAGACCGCAATTGTCGGTAGTGCTGCAGCGGAACCCAGCTAAAGCCAAAGGACTATTGCAAAATCGACCAATCTTAACTACACCAATTCTACAGCCACAAAAGCTGTGCCCTGTGGAAGTGGCAGTGGCAGTGGCAGTGGCAGTGGAGCCACTACTATCGGCACTCAGCAGAAGCTAGCACAGAACAACTCATCCATCTGGAATCATGCACTAAAGCTTCCCTCTTCTAATAATTGACTATAAGGGCCAATGCGAAGCAAGAATCAGAACCCTTTGTATTTTCATTTTCAATATGCCATCGGAATTCATAACCTAACAGGAGTAAGAAAACCAGCTACAACCGTAAAAATTGTAAAGGGAGTAATTGGGACTAAGAAGCTCACCGTGAATGAGATTGAAGAGGCTACCGTTAGGCTGATAATCAAAGATAATTAGCCTTTCCTGTTTGGCCTGGAAATAAGCTCTAACAGGAATCAAATTCGGATGCCGGAGCACGCCGACGGCTTCCATGTGTTGATCAAATGCCTCTGCCCCTGTAATGGCAGTCTTGCAAGCATCCAATCTCTTAACTGACACGATTAATTGATTATCCAGCACAGCCTTGTATGTAGTGCCAATGATGCCCCTTCCAAGCAATTCGGCCGACGCCCTCATTAACGATTCTAATGTATACAACTCTGCTTCTCCATTACAAAACACCAAACCCGCACCCTTCAGTGGCTTCTGAAACTGACAATCAGGTGGTTGAAGGACCTTTTTCTCCTTCACTCCGCTCTCAGCGCTTGCTGTTTGACTTGGAATTGCAGTGCTTTGTGAGTTACTGTCAACAGCTTCCGGGGTCAATGTCGTGCTCTTTTCTTCAATTCGTTCTCTTCGCTTTTTGAACAAAGCGAATATACACAGAACCGCTGCAGTTAGGAGGAATATTCCAATAATAAAACCCAATATTACACCTACTCTTTTATGCTTCCTCGGCGAAGGAGAAGAAATAAGCACTTGTCCTTGTGACTGTGCGTTCTGCTGGAGAGGTGTAGGAGGAGAAGCAGTGGAAGAAGGTGAACGGAAAAAAGGGGAGGCGTGGCACGGTTTGTTTATTACATCGCCGCAGAGATTAGGATTCCACAAAAATGAAGATATACTGAACTTTTTCAGAGTAGGCGTGACAGGTACAGGACCAGTGAGGTTGTTAGTGGAGACATTGAAGACTACCAATGAGGACTGGTTGAGTGGAGGAACAGAGCCATTGAACCTGTTTGAATCGAGCCGGAGATAGATTAGTCTATCCAGACCATTWATCTCGGTAGGGAGTGAACCTGTAATATTATTATGCGAGAGATCGAGTGTGAGGAGATGGTGCAGAGATAGAACAGAAAGAGGGAAGGTGCCGGAAAACGAGTTGTGGTCGAGGAATAAAGTTTTGAGGTTGACGAGTCGAGAAAGGTCCGGTACGGGGCCGGAAAGAGAGTTGTTCTTGAGACTCAAGATTCTGAGCTGGTCCATATGAGTCAAYGTGTCCGGTGGGAACTGCCCACGAAGCCCAAAACCTTGTAAGACAAAACGAACGACTCGTCCTTGGACACATTTTACACCCTGCCACGAACAGTAATCAAAGTGCTCATGAAGCGCATAGAGAAGCTTATTGTCTAAATCAGCTTTAGCCTTGAAGGAAAGAAGCGCAACAGCGTCGGAAGGAAGTAGAGCCAAGGAAGAAGATGGTATCGTCGTTGAAATGGAAATGGTACACAAACTAGTGAAGAAGACAAGAAAGTAGAGAAGATTCTTTTGGCTGCGCATATTGCCGGAAGGAGCAGAGTGAGGAAGTAAAAGTGGAAGTGAGTGCATTGGGGTTTATTGGTTCTTTGGCGTTTGGTTTGACTGGGTTGTCCTTTCTGGGTTTGGGGGTACACATGGACCGGCGTTTGAGACTGTGAACTGCTTGGAATTAGGGAAGGAGGGCAGAAGAGGAGGGGAAAAAGGGGAAATGGAAAGCAGCTGGCTGGCTTGCTGGGCTCAGTGTCACGTGAAAGTGGAGTTTGAGAATTATTGGAAATGTTTGTAGGTGGCCTCTCTTTTTGGCTATCGTCTAGCAAC
Source organism: Rhazya stricta (assembly GCA_001752375.1). Taxonomy (NCBI): domain Eukaryota; kingdom Viridiplantae; phylum Streptophyta; class Magnoliopsida; order Gentianales; family Apocynaceae; genus Rhazya; species Rhazya stricta. The sequence goes on along the minus strand of MEJB01000013.1, from coordinate 7,457,794 downwards.
TTCAAACATGGTCTGCCCTGTAGTCTCCCGAGTCAACACAGAAAGAACCATTAGTCACAAACTCTATCATTACCAACCCATGAAAACAGGACTACTTTTTCCTTCCCAATGCCTAAAGAGTAGATGAAAGGTTGCCAAAGGTTCCCTTATTCCCTTGCTCGGTATATATATATTTAACTTATTACGATAGAAAATTATTAATTTAAAAAATATAATATTTAAAAATGTATTAAAAAATTTATAATCTTAAAAATATATATAACTCGATAAGCGAAGATAAATATAATATAATAAATATTTGAAGAAGGGAGACTATCATTTTGTTTTAGCAAGTACAACTCCTCCATATGAATCTCAATTCGGCACACTTTGAAACAGGAAACTCGCATTATATAACAATAAGCAAACCTTACGCTTATTAAACATGCATGGCTCGTATTTTGTTTAGAAAGGTTGCATCTGGTGGAAAAACTTTGCCATTCATCATTCCAAGGTTTCAATATAGAGGTTGTAACTCAACTTTGCTGGGTCCATTACTTCACAATTATTTGGTTATCTATGAACCTAATAGTTGTAATTTGATTGATGCTAGTTTCATGATTAAAGGTATGTTCTAGTGCTTTTCATTTCAGACATGAATTAATTATTCAAAAGAGACTGTTGAGGATGTTTTTCTTTAGCTTAAGTATCATATTACGATTATGTCAATTTAGTCTCATCTAAGATTGATAATTGATGATAATAAGAATTAAATTGAGTTTTAAATACTATTAGTAATTTTTAAATTTGTTATTATTATATTAATTAAGCTTTAGTAGAAGTTCTTATCAGATTAAGAGGTTTGGTTCTATTTTATTAGTTGAATTTTAAAATAAATCTTAAAGAATTAGGGATTTGTGTTTTCCTTTGAAGTGACCTTGATGCTTATAGTTTTTATTTAAATCAAATATTATTGATAAAATCTGAGATTTTCTCCCAGAAAATTCCAGTGATTTGCATTGCGAGTTTTGTTCTTTTGAGTTTATGCTTGTTACTCTGCTAGTTTTGGAGATGATGCTTGAAGGAATRAAGTTGTAGTAGGAGCAATAGTACATAAAGTACAAATTATTTCTAAAGAAGTTGTAGTAGGAGCAATAGTACATAAAGTACAAATTATTTCTAAAGCTGTCTGGAATTTTTTTTTTTTTTTGAATCTCTGAACACTTCCCCAGAACACAAAAGAGGGATCTTTTTTTCAGCAGCAACCTGCAGAGGTGTATTCTGAATAGGGAGTCCAAAGATGTCAGTTCAATCTTCTGATTTCTTAACAGTATTTCCTTCGTAGGTAGTAATTGTACTCCATGAACAGCGAGATTCCTCTTGTTTTCTCTTCCTTTAGTGTGCACTTCACCTATTTGTYACCCGGTTTTTCTTTTCCTCTGTTGGGAGAGTACAGTTCTGAAGATTTAAGCTATAGCTGGCTATCTCTAACTTGTCCTTTTAGGTTTTCCATTTTTTCCCTCAACTTCATTTGCCTGCTGTGGTTGGATTTTAGCTTAGGTTGCTCTGTTATGGGGTTATTATTCCTGACAAGATGGTGTTGGACATTTCCAGTCGGTCATGTGAGCTCTCTAGTCCCCCTCASATGCCATCTTTTACATCCTTGCATTTGGTCTTCGCGGAGATTATCTTCTTTGTTTTCTGCGATATCAAATTTAGTGTCRAAAGGCCCATGGAAACTACTGGTTTTTACACAATCCTTCTTGGTATTTTCTGGGCTTGAAGATRAAGAGATAATGAACTATACTATTAGCTTAAGGGATCCTCAGGGGGACGGAGACTCAAGATYCCCCATGATTACTGGTTCAGGTTATGGAAAAATTGGTCTGCCTCAAGGAAAGAAGAGACGGAAACATTTCTTTTGCAAAAAATGAAGTCCCCCTTTTCGTCGCCTCAAAAGACGAACCTTTATCTTCCAGAAATGATCAAGATGAGAATCATCACCTTCATTTTACTAATTCTTCACAAATTGATCTTGAAAGTAAACCAGTAGAAAAGTAAAGTATAGCACTTTAGATCGCAGATTCTATCTCCATAAATTAGAGTCCAACTTTTGTCATTCTTCTGGATACTTTCTGTATAGTATCGGGTCCTCACTTTAGAGAAGTCAGGTCCTACTCATCCATAAAACAAAAACAGCAATCCCATTTTGCTGGTTTAGAGCCTTACCACCTAAGAAGGAAGCTATTTGGATCATAAGAGAACTCAATCTTACCATTAAAGAATCGCATAGTAAAGCATATATATATATACAAGTCGTTAATTATTTAATGTTATATAAATGAGTATCGTCCGTGCCTTAGGTTTCTTTTTCCATATTCTTGCATTTGCACTTCTTGGAGTAGGAAAAACCAACTTCAATTTCTTGGTTTACRAAGGGAGCAGTTGCACCAAACTTAAATAGAATACTCAAAATTTTATAATCTTAGAGAAGATGATGTGGGTTGCTTTCAAGTGTGTGATATTGGAAGCTGAAAATCTTTATAATCAAATCGTAAATTCTAATCAAGAACAAGAAGAAACWTCTAAATATGTATATAAAAGAAGAGTTTAGCATAAAAAATTTCCAAATTTTATGTGGGATTTTTGAGTACATAGCTTGTTTAKACCTTCCTAAAATAGAATCTAGCAGTTCATTTGTCTCCCTCACAAGTTACTAGTAGGATGATAAGAATAGCAGAATTCAATGGTGGTTACTTCAGAAATAATGATAGAATAAACAAGGAAAAGCGACTTTTGGCTTGTAATTAGTTACTCAGTCGCTACAAGCGTACCAAATACCTTCCCCCCTCTACCAGCTCCCCAGTCTAACCACCCCTCCCTTCCTTCGACCAAACCGCATCAAATTTAAGATAATGATGATGATTATGTACTATAATCCTTCATGCTTACTGGTGTTTTGGATGAATTTGAGAACAGAAAATATATATAACTGCCAATCAGAGACAACCATGCATGTCAATCAGAAAACGAAATGTGAAATGAGACAACTCTTAATCTAGAAAGTAGCCGGCCGGTCTTGTATTGGTGAGGGAGGATTGTCATCTTCATTTGAGCAGCTCCCTTAACCATTGCTTCAACGTCTATTTCTCCTAGCTTTGCCTCTCAGCATCTTTAAAAATCACTAAATCTCTCGGTCAATAATCTCAGGGAGAGTTTCAGTTTCAGAAGAATCATACAAACCATTTGGAACTTCTCTCTTTCTCGAATATGAAGAACAATCTTGGCAGCAACACAAAGCTTATTCTTCTTCACCCGTACATCCAAAAACAAGGAAGCTCCAACCGTCTATGGCTTCTTGCTTTCCTTTCATTTTTCACTCTGGCCTTCCTTGTTACCCTCATATACACAAGAGAGTCCATCACTGCAACCACTGTTGCAGCTTCTTCTGCCACCACAGGCTCAAGCAATCCCGGATTGGCGAAATCTGTTCTGCGGGCTCTCGTCCATTATGCCTCCAACTCCAACAACACTGATCACATGTCGTATACTGATATTAAACAAATAGCTGACGTGCTCCAAAAATGTCAACATCCTTGTAACTTTCTAGTGTTTGGTCTCACCCCTGAAACCCTTCTTTGGAAAGCCCTTAACACCAATGGGAAGACGGTTTTCATCGATGAAAACAGATATTATGCTGCTTACATTGAAGAAAAGTATCCAGAGATTGAAGCCTACGACGTGCAATACACCACCAAAATTACTGAAGCAAAAGAACTCATTTCAGCAGTGAAAGAACAAGTACGCAATGAGTGCAGACCGGTGCAAAATCTTCTATTCTCAGAGTGTAAGCTCGGCCTGAATGATCTTCCCAATCAATTCTACGAAGTGGACTGGGATATTATTCTGGTAGACGGGCCACGAGGGTACTGGCCTGAAGCACCCGGAAGAATGTCAGCCATCTTTACAGCCGGTGTTTTAGCTAGAAGCAAAAAGAGTGGCAATCACAAAACCCATGTTTTCGTGCATGATTTCAATCAAGCAGTGGATCGAGCTACCAGTGATGAATTCTTGTGCAAAGAAAATTTGGTGAAGTCCAAAGACATGCTTGGGCATTTTGTGATCGAAAGGATGGATGCTAATGTTTTCCAGTTCTGTCGCAACAGTCATTCCTCCTCTTCATCATCATCGACATCTTCATCATCCAAGTAGCTATATCATTAATATGATAGACAATAATTCTTAGTCCCATATGAATTGGTATGAGGAGGTGAAATAGATGACTCCTATTTATCACATCTTTCAAATTTTGATATTTTTCATAGGTTGGGGGATTGTAAAAATAATTTTTTGTCCTTTTTGGCATTATGAAGTGTACTTAAATTTCTTCTTTCAATGAAGAGGATTGTTTGTGATTCGAGTTTTAACTAACTTGTCTCAATAAGCTCATAGAACAAAAGGATCAATAGACAAATGATTAAGAGATGTGGGGGTTGGTTGATCCATAGTTTCTCAATGGCCCTTTCAAAGTGTTAAAGAAATTCGGTCAAGAAGTTAATCCCGTTTTTGAAACTATGAAATACGTATAAATCCCAGTCCTTTTTTTTTTTCGGTTGGGGGAGGTTCATTTTTCTACGCATCGTTTCCTTTTGCTTCGGGCATTATCGAAGCCCATTTTACAAGAAAAGGCCCGGACTGTCAGCAACATACATTACTTGAAACTGTAGCTTGTACTCTTAAAAGTCCATAGCGAGAATGTGCGAGTCTCCCGTTTGAAAGTCATACTATACTCAGCTGAAAACATATTTAAAATGGTTTAATATATTTTTTATTAATATTAATTATGATATAATGTGCATATATATTTAATTTAATTATTTTATTTTAAAAGTTAAGTATTTATATCTAAAAAATGATTTGGCAACTGTAGAATATAAATGTATGAAAAATTTAAAATAGAGTAATCTCATTTTTTATTATTTAATTTGAACGTTTAAAGAATTATTTTAATATATAAAAATAAATTAAATCCCTCCGATCAAAGAGAGGAGCTGCAAAATATCAGGAACAAGAATGTCTAGTAACTTACCCAACTTCCCACCTCTTAAAGATTACCCCGTGAATCATAACGAAGGGCTCCAACCCCAGGAAAATAAAGGGGTTTTGAGTTGATATGGATTCCTCCTCTATGGCAGTTTCGCCTAGTGTATTGATCTTTTTTGGAAAGGGACTTYGGGCGGGGTGTTTATTTCAAGAATATGCTGGATCATCTACTATAATTTTAAAATCCATTTTCCTTTTAAAGAAAGAGAAGAAAAAACAAGGGGGGCAACGCATAAATGAATGTGCTAGTCCTGCAACCTGTTAGGGAGGAACACACTGAGCAAGCTCCAAAAAAGCCCATGGCAACCGACTTCAAATCTATACCTTTAATAGGTAAAAAAGGGAACTCGCAGCTTTTAGTTCTTCTGCAAATTGCAAAACTATTTCCATGTTATGATTAATTTGCTTGTGATTGCATTCGGGCTGCTGAGTAAAAGAAGTCCTGTTCGATTGTATGAACATCCAGCGAGGAAAAGGCTGCAACTTGAGATGAATAGAAGGATAAAAGATTGCCTTTTTACTTTAATTTGCTGTGAGAACTGGTTAACACTGAATCCGTGCTTCTTCGTCTTCCAAATTGATCCCTTTTGATGTTTATCTATGTAGTAGGACTATAATTTTTGGTTTTCTAATAGGATATTCAAATTCTCTTCTTGGTTTCTCCTTTCCGCGTTAAATTTGACTGTATGAATCATCAATAGAACAAAGTTCTTTTGTTTTAGATTTTTTATTATGAAGTGTCTATGTATAAACATATATCAGGATCTGGTTAACAAAGATGTTAACATTTTTCCGTCTTGRACATTCTCTATAGATATAAGTCCCCTTTTGGAGAAATGGGATGATCCGAAATTAATCCAAGATGAGGGAGTCGCCGAAGTCGTGAGGCAATTAGATCAGGCTTGCAGAGGAGCTGGATTCTTTTATGTGGTAATTTTCTGCCATTGTCATGTTAGCATGTGAAGCAACAATTAGAGAGCGGTTCTTGGTTTCTGCTATATTTTGAAGTAACTTATATTTCTGCATGTTGGTTTTACATCAATGAGCATAGCTGATAAGTTAATGTGGATAATTTCCTTCCTTTCTTGTTTTCCCTTTTGTTTTCGGTGTGCATGATGGTGTTGGGAGGGGGGAGGGGTCCAGAGAGAGGTTCTTTTCCTCTCTTCCTCTACATTTTGTCTTCCTATGGTGAGCTTGTGGGTTTCCAGACTCATAAAAGACGGTCTATTCKTAGCTTCTCTTGCTTATCTTGGAGGATATTCTATTTTAGCTCATTTCATCTCATTTCTCCAATTTTTTCGCTTTCCAAATGAAGAAAACTGAATTTGCTGTGATCACTGCTATAAATTGAAGGAAAAAAGAAAAGCTTGCTGAATTGATTCTCATACATTCCTCGTTCCTTCTCTTCTTTTTTCTTCTCTTCCTCTCTTTCTACCCTTCAGTCTCATATGCCTATTTTCATCTGATCTTGCCATCTCCCATGCCTTRAGTTCTAGAAATGAGAACTTCATTGCATGCCTGTACGGCCATCATTCTGCATTGTGGAAGTCCTTTGAGAACTTCTTTTTGCTTCTATAGATTGATGTAGACAGTAAATGCTAAGCCTTATCTTTGCTGTAGTTTCTGTAATTGGGACTCTACAATTTGAATATACAGAGGAACAAGAGTAAATAGTGTTAATTTCCGCCTCCATTTCTTTCTTGATCTACTTTTCTATAGGAATTTAAGTTTGATGCTGTCATATCCTTAATTGTTGCTTCCTTTCACAGAAGGGTCATGGTATCTCTGATTCACTTATCAAAGAAGTGAGAAATATAGCACGCAAATTTTTTGGTTTACCTTATGAGGAAAAACTCAAGATCAAACTGTCTGCAGCAACTGGATACAGGTTTGTTTCTTATTATTGCATGACCATTGCATATGCTTTAGTTCAGTTTGGCTCAAGCCTAGTTATCCTTACAAGTGGAACTTAACATTTTCACTGCAGAGGGTATCAACATGTTGGTGAAAATATAACCAAAGGCGTACCCGATATGCATGAAGCTATTGATGTAGGTCTACTTGATTCCTCGGCACTTGCTATTATGAACATTATTGAGTTATTGTCAATTACTCAAGTTGTTGAACTAGATGGATTTCCAAAATTGTAAGTGAATCTAGTCAATTGCCTCTTTCAAATTTTCGTGAAACTGGTCTAGTATGTGTATAAGAGTTGATAGCCATTCAAGTGGGCAAAAACCTGATAATTAGCTTTAGACTATGAAGGGAAGTCTCATCCTCCTGCAAGTGAAAACGGAAGACTAAAAGAGCTAGCTTAGTTGTTTGAGCTCATCTCAAGTACAGTTACAGTCTTTGTCTTCCTAGTTTACACCTTCGCCTAAGAGATGTTATCATAATTACTATGTTTTAATTGTAGCCCTGAAAATTCAAACAGTACTATGGAGAAAATCAAGGCATCCTGGCAGTGATGATATTTAACATTTTGATTTTAGTTGTAATTGTCTGCATGCTTATCTTGGAAATCAAAATACAAGATGGGACATTCCTGAGCTGTTAGCACTTCTTGTTGTTATTTCTGTTTTAGGTAATCTCTTCATTGGCTCAAAATTCCTGTCTCATAATGGTYCCTTTTTGCTTTGAGCACAACCCAGCCACCCCCTCCCCTGGCACAGCCTTTTTGTTGTGGGAAAATTGAAGCTTAGATGCTCTCTTTTGTGGCAATGGAGCTTTTGTATAATATTCTTTGGAATGGCAGTGCTACAGAGAAGTGAAACATGGAATGTATGGAGCTCTTGGCGAAGCACTGCAAGGAGCAAATGAATGGTAAGTGAATCTGATTTGAGTTTCCATTTCAGGGAAATTGTTGCTTGGAATGGATATTGTTGATCCCAGACCAATTTATAAAAGAACTAGAGAGTCAAATATTCTCTTTTTCCTTTTTTTTTTTTTTTGGGGGGGGGGGGGGGGGGGGGGAGTTGGGGCTCCTAATTCTTGAAACTGCTCTCATTTTTATCAAAAATGAAAACTTCCCACAACAAACAGGAGCCTATTTTCTTCTTTTAGTTTCTTAGCACTAAGCAAACTTAGCTCCATTTGGAGATCTAGTTTCATTGGAGTGTAACAATTTGTATTGGATATAATGGAGAAGGCAGGAAATTTTTGAAATTTAAATTTAAATTTTTGGATTGAGGGAAGAATTGTGGATTTGGTTTAAGTGGAGATATTATTTGAATTGACATATATAACTTGGTTACAAAGAAACCAAAATAAAACAAATATTTTTCATAAGATTTATCCATCCATACATTATGAAATGTGTTGAAGATTTGAGATAAATGGCAAAGAATAAACGATTAACCAACAATAATAAATGATTACTTTGAAATGGAAAACAATGCAAATGCTTCTGACTTGTTATGAATAGATGATTATCAAGTTGTATCCAATGGCTCTGTAGTTAAGAAGAAACACTTRACAATAATGTTAATCGATTATCAATGTTAATACTGTTTCAGCAAACACAAAATTTSCACAATTGAAGAAGATTAACACAAAGGCATAAACCCGACAACATTCATCCAAACATGAAATGGTCTTCATAATCRGTACATAACGTAGACGAGAAACCAAAAACAAATCCAAAGAAATAAATGCTTAACAAAATTTCTGCTGCTGTAAATGTGCCGGTAGGAATGCTTTGGTAGCAGCTGTAAATGTGGATAGTGAAGAAGTGAAAGGTGATACCAGAGGAACGTTGTTCTTGTGCAAATGCTTGTGAGTGGATTCGCTGTAAGAGCTGTGTCCTTGACTGGTGAAGAAGTAAATGTGGGTGGTGAAGGTGTAATCTCTGGCAGAATACTCTCAGCAGATGAAGTTACTGTTCATGTTGGAAAGTTTTTTTGTTGTTGAGTGTAACCAAACCAAATTGCTACAATAGAAACCATTTAGCAAAATGATTTCTGTAGTGAAACCAGACTTGGTTTCACTTCAGAAGTATAACCAAATGTAGCCTTATCTAGATCTCATATTGACATGCAACAGGTTAATATATAAATTTCCTTTGTTTTGCCTATTGTTTGTAAATTGTTGATAAGATACAGGATGCATTAGTATTTGATTAACATTTTTTTTTTCTTTTTTTGGTGTGGATCTGCACATTGTTCTCTTTAAGGCCCAGTAATCCGCCAGATTTCAAAGCATTGATGGAGGAGTATGTCTACCTCTGCACAGGTGCTTTACGAAGTGAAATTTAGAACTGGTTGGATTCTTTCCTCTATCTGGTATCCTTTTCAACTCATTGAAAATCGAATGTCAAATTCTGCCAGATCTATCAAGGAAGATAATGCGGGGGATTGCTCTGGCATTAGGTGGATCTGCAGTTGAATTTGAAGGAGACAGAGCTGGTGATCCATTTTGGGTGTTGCGTATAATTGGCTACCCAGGTGTGTCCTGTGAGAACGGCCATGATATGCCAAAAAATGATATTGGATGGTCAGTTTATTGGTAAATAGAGTTTCATTTTCTGGTATTCTACAGATCTCATGATTGACTTCTTTTTCTGGTTCTTCTTATCTCTTGTCCAAATAAATGCAGCGGGGCTCACACAGACTATGGTAGATTCACATTCCTTACACAGTTGGAGACTAATATATCTCATTCCTATATACTGATTGTGTTTCCTTGTTTTACTATAGGTCTGCTGACACTGGTCAATCAAGATGATGGTATAACTGCCCTTCAGGTACATTCTCTTCCTTTTCTTAGACTGACTTCTTTTCTCTCTGCTTGGGTGGGGATTGGCCGTGGTGGTGATGCATGGAAATGTTTTTCTACGACATAAGTATTGAGTAGTATCAGAGTGTTTCTGCCACATTACGTCCTCTGATTTGTAGGTAAGAAACGTTTCTGGTGAATGGATACCAGCACCTCCCATCCCTGGGACATTTGTTTGCAATATTGGTGACATGCTAAAGGTAAATGCATCTTAGTAACTATTCCTCAAATCTTTCATTACTCTCTGCATAAGGATGTTTCTTGATGTTGTGAATTTTTCAGATTGTAACCAACGGCCTTTATGAATCTACCTTGCATCGGGTCATCAACAACAATCCCCAGTACCGCGTGTGTGTGGCCTATTTTTATGAGGTGAATCTCTCACCAATAGATACAATAGTTTTTGTCATTGCTATTAACTATGSAATTCTTCTAATTCATTCTTGCTTATCCTAAATAGCCGAACTATGATGCTGCAATTGAGCCATTGGATGTATGCGTACAGAAGACAGGCGGTAGCAGGAAGTTTGAAGGAGCTGTTTATGGAAAGCACTTAGTTAGTAAAGTACTGACGAACTTCGTCATGTAGCAGTTCAAACTTAAACTTCTGGATGTTCTTTCCCAATTGTGTTCTTGAGTCGGGCAAATGGTATTTAGTCTGATGAACGTTGAGCTAAAGAACCTTAGCGTCACTGTGAATGTGATGATTGTGTTTGAATTATCAGTAAAATGTTGTGTTGCAATTGTTAAATTCTCTTACTTTTGTTCTGGTTCACAATCGCATTGAGATGAATCATTGGTTCAATTGTTTAAGGAAAGCGCTTAGTAAATACTAACCAATTTCGTGATGTRAAGCTCAACTGTGAATATTTCTGAATGTTCTTCTCCCAATTGAAGTCCTCGTAGGTCAATGAAAACAAACAACCTGCTTTTCTTGTTACATGCTTTATAGGACAGGTTACATCACCTCCTAATCAAGGCTTTCTCTAAAACTTTCCCAGTCTTCGAAAGTGACACGATGACTCGAGTTTCCTTTAGATGCAAAGCTGCTGTACTGAGTTCCCTAGCAGCCACAAAATTTCAGTTCTTGATAACGTGATGAGAGATGGATTATTACCTTCGCGTTCAATTCTTGCAGGCATCATTCCAATGGAAGGACAGTACTCGGTTTATATGTTTCTCATTTCTTGATTTTGTACCAAAGAGGATATTCAAAGTGATTAGTCTATATAACCCTTCAGAACCTTCGGATGCTGTTCTTGTTTTGACTAATTTTGATAAAGATTTCAACAATCAATTTTCGATGAAAATGACATTTCTGTTACTTTGTCTTCACTTATAGGTGTTTTTCTTGATGACGCCTAATTTAGTGAGACGTGTCTAGTTAAGAATCTTTCATCAATAAAAATTTAGTATCGGAAACAACTCAAAAGCATGATCAGGCAAAGAAATATAAAGATGTGAAATCACTAATTAATTACAACCGGATCGTTTCTCTTTAATTTTCTGGCCGTCCTGCCGTTTCTTCTTATCCATGGGTAAGGAGGCTGTAAAAGAGACAATAACCATCCGATCACCAGCTTCAACTGCTATAATACGTAAATGGTATACTACTCCATCTCATAGCAGCAGCTACAGAGGATGAAGTTRTTACAGCTGGTTTCAGAGTTCAATAGTGGCATTTTAGATTTTTCATYATTTATTACCTGCATTATAACGATATTTATCATTTAAAGCAGCATACGAAGGCGAAGGAGCCATTTCTTTGGTCCGAGTATCGGGTGAACTCAATTGGTTGATTTTGCAGGGTACGTAGTTCAGAGATCTCGGGTCTGGACAAGAATGGTGCTTCAAGAAGAAGTCGTGGCATTGGCTTGGAGTTTTTTGAGAGGGGAGGTCCAAAATGCAGTTCATGCTCACGTCAAGAACTTTATCCTGGATTAATTTCCTGCATGCGGGTCCAACCTGCGTGAAATAGTTGAACTTCAACGTGAGCTTCTGTAAGTTAGGAAGCTTGCACAGCGTTTCCGGCACTTCACCATAGAAATTGTTGTGTGTCAAGTTCATTATCCGCATATTGGCTAAGCAGCTAAATGAGTGTGGTATAGGACCTGTCAACTGGTTGATACTGGCATCAAAAACATACAAGTTTTGCAGTAGTCCGATCTCGTACGGMAGGCAACCAGACAGCTGATTGTTCAAGAAAAGCACTTCCCGCAGATTTTTATAAGCTTGACCAATACTCCTCGGGATTGGACCAGTGAAATTGTTGTTTGCTAAGGTTAGATAGAGCGCAGGTAACTGACCCAGATTTTCTGGTAAATTTCCAGAAAACAGGTTGTTGTTGAGAAAGAGAACATCGAGGTCTAGGGCAAATGCTTGAGGTGGAACWGGACCAGTGAACATGTTGAACCTAAGGTCCAAGATTGTCAAGTTAGTAGCAGCAAGAACTGACTTCGGGAATGCTCCGGTGAACTTGTTGTTACTCAAATCGAGCTCGTAGAATCTCGGAAGCTTAGTTATTTYGATGGGAATGTCGCCTGTAAAGTTGTTGGAGTTAGCATGGAAAAAAACCAGGTCTTCAGAAACATCTTCAATGAAGTCTTTCAAGGCCAGATTGTAACCCAAGCGCAGACCATTTAACTTGACGCCACCGATCCTATACTTGGTTTCTCCTTGCCTCATGTAACAATAGAACCCTTTGTATTTGGACTTGTCATCACAAATTCTCTTGCCCCTCCAGGTCCTAGTAATGTTGGTAGGGTCGGCTGTTATTCTCTTTCTAAACCTCTGAATGACTTTGATTGCCGCTTTCAGGTTCTCAGCGGGAAAGATAACCGGTGGAGGTGGAGGTGGAATTGGAGGCTGGTTGCTTGGAGGAAGTGCTGGTTGTGGCGGGGGAGGACATTCAGTTTTTGGAGGGGAAGGAGGAGATTCAGGAGGTGTCACACAATCGGGACAATCTCCATTATCAGGAGGAGAGGCAGGAGGAGATCCACTCCCTATTATGATTTCCAGTGCTTGTCTGCTATTTTGGCTGGCTGAAGTTTTGCCGATGGTTTCTTGAGAACTGAAAGAGAGTGAAATGAAAGACAAGAGTGTTGAAGTTGTCAACAAGAAGGAAATGATTCCTCTCCCTTCCGTCCCCATTTCCAATTCAAATCCCTACCCACGCATCTCGGTTGAAGTAACATTTATATAGAGCAGAGACGGAGACTCGGAGTCAAGTCTCATGACGTCCTTGTTTTTTTCTACATATATATTCCCTAATGCTCTAGCGGCTAAAACATGAAGGGGCTCTCAAGGACAGCCCCACTCACCCCTCCATTCAAGGCGAAACTATTATGGGCCAAGGCAGCTTTGACAGGCACTTAACCGTCGAACAAAGTTTCCGGAGTTTTGATGGTTTTAAATCTCTTAATATAATTTTTAAATAATTTTTATTACATCGATCAAAATATAATTTATAAAAAATATGTAAAAAAGAATAAAAAATATATTAAATTAATATGTGTACTTTTTTATTAAAAAATAATTTAAATTGAAATCTCCTTAAAAATAAAATTTCTAATAAAAATATTTTCAATTTTCTTAACTTTARTAAGGAACAMGCTAAAATTAATTCAAGTGGAGTATCCATTCTAACAATAGGTCCAAATACTTTCCAAGATATTATTGTAGAGCACCATAAGTTCCCAAAATAAGCTTGTTATTCCACACTGCTGCGTCCTTTTTGACTAGCCAAGGGTTGAACAAGCAAGAAGTGTATACTTCGGGCAAGATATTATAAAAAGGAGATTAGAGAAAATATAGGTGACACAATTGACAACCTCATATGCTTAGGCAAATGGGACCTTGACTTTTAAGGGGCCAAGACCACATGCTCTATTATTGATTGCCAATTGGATTCTACCTTTTGCATTTCAGATACTGACCAAAAACCCTTTCAAAATCAGTTATCAAAATTGAAATTGTCCAATTATTTCCCTTGATGAAAGGTAAGTGGAACACTGACAAGGAAAGAATGTCCAAGATAGCCATAAAGAAGGCGCTCTCCCAGACTTGGAGAGAAGGGAACGTTAGGCGCAAACATTGTACAACCACCCATGCCTCATCCTCTCAGCAATCTTATCTTCAATTTCTGTGTAATCTCAACAGGAGAAAATGAACTTGTTTCAAGTGCCCTGCAAAAATATGCAAACTGCAAATACCAAAAGGAAATTTTGTAATCTAACAGGATAGTTCGAAGCTAAAAGAGGAACCATCTCCTAGGCTCCTTTGTAGGCAGACCAGGATCCTGTGTCCCAATACACCAGCAAAACTGACATGGAACAAATAAAGATAACCAGAAGACATTCTTGAGAATAACTTGCTCAGTTTAGGCAGCAGACCACCACTATAATGGTGTCAATTTCCATTATAGCATTTCAGCTAATACCCTTCCCGGTGATAAAATGGATGGTACTGTTTGATTAGTTCAAGCRAACAACATTCAACTGATACAATCTCTTCTATYATACATTTAATAGATAACTTGGATTATGGGTCACCAAAGTCAGGACAACATCCGGAGAAAGAAGAGAAAGAAGATTTTGAAAGGTACAGAGTCACCCAAATCTCCACTCAGAAAGTTTAAGAAAGAAATATACCCGGACAAATTACTTAGGACAGAGGTATTATGAAGAAAATTAAAAGGAAAACCAGGCATGAAAAAAGTCATTTTCTATTGTGATAAATGTTATAGAACTTCCAAAGCCACTTTCACAGGCAGAGCTTTACATCAACAGGTAAGCACAGATAAAACTGACCCAGTGCTCACTATCCCATCCCAGGATAATCTTGAACAAAAACGAAGAAATCACTTCACTTTTTTAGGATCAAGAACATTAATCATATGTTCTCATTTCTCCTATTTATATCATTACATACCAATACTTCTTCTGTTTACATCATTATGCAGTAGCCTCTCTTCAATTTTCCAGCAAAAGGAAATTTTCGTTTACCAGCTCTGTGCTGCCTATTTTTTCCTCCCAAAGAACTTAATTGTTAATAAGGATGAGAAGAGGGTGTCATAATCCAAAACTTTAAGTTAGTRAGGCAGATATTTCAGCACAAAGATATTCCTTTTGGCTCCCGAGGATAACCTCCAATGCTGGTATATCGTTCATAACCACATAGTAGAAAGAAAATAAGTGGAATTGTACAATCACAGACAAAACTTTCCTGCTCAAGACTGAAATAATACCTTGGCAGGAAAATGAATGCATACATTGACTTAATGAATAATACAAGAAAAAGGATCCATGATCACCTGAAGAAACCTTCGGTTCTAACCATCTCTGATGACATTGATAATCCTTCTTGTATTATTTTACCACAAATTGAAAGCARGACCCTGCCTATTTCTTGCAGTAGAAAGAATGACACAGCCAAAACAAAATTAGTCTGGCTAAACTTTTATGGAACCATCCTATAAAAGGTCTAGAGTACAGCCTCCTGAAACTTCATAATATCTTCTGGTACCATAATATCAAGTGGCAAGTTCATTTGCAGAAATCCTTCCCACAGAGGGTTCCTTTGCATAAAGAGGTATTTTCACTCCTACTTCTCTAAGTCGATCAACTAAGCTATATAAGAATTCAAATGTAAGTTTGGACTGCGCATTAAGATCCGCTCTCACATCTGGTCGAATCCTAAACCACTCTCCTAACATCTTATGCACATGAGAACGGATCATTCTCCATGGCACGGGATATATCTCACATAACTTCAAATATTCAACTACTAAGTCAGCCTGATYCAGCTTACCATCATCATAAATATCTTCACTGCCTGATACCCATTCGGCAGTCCGGTATCCAGCAAAAAGAGCTGGATTCTCAAGCAGAGACTCTGCTGAAAGTACCCCCTCAACGCCAGTCTCTTGSAAACAGCTCTGCACATCATCCATATGACGCACATCACCATTCGCAAGAACAGGGATTCGAACAGCATCTCTAACAGCCTTGATGGCATTCCAGCTAGCCCGGAATTTCTTGCCATCTTTTTCATCCCTTGTTCGCCCATGGACCGCCAATAGAGCACAACCAGCATTTTCCAACATTTTAGCATAATTAATTGTATCTTGCAAATTCGGGAAAATTCGAATTTTGCAAGACACAGGAACATTAAGGTTGCAAGCCAATTTTTCTACCAAAGACTTGACAAGAGGAAGATTATCCATCAGAAAAGCTCCATAATTCCCTCGCCTTGCAATTCGCTGGGGACACCTGCACAGCAGGCATATATGTATAACAAACTTATTCATGCCTCACTTGAACAGAAGATAAAATAGAAACAGTCAAAAGAAACCAACAAACACAATCAAGAAAGCTGATGGTGATAAAACACAGTGCCTGAGACCAACTAAGAGTTGCAGAAATTATTATCCTAACATTGGCAAGTGTCAATTTGGCACTGGAAACAAGTAAAGATTTTAGGGAATAACTCCGGGGACAAAAGTAGGTCTTGTGTGATTTTCATTAGTTGCCCAAAATTATTCGCAAGTTCATAACCTTTTCCAGCAAAAATCAGGTGTAAGGAAATAGATTCATGCAATTATAAATCATTCAAGATTTCAAACTTGTTTCCACATTGGTTTACATCTCACCATTTAGCTTTCSGAATACAGCAGCACTACTGGTCCTTTTTTCATAGCAACTAAACCATATGTAATTTTGAATTGAAGTATTCGAGTCTTCAAAACTTAACAAGAAGATAAAAGATGTAACAAGTAAAAATTACCCCAAGTTGATGTCAACATAATCACAATAAGGCTCTACTCTCCGAGCAGCTTCCAACAATATATCKGGATCGTTGGCACAAAATTGCACAAATAATGGACGATCCTCCTGTCATTTSCACCAAATTTAGCAGGTAAAGTACACATCCACATGCTAGCCACATAAAATCAACTAAATATGACCTAATCAGCAACTAAAAACATATAAAATGGCATATATTACGAAATTAGTTGTAGAGTCAGCAGATCACCTTGCAGGTGGTGAATTCTTGAGAACGATATTTTTCAGTTTCAGTAAATATACGAGAGTGAAGCATAGGAGTATAAGCAGCTTGAGCACCGTATTTCCGGCAAAGCATGCGAAAGGGAAGCTCAGAGTTGTCAACCATTGGAGCCACAAGGAGCTTGGGCTGTCCCAGCTTCTTCCAATGAGCCCATGCTCTCTCGATCCGCGACTCCCCGCTCAAGTACCCGGTCGGACGGCCTAAAGAGAGTGGCTCTTCAGGCGTTTGTGGTCGTTGTAATTGTTCTGAGAGTTCGGAGCACAGTTGCTCGTCTTCTTCATTCACGGCAACATTAGGGTTTTGCGATGAGGAACTCATGTTCTGGATAGCCATGAATCTGTGCGAGTTCGTTTTGGAGAACATAGAGAGAGTCAATACTGATCTCATATATCTCATGAGGAGGCTGCGCGAATGGCTACAACACCCATGGCAGCACAGCCTCCACTTTCTCGGGTCGAGGAAGTTTGGAAATTACGGCGGGCAATGGAACGGGAGACCTACGATTCGAAGTATGTCCGATTACGGGTCGGTTGAACTGGACCCGCCCCAATTTGATTAGGTTTTCCAGCTATATTTGGTGAGAGTTTTATATTTTATTTTATATATACTCTTTAACATTTGGCTTGAGCATACCGGGTGTTGGATGCCGGGGACTTATAAAGAGGGAAAGTTCCCTAACCTTATTTGTTACAAATTCATATCGTTTTTTTCTATTTTCGATGGGTCTTAAAAAAAGAGCCGTTTCTAAATATATTTTTCAATTGGTGATATTTTATTTACATGTCGTAACTCTTAATTGCGATTTAGATCTTCTTCATTTTTCATAATTTTGAATGAGTAGTTATAGATCGCATTCTTTATATTATCGACTATTTAGGTGCCCTATTCCAAGGATGCCCTTAAAACACGTGTTGAATGTATCGATCAATGAATATAAGAAAAGATCAAGAGTTCAATAATATTGGTTGGTGAATATTAGGGATTTAACCAATTAAAGTGATCAAATTTGTGGCTCTAATGGAAGATTGAAGAGATTAAGAGGTCTAGTGTGAATGAATATAATTGATTGATGAATATCGATTTAGAAAAGTGTACTTTAGCATATGATGGTGGCTTCAAGTATAGTTGGATGATCATTAATTTATGTGAATCTCTAAACAATGTTGTGACAAAAAATGCGTGCATTGCCAATCAAGGTTTTGATTGACATATCTTTCATGAAACTTGTGCAATATTGTAATGATCACATAGAAGAGGCGCTCATTTTAGACATTTATTTCCCTCATGAATATTGCATTTGTTCCACGATCTTGTTTAAAGATTCACATAAATTAGTGATCATGCAGTTATATTTAAACCCAATCAAGATTTTAATTGACATCTCTTTCATGAAACTTGTGTAATATTGTGACGATCACACAGAAKATGCCACTCATTTTAGGCATCAATTTCCCTCAATAATATGGAAGATTTACAATGATAACGAGTCAAAGGCTCGTGGGTATGCAATCACCCTATACAATTTGCAAGTAGGGATTTTTAATATCATCTCTCAAATAAGAGAATATAGGAGTATAAATATCTACATAGCCATATGCAAGAAAAAATGTATAGTAAAAAATGGAGTATATATGAAATGCCATGTTCTCATGCATTTGTCGTTTGCCGTAAAATATATTGAGATCTTTTGGAATTTGTCTTGACATGTATTTGAAGGATACATATGCCAATGTAATTTCTATTGATTAGAATTGAGACAAGTTATCCGCCTATACCCTTCGCATTTAGAAYAGGTCRCGAAAGTAATTTATAATATTGAGGTCATAAATAGGTCTCATTTAGATAATGCAACTTTGATTATACGTGGCATTTGCTACATCGGATCTATGACCGTTCAATTCAAAATTACGAAAAATGGAAGAAATTATGAGGAGATTTACGTCGCACTTAAGAGTTTTGATCGTTTTCTGACCGGTAGCATTTTGTAAATGGGATCTGTCTAAAAATATCCCAATTTTAAAAAAAAAAAGATGTCCTTAGATGGGTACTTTTTTAAAACCCGAGCAAAATAGGTAAAAATTTTAAATTCCTTACGAACTTAGAGAAACTTATAAAAAAATAGTGACTCTTATTAAATTTTCATAAAAAAATACCAATATTAATAATACTCAGCTACCTCCAACAATTTTGTCTATTAATTTTCATAGGAAAAGAGATTACTGCGACAATAGTCAAACAAGGTGTACATATTATTCACAATTTAAAATAATTAGTAAATAAATCAAAAAGAAGTTTCGTATTTGATTTTATGGATAACGTAATGTTGAAAAAAATACAGATGATAGTTTACTCCAATAAAAATCAAACTATGTTATAAATAGATCAAAACTAATTAATTTTATCAATTAATATACTAAAATAAGTAGAATTAAAAAAATCGAATCAGCACTGTATAAAATTTATCAAATAGTAATTTGGAGTTGAATTTTTAAATTTTTTAATGGTATGATCTTTCTTGGTGCACGTGGTTACAAATGTTACAAATGTCTAATTAGTCAAAAGCAATGAACCGATTAGTTGAATTATTTATTCAACCCAAATGGCAGCGACGCCAATTTTGGCGGGGCTCCTGAGATCTGTGGAACCAGAGGATATCTTCGTTGGGGAATTTACATGTTCAAATAAGTAGGTGGTTAAATTTGACCGTTCYAGTACGGCAGCCCGGCGAACATATCCTGAGTTCAGACTAGTCCACTCCCCATATGGAAATACAACACGGGACGGGACCATATAGATGCTCTCCTCTTCAAGGCATAGCAGARAGAAAACAAACTCCAGAACAATATGCAAAGTTCTCTGAGCCCACCCAGCTGCAGAGTTTGACTTTGCAATTATGATTTCTTGCTTCGGTGCTATATACAGATCAGTGGGGTTCAGGCCCTTTGACACCATCCATCCATCTTCCCCTCATGAACTTATCTTTAGATCTAATTAAGATGCCGGGTCAATTTTAGTCTTCTAAAACTACCAGTACAAAGTACAGAGAAGAGCCAAACAACTTGGCTAGAATTCCACAAACTTGTATTAATAAATCAAAGTAAAATTCGCCGTCCCTAGAGTTGGGTTGCCGTTTACTCGGGGTCAACGAAATACGATATCATCATCATCTTGGACTAGGTCCTATCATTTGGTTGCTTTATATATTACCCACTTGGACCAAAAAAGAGAAAGGCAGCAATAGTGGTTTCTTACGACTGGAAAGAACAGAAGTAGGAATCCAAGAAGAAGAGAACCAAAGATAAAGCAAACATTTTTAGATCAGCACAAAAGAAAGAAAGCGAATGAAACATTGGAACCCAACCCCACTTGCCTGCAATTCTTTGAAATATGCATCATGCACCAAATCCACTGTCTGCCCGTTTCTTTTCCTTTTTTGAAGTCTTGACAACTACAATTCGTCAGTTGATTTAATTCAAATGACTCAATCGAGAGAGAAAAGAGAGGGGGAGAAAGGGGGGGGGGGGGGGGGGGGGGGGGGGGGGGGGGGGGGGGGGAGAGACAGAGAGAAAGCATTGTTGTACAAGGAATAAACTAAGTCACTAATCACTAGTCACTCTTAAGAATCTCCTTCGAGACAGCACTAATGACTTTTGATACTTTCTATTAGTGACGACAAAGGACGCAGTTTTACATTTGTCTCTCTCTCGAAATTTTCACACCATGAAGCTCTGGTTTTGATTCCATAGATCACAATCTAAGAGGACTCCAAAATGAGCGTGCTATTTGTCTCTGCAACAGCGAGGGAGTGGTTATGCTCGGCTTCGTATGTAACAATCAGCATCGTCGGATCATCAAGAGCTCTCTCCACATGTTTTCTTGCTGGACAGCCTCTCACGCTACTACACTTGTAATAACCCCTGTGTCGTGTTCAAGAATATGAATCTTAATTAGCATACATAGCAGCAAGGCTCTTTTTCTTTATCTTCTAAGCTAAGGCAGGACGAATTCACTTGCAAATTAGGCTCAAAACTGAAAATTTTTTATCGATATATATACCTTGGATGTGGAGAACCTTTGATGGGTTTCTGTCCATACTTCCTCCATGAGTAATCATCAGGAGGAATGTCAGCCATCTTCATACTTATCGCGGGAACTCTGACCACCCTCTTCAGTCTCAGCTTCCTGTACATTCATCATMCATACAGATTTAGATGGGAATCGTGGGATTACTCTAAGAAACAACATATGCAAATGTTAGAACGTAGGAGTTCAGAGACAGAAGCAACAAACAAAGCTTGTGAGGAAGGGAGACAGCGACGTTACCTTTTCTTGGAACAATGGCAACGGCCGGAAGAGGCACTACACTTGCCCGATATGCCGTTTCCCGAATTGCACTTCCTTTTCAATGAACAAGAAGACAGGGGAGGCTTTCCGGCGGAAGACACCTGAGAAAGATTGGTAATTTGAAAAGCCGAAGAGGATGAAGGCTGCTTGCTGTCGGTCTCACCCGTCAGCGACGACATGAACGAGTTTGCATGAGAAACCGCCGGCGAGTACGAAAAACTGATGGTCCTGGCCAATGATTCCTTTCTCTCCAGAACGCCGTTTTTTGGAACTAGAATCTGATTTTCTGACTGASAGATGTTGTGATGGTTGTAATGATAGTCAACAGGTGGTGGGATTTGTTGTATTGGAGTTGGACTATAGACTTTAGTGTCAGGAACTTCTTTGATTGGAACAGGAGTAGCTGATGATGACGAAGAAGAAGCCACTGGGCCTCTTCTAAAACGAGCATGACCAGTTCTGGTTCGACCCAGAAGAGAAATAACCTTCTTGAACTTATTGACCGCGACATCAGCAACAGTCCTACAATCCATCTCCATTTCCACAGTCGATTTCTGCTGCTCCGAGGAAGAGGCTACTAATTCATTCTGCTGCTGCTCCTTTTGGGACTGGGACAACAATCTAATCAGCTTCTCAACACTCTCAAGCCCAGAGGCAGCTTCTTGAATTGCACTTTCTTCCAACTGTGACGCAAAACCATCGTTCCTATATCCCATCATGAGCTCCACAGCCATGAGTAGACTAGAATTTCTGGTAAACCAACATCAAAGAGCTGATGAAAGAAAGAAAAGCAAGTGGAGAAAGAAAACAGAGAGGTAGCAGCGCTAGTATTTGATAGATATAAAAGAGTCCTCCTCCAAAKGATGCTATAGGCGAGGTTAAAGAGCTGATAAAGTAAACACAGTAGGTGACTGACCTGTCACTTTAATCCTAGCATCTGCCTCGTCAAATTAGGTGCGAATAAGATCGCACCACAACGATGAAAGATTTCTGAGTCATCCTCGAGTACCGAGCTTGAATACGGGACTTTTATGGTGTTATAGTAATATAATTTGGTCCACAAACGATGCGTCTGCGACATTGACCTTTTCTGTGAGTTGTGTGGGGTCCATGGTTGCCTGGAATTGGTCTTCGAGTAGAAGGAAATATTAAGAGATGAGGTCAAAGAAGTGTCCCCGACGCCGTCTCCTACTCTGTGAGAGTCGTGTTAGTTTGGAGTATTAGTTGTTTCTTACTCACTGTGTGTAGTTGACTTATTTCTCTCAAAAATTCCATGTTTCCCCATTTGCCCTCCTCTTCTTTTTCTCAAGTTATCCTCTTATTATTTCAATTCCGTCGAATTTATTTTAAACATGATAATAAGAGTCAAAGTTTAAATTTCATTTTAATTTAACCATTCACTTATCAATCACTTCAATTACTACGATTCAAGTTAATGAAATTAGTTATAAAATTTACATTTAATCTATATCTATTTTAAACAAATAAACACATTATATCTTAAAATATAAAAAGTTTAAATACAATCCGAAATATTTTAATAAACGTATAAAGATTAATCATTTTAAAAAATTAATTTTTAATATAAATTTATCTAATTGACATTTTTTAATTTACGACCATACATTTTTTTATGATTCTGGTCATGCATTAATTTGCCTATAGATTAGGATGAACGTGACTTGGGAATTTCCATTCTACCTTCAAATCATGATGAATCGACCAAGTGGCAAATTTGCATTTGTTACTTTTTTGAGTCAGTGACCTTAATGTCACTTTGGTCTCTACAAATCACCTATTAGGCTTCATTTATACCCATTAAAATCACTTTGTAAAAATATATTGTAATCAAAGTTTTAGGTTTTTTATTTTATTATGAGTTATATATACATATATATATTTAAATATTTATTTGAAAAATATTCCTACTGCTTAAAAATCTCTTCTCTATTCATAGCTTTCTTCTATCAACGATATCTGAAATTATACGCTAAATAAAGAGAAAAGTAAACAACGAGGATTTCTTTGCCTAATTGAAACAAATAGAAAATATATTTTTATTTAGTTTTCTTGTAATACCGTAAATTTTCCTTTAATTAGTGTTAAAAATAGAATGATAATGAGAGTGAGAAACTAGAATGTTTGACACATTGCACACATGGAATGAAAATTTTGTTTTCCAACCTTGGTAGTTTGCCACTGCGACTTTTGATGACGTGGGACCTATGAAGCGAAGCAGCAAAGCAAAAATAAGATACAGACTCCATCACGGACACGTAGCCCCATAGACCTCACAATTTTCTCCCCTCGAACGCTTCTTGTCCCATCCATTTAATAATATTCATTTCTTCTATCATGGCCAATCTTCCTCGCACGTTCGTCGGTAGAGAAATGTTGTAACTTCCACCTTTGATTACGGGTACGATTTTCTTCTCTTTTTTCATTTAAATTAAAAATTAGAAGTCTACTTACTAGTTTTTATTTAACTTTATAAATCTATGAAACGATTAGTGGATTAAACAGTTTAAGTTGTAATTATGATTATGAATTGTCGACTTATCACCACCTTGTAATGCCTACACAAAAGACCTTTAGGACTTAGATTTCAATTTTGTAGTTTGTTTAGCTTAAAAATAATTAAAACATTAATAAAATTAATAAATAGTCTAAAGGATACAGGTTGTACCCAATTAGCCCATGAAGTTGGGAGGTATACGGATAAATAGGGTAGAATTCAAATTTTACAAATAAAGACAGAAAGTGATTGGTAGACTAGGAGTTGATTGGAAACACAGGCACAGGAACTTCATGGGTAGCTTATAAAAGTGAAGAGTTGAAAAACGTCGGCCTCATGCGTATCCACGACCCAATTAGCCCATGAAGTTGGGAGGTATACGGAAAGATGGGTCGCACTGCTTTCYGTCACAATTCATTAAGCCCAGGCCTGCAGCTGATTGTATTTCATGAGTTTTTTCCGGCAATCTCGACAAGGGGACCGGATATCAATAACTTTGTTCTTCATAGGATTTCCATTTTTAGTTTTTTTTTTTACGAGGCAAGTTTGTTGAATGTTAGTAAATTATTTTAATTATTTGTCGCAATGAAATTGTATATCTAAATTAAAAAATTTTAAATATCTTTCTAACATTAGATAAAAATAATTAAACTAATCTTATTCAACGTTTGACTTTTAAGTTTGCTATAACACRAATGAATGATTAATAAATTATTAGTAAAATATAATTTAAACTTTCTCAATTTTAATAATATATTACATYAATCATTCAAAATTAAATTAATGTTCATCAATCAAAACTTATGTGTCGCATTAATCTAATATCTAGACTATGCATATAAGAAATATCAAGTAATAGAGAAGAAAATTAACATAATTTAATTGTTTGAAACACTTGATAAATAATATCGTGTTTGACTTTGCTCGTAACGCTACTTTTAAAATATTTTTAGTCAACAAATTTTTTGAATAAAAATCAAAGACTCTAAGAGCACGATCGGCATCTGAATTAATTTCGTTAGGTAAAAATATTGAATGATTTAAAAAAAAAAAAAAGAAAACTACATCATATTTGGATATTAGGTTGAAGAATTAAAGAAAAAAAATTGATTAGTCATTTTCATAAGCAATGAAAAGGACATATCAAACTGTTAAMCTGACCGGAGGGGCTGTTTTAACCATTTTATCAAAGGCTTTGTTTGTTATAATAGTTTAAACTATAGAGTGAAAACATGTTTCGCATGCTTCATTCAAAATCAGACGTCCCAACTTCCTCATCGACCGTTGATCTAATTCTAAACCGACCTTTTTCCTTTGCTTAAAACTAGTCTCAATCCCCCGCATCATTATTCTAATTGTTTCTATTTCCTAACAACAAACAACATTAGTTGCTACCCAAACATTACTTACTCTGCCCAAGCCGATTTTTTTTAATATCAAAATTTATTTATGTAAATTACAAATTGCCCATTTAATATAAGAAAAAGAAAAAAGGGTGAAAAATTAGAAAGTACGAATTTTTCAATTTAGTTAAATGTAAGTTTTTTTGAGAATTTTTCACGAGAWGATAAAAATTTAAAAATATCTAGGACAAATTAAATTAGGGTATAAATGTAATTTCCATGGCAACTAAATCAATTGACTATTGATATTTTTATTTGAATTTAAAGATGGCTTGTACACTCACATTTAGTAAGGGTAATCCTTGTTTCTTATTTTAAAAAATATTTCTAGGTCTCAGTTGTTGGTTTATTAATTGAATTTTTTTATAATTATTATACGTCATAAATCAACTACTTGAATCAAATAAAAAATTTATTCAATAAAAGGTAATTTTTAATTAATTAAGTTATCACTTTGTCATCTTGATTTTTTGTGGTATTACTTATGCATATTAGGAGATTAATTATTAAAGACAAAAAATGGTAAAGAAATTTATTTTTGCTTCTTTTCTCGGCAAAAAAACACCTGGGAGTCTAATTCCGTAATTTCCGTTGCCACCCACAAAGAAGTAACAAAATTCCGAAAAGGACCTCGTGATTGATCCAAAGCAAAGCTGGTATTTGGACAAGTGTGTTTGAGCAGGCAATTATAGACCCTAGATTTCCTCTTCCTCCAAGCCTCCCGTGTCCGAATATCCCATCTCGTTTCGATCACCTTCCTTCTTCTCTTTGCCGCTGACTGATTTCCATATTCAATTCAAAGCAGATTCAAGATCACCCTCCATTGGAAACAAGTGGAAATATGCATTGCAGCAGAAAAAGAAAGAAGAACACTAAAGAAAGCAACCAATTCAATTCATTCTTTAACTCAAAGATATCATCCTACTGATTGTGCTAACCAACCCCCCAATACCCACACCAACATCCAACCAACCCTTTGTTTCTTCAGCCACACCCACCTATATCTTTCCTACCTTAACAACAACAGCTCATTCTCTTCAAAGTCAAGTAATTTTTTTTGGTGTTTTTTGTCTCTCTATACCGTTGCTAGAGAGGGTGGTAGAGGAAAAGAGGACGGGAAATGAAGCTGACGGTGTTGCAGCAGCAGAGCCGGCGTAGCAACAGCTTCAGAGGGTCCTCAGCATTAGATTCGTCTGCGGATGGTGCCATAAAGTCGCCGGCGGCGATTTTCTGGCTGGTTCTCCATGGCCTCTGCTGCCTCATTAGTCTCGTCCTTGGGTTCAGATTTTCGCGATTAGTATTCTTCCTTCTTTTCTCCAATAGTTCTAGTACAACTAATCTGTACTCCTCGTCGGCGTTCCGTTCCAACCTAGCTGTTCAGTCACCTTTAGGAACTGTCTCTTCGCCGGTGGTAAATAACACAACAGCGGTTCTGGGAGCTGCAGCAAGTAGTAGAGTGGTGGTCGGGCGACATGGGATATTAATCCGGCCATGGCCGCATCCGAATCCGACGGAGGTGATGAGGGCACATCAGATAATTGAGCGAGTACAAAGAGAGCAGAGGCTGCAGTACGGCGTTAAGAATCCTAAGACTCTGATTGCGGTTACTCCCACTTATGTACGGACCTTTCAGGCTCTTCATCTGACTGGCGTGATGCACTCGCTGATGAATGTGCCTTATGATCTCGTCTGGATCGTCGTGGAAGCTGGTGGGGCCACCAATGAGACTGCCTCGCTGATTTCCAAGTCCGGCCTCAGGACTATCCATGTTGGATTCGTTGAAAAAATGCCAATTCTATGGGAAGATCGCCATAAATTGGAGTCAAGAATGCGCCTTCATGCTCTGAGGTATGTTTCGTATAATATTGTTCTGTTCCCGTTCGATATTAAAATCAGTTGAAATACTGTTGGAAGTATGAAATGCTGGAATTGATTTGTGTGTATTTGTATGATGAATCAGAGTGGTGAGAGAAAAGAAGCTAGATGGAGTAGTTATGTTTGCAGATGATAGTAATATGCATAGTATGGAGCTTTTTTATGAGATCCAAAATGTGAAATGGATTGGGGCTGTTTCTGTTGGCATTCTTGTCCATTCAGGCGGTGATGAAGAACAAGTGACAGTAGTTAAGAAAGAGGATGAAAATAGTTCAGGGCTGCCAATTCAAGGTCCAGCCTGCAATTCATCAAACAATTTGGTTGGTTGGCATACTTTCAATTCAGGGTCCCTGATTGAGAGAAGTGCTAGGTACATTGGTGACAGGGCAATTGTGCTGCCTAGGAAGCTGGAGTGGGCGGGGTTCGTGTTGAACTCAAGGTTGGTCTGGGAGGACGCTGATGATAAGCCAGAGTGGGTCAAAGATTTTGACACGGCAGCAGCTGATGGAAAAAATTTTGAGTCTCCATTATCTTTGCTGAAGGATACTTCAGTGGTGGAGCCTCTTGGGAGTTGTGGACGCAAAGTTATGCTCTGGTGGCTCCGAGTAGAAGCACGAGCAGACAGTAAATTCCCTGCAGGGTTAGTCCATAATCATTACCTTGTACTATGCCGTGCTGTTTGCCTTGGTTTGTACTGCTAGAAATTRCCTCTGCAAAGATCTAATTGCCTACCATGTTCGGTTTTTTACGTAGCATCACTGCCTTTTGTCACATTTTCATTTCTTTGCTTCTTGTTCAAGGGACGGGGTTATGGCTGCTATTCATCATTATAAATTCTTTCTTGGTGGTTCACTCATTTCATGCAATGAATTACTGTCTAAAGAAATTGGTTGATGAGTGACATAAGGATTTCCACTGAGGTGAAGAAGAAGAGATAAGTCCCTGCTGAGTTGCTAAATATGATATCATCTTTGTGTTACCTTCCAGTAGGGAGAGGGAAAGCAGTAAGGGGAGGACTTTGGTTGTTTGCATCCCATAGTGATACAAGACTTTGACTAATGCTGTAAAATTGTCTCGTGCACAAACATTGAATGCAAGAGCTAAAGTGAGATTATTTGAATAATCAAATGTTTTTAGTACTGGATTCTCTAGAGGGTATAGGAGCATATTTTTTATGATGGTATTATCTTTTCTGCTACATCTTGTGTTATCCTTCGTCTTGTGGGTAGTATGCTGTCTCTGTACTCCTGCTATATGTGGTTCCAGTGTAAACCTTCRCAGGAGTAATTAGCTCAATTTATTTGATCTCTGAAACTGCTTTCTGAAAGAAAATTCTTTGATGCAATTGGTAGTTTGTATGCTTTGGCCTTCATGTTTTCTATCAGAATTTGCTGCTAGAACCATTTAATAGTTGCATAACATGCTCATTCACAGCTACCCCCCTCCAGAGGGGGGGGGGGGAAAAAAAAAAAAAAAAAAAAAAAAAAAAAGGGGGGGGGGGGGGGGGGGGGGGGGGAGAAGCAACTGCCTATGCCGTGCTACATATATAACATTATTCTATGTTCAAGAGAATTTTCTATGCAATTTCAGACAAAAAATAGGAAAGGTGTATTGACCTCTTTCTGGCTTTTGTTGTACATCTGGTCAGATTTCAGCATCTCAATTCGCGACCTCCACATTGCCCATAAATATTACTGAATTTGGTTTTGCTCCTGATTGCTGATTGTTTTTATATTTTGAATTTCCTGTGTTGGTAATGTCAGACTACTTGACATAATTGTCCCAACTGTCATCAAATTTGATTTGGTTTGATCTATTTGGTCTCTCTCCCTGTCCTTGCAACTACTCTGCAAAGCCCACCTTGAAAAGCAGAATGACTTTGGTGTTTAAGGTAGATGAGGATTGTGATGATTGTTGGTTCTTTACTTGTCTGAACCATTTCTTGGTGCTTGGTAATAATTCAGGATCATGACAATAAGGAGAAAACTCTGGATGAGAAATGGTTTTAYGGAACAGTTTGTGATGAATTCATGAATGGACTTTGAAATATGCACGTGTAGATGGGGGATAAAGTAGAACGGATATCTGGATAGGCTCCAAGGGCATGCAACCCATAGCACAGAAGATCAATATATTTTACTAGACAACAGTAGAAACTTTGTCAAAGATATATACATACACAGCGACAAGAGACATATTATGCACACACACGCACCTATGATGGCTTATGGTATASAAAGAAAGAAACTATCTCTTTTTTCATGTAGGGCGACATTTCTAGACTCCTATGATATTTTAGCATGAATGCAGCTTTAGTATTAAGAGAACTTAGGAAAATTTCCTAAGTAAATCCAGTTTATTCTAGCAGTCATTTTCATGAYTTAGGAAAAGGTCATCTAATACAGGCTATAATTTCTCTAATTATGTCGTTCTTGGTTAAATCTTCACTTATACCAATTATTGTTTCTTATAAAATGAATTATTCTGGATATTGTTTTACATATTTCTTCATTCAATGACCATGTCGTGCATCGGTTTTGGTTTCAAAACATAATCTCTATGGTGTAATTATGTATTGAAGACGTTATTTATGGCTGTGTAATACAAGTACTTGAATATGTGATACATATATAAAACTATGACTTGGTTATCAACATAGTCAAAGAAGTGTCATGTCAAACACATGCTTGACGTGGACATGAGAGTGTACATTCTTCACAGTTTGTGAAGGTTTTATTATTATATATCAAAGAGCTGTGTAAAGAATCCCAGAATAAATAAATAAATAAAGAGAAAAAGGAAACTTGTATATTATGCGGATTTGCATAACCTTTGCAACAATTCCATGCTCACAATATAGTTTCTATAGGATTCCAAGTTGAACTGGACCCTTTGGAGGAGATTCTGTTTCAAGATAAATGAAACATGTTCAGCTGAATTGTCATGTTTTGGTCCTTACAATCACAAATTAAAAGCAGAAAGTAAATTCCCATCAGACTGACATGATAGGACTTTGTTTATGGAAGATTTTTTGTTTGTATTGGTATTGCATGGACTTATATTGTTATTGGCCTTAATCTTAAGTTCATTTTCTTATTCTCGTTCACACATGTCTAGTTAATCACACATGTCTAGTTAAGCAAAAAGCAAGAGACAGGAAAGAGGAAGCATTGGAGCCCATTAGTCTGCAATAGTTCATAAATGATTTGGGTTGTTTTGGCAGGAGGGGAAGGAATTAACTTCTTAACAATTTCATGCCTTTCTATTTGTTTTCATGTTGCTTTGGCTTTTCGAGGTCAATCCTTTTTCAGATCCTTCAATGATGGAAGGTCTGGAATAGGCGTTAAGAGGCTGGCTCTCCTCTCTCTTTGTGCTCCCCCACCACTTTCCCTCCTCCCAGTAAAGGGTTGAGGCCTTCTGGAATGTCTTCCCTTCTCATTCTTCCCAACCAACAAGCTATATGCATATTCATGTGTCTCTGTTTTCCTGACAATTGAAACAGTTCTGTGTATGTATAACCAAGACAAGGAAGTAATCATATAACAAGAAAACCTTGTTATGTAAATCGGACTTTTTCCCTTTAGAAAAAACAAAAGGTGGATTTCGATCTAGATCCTTTTGTGTTTTTCTATTGATTTTCACTTTTCCCATCTCTGGTGGTGTTTGTTCGGCTCTCTCTATATATATATAAGTGGCCAAGTTGAAGCCTTAAATGGTTTTTCAGCTAGTCACCTTTCTTTTTGAAGATTTTGACATTAGCACRTTCCTTTATTTATTTGGTTTTGAATTGTCCAGTTGTCCACTTATGGCCAAAAACACAGTCGCCACTTCTTCAATGCTTTTCTGATTATATTCTGAGAATCCTTTTCCTGTCTTGAAGTGGTATACAGTATTAACACAGTATGTCCTTTTTTTTTTTTTTTTTTTGAAACCATATGTATAACTGGAAATAAATGGGCCTGCAGAGCCCCTTCTGAAACAGCTTTGTTTTGTAACTTGATCTGAACCAAATGTTTACTTGTTTTTCAACGTCATTGAGTAACAAGTGTTTTGTTTAATGTAGATGGGTCATTGATCCTCCATTAGAAGTTACTGTCCCGGCAAAACGAACACCATGGCCAGATGCTCCTCCTGAACTCCCTGCTAGTGAAAAGGTTATCAGTGTTAAAGGGAACATAGAGAAGCACGTGACAAAAACTCGATCTCCTCGAAAACGAAGAAGCAAACGCAAGCACACAGCTAAAACTGTAGAGGAACGTGTTTCTACTAGGCATTCTGCGGAGAACTAGCTTTGAGTAGTGGTTAGTTATGAACATCGGAAACTATACCACTATGTGAATTCACCAGCAGGAACAAGCTCTCAACATCAACAAATTTGAATACAGAATGAATATTCTCCCACCGAGTAAATAGGAGCTGGCATCTGTTGCAATAGCCTGTTCATAAACATTTTGGTTATCGCTTTAACCTAATTTTGAGATTCTTTTGTTTTCTTCAGTCTCCCAATTCTTTCTTCCTGGGTTGTTGATTCGTGATCTTGTCATGAAGATATTCCAGCCTTGTTCTGTTGCATGCTTGGCCGAGAACACTTGTATCCTCTGTGCCGCATGGTTCATTCATACGTAATTTTAAAGATAGAAGTTTATAGATTTGTACTAAGTTGTTCATTCCCCTGTGACATGTCTGTTCTTTTGCTTCAGCTTTTAATGCCTCAAGAACATGACCTGTTATTCTATATATACTGATACAGAAACCAGATAATCGGATGTTGGAACTATATATACTGATACATAGACCGAGCCGAGCATGACCTGTGACTGAATTTTTGAGTCAAAACAGCTCGGTTATTACTCGGAAATGAATTAATATCCAAGGTCTTGTGAGGGAAATTACCTTAAATAAAAAATGTAAGCGCCCACCTTGAGAGAGAGTCTGATAAGCTCACCTCTACAAGCATTTCACCAATGTCCATGGATGTAGTATCTGCAGTCTCATGAATACTATATTGGATAAAGTTGTCAGCAGCACATGATAATCTTGCCAAGTGAGACCGATGATGAACGTGTACTACTAGCAGTATCTTCGATTTGATTAGGTGATAGATAGATGCAGCAAATCCATCCAGAGAAAGCAAAGTTGGATGTCAAGTGCAGAAGCAGTCCAACCTCAACTTGTTGCATTATTTCTGGTTCCAGGTTTTCAATAACCCATATTAGTAGTATTGGGTGTTCTTTCCTGTGGGTAAGGAGTCGCCCCGCTGAATCTTGGAATCTGCACAACACATGGTAAATGACAGTAGGATCTCTCTCTCCCTCTCTCGGGAAGAAGCGACTTGATATCATGGTCTGCGTGAAAGGCTGGAAAACAAGATCTTGGGAACTATTTTAATTCCAAGGATTTATCTCTCGGAAAGAGGTTCCCAGAAAGAAGATGATCAAGAACGAGATCTACGACATCATGATCAGGATGGCTATTTTTATGGTATTCTATCAAAACTACAACATGCAACAAGCACATTATCAAGAATATGATAAGCAATTAGGTATACTCTAAGTGAGGCCATTCCATGACTGGTAGGTGGTGGCAGTTTGTTGCTTTCTAAGAGAAGAAGGTAGCGAGTTGGGTGAGTATCGAAGGAATCTATACTTCCAGATAACGAGGAGTGGGCAATATAACCATTGAAAAACCAAAAGATACTCTGCAAGGTTACATAATCCTGTCAAGAAAGTGAAAAAAAAGAAAGAAAAATAGATGAATCTATTGGTACCTCACAAAGTCACAACTAGTAAAAGCAAATACCAGTGGATGCAGGAAGCGGCCAGCTCAAGTTTCGGCGCCCATACAAGTTCAAGGAGTATTAATTATGGCACTACGATCTAGAGATGAAACCACAAACTGCTTCCCCAAGAAGAAAATACTCCCTTCATTTCTAAATAAGATGTGGGGTACTTAACAATATCTCACGACTAAAAATGAATTTGATTACGAATTTATATATATGAACAAAATATTAATTGATTTAAAAAATTTTAAATAGAATTTAAAAGTAAAATCAGGCGAGACTAATTTTATAATTTATTTTGGATTAAGCTTAAATAAGAATGCATAATTAGAAAGTGATAGCTCCAATTCTGACTCGAGAAGTTGATGGTCTGAAAAGTTAGTTGGGCGGTTAGGTCTTGCTAAAAACGAAATCAAGCTGACTAACCGAGAAACAACCCACGAGGGCTCTGGTCTGCCTTTACTGTGACTCTGCCAACCCCAATTCCTATGGTGCGGGGGTAGTGTTTCAGTAGTCACCGTCRCTGTAATTCCGTGCCGCCATTCATAAAAATATTCTAATACCATTTCTTTTACCTAAGCATCATCTTTTACTGATTTTATTATCTTTATAAACGCAAGTGCTTTGCTCCCATATCCTTCAAACCTCTTCGCCTTCTTTGTATACAGTTCACGCCCAACTTGTCTGTTTTCTCCCAGTCACTTGGAACCATGTCTGCAGTCTTCAGCATTTCCATTTTCCTCTTCTTAGCTTCATTGTCATATGCTATTGACATGTCTATCATAGACTACAAGTACGATAAAAGTTCAGCATGGCGAACCGATGAAGAGGTAAGGGAAATATATGAATTGTGGTTGGCAAAGCATGGCAAAGTGTATAATGGTTTGGGGGAGAACGATAAAAGGCTTGGGATTTTCAAGGATAATTTGAAGTTCATCGACGAACACAACTCCGAGAACCGTACCTACAAGGTGGGATTGACCAGGTTTGCTGATCTCACTAATGAGGAGTACCGGGCCATATACATGGGAACCAGGAGCGATCCTAAGCGCAGGCTCGTCAAGTCAAAAAACCCAAACCAGCGCTACGCTTTTCTGGCGGGCGACAAGTTGCCGGCGGCTGTTGATTGGAGGGCGAGAGGTGCTGTCACTCCCATCAAAGATCAAGGAAGCTGTGGTAAGTTTTCAGCCATTAAATACGTTCAAGACACAGTACAAAGATCATCAATAGCAGATTTTTCAGTTCWGTTTGAATTYCAATATCATTTCTTGATATTTCAATCTTCTTCTTCACAGCATCATACCAGTCTTTCTGTTCTTTCTTTTTCTTACCTCCAGAAAAGATGTATGCTTTTTCATTAGTGTATAGTTTGGGTTCTTTTTTGTTGCTGTTCTGAGGAAATAATTGAGTTTTGAGTAGTTTTGAAGAAAGATAGATGAGATACAGGTATTGGAAGGTTGAAACGGTTGATTCTTGGATGACTGGCGGGTTTTGGAATCTCTATCTCTGATAAGGAAAAGTGGGACCCAAAAGTATCCAGATAAAATATGAAAATATAAAGAAGCTAAAATGGCCCAAACTATATGGGCTTGTAAGGTGGATTGTATGAGTCCAAGACTACTGATTACTTTGTTGTGGGCTTGGAAACAGGAAGCTGCTGGGCCTTCTCAACCATAGCTACTGTAGAAGCTATAAACCAGATCCGAACAGGGGAATTGATTTCTCTATCAGAGCAAGAACTTGTAGATTGTGACATTTTTGATGCTGGCTGCAATGGAGGCCTTATGGATTATGCTTTTCAGTTCATCATATCCARTGGTGGCATTGCCTCTGAAGCAGAGTACCCCTATAATGGACTTGATGGCCGATGTGATTCCACTCGGGTTCGTTTCTTGTATTTTAAAATATAAGCCAGTTCATGATTTCTTTCTTTCTTTCTTATTCTGCTCGATCACTTTTGCTAATATCTTCTTTCCTCGATTGTTTCAGGAGAATGCGAAGGTTGTAACCATAGATGGATATGAAGATGTGCCAGCTTACAATGAGAAAGCGTTGCAAAAGGCTGTGGCACATCAACCTGTTAGTGTGGCAATTGAAGCTTCTGGCAGAGCCTTACAGCACTACACCTCGGTGAAGACCTCTTCTTTTGCTTCCTCTTCTTTGTATAAAATGGTTTTACGTGTACTTTTTTGGCTTAATATTCCATGGTTAAATCTTCTCAGGGCATATTTACGGGTCAATGCGGGACGACGTTAGACCACGGGGTGGTGGTTGTTGGCTACGGTTCGGAAGGTGGGAAGGACTATTGGATAGTGAGGAACTCATGGGGCACAAACTGGGGAGAGAATGGATACTTTAGGATGGAGCGTAATGTGGTCGGTGTGCGTACTGGGAAGTGTGGAATTGCAATGGAGGCTTCTTATCCCACTAAATATGGTCACAGCAAAACTAAGCTTGAGACCTCATACGGAACTACTGCTGAAATGGTCGGACGAAGCAGCACTTGATCTGTTTTAGCTTATTCTCTGTCTGTCAGAGCTAATGAAAGGAACAAATGCAGGAATGTGCAAGACTGATCTGCTTGTGGCTCTAATGGCTTGATGGATTCTGGGAATCGAGGAAGAGCATTCAGTGATATTTATTTGATTTAGATGACCATTATTGTATAGGAATCTAGACTGGCTTTGCAGTTTGCTTCTTGTGACCATATGCACCAACTTTTTACCAATTTGCTAGTGCCTATTATGTACCACTTTGGATTGGATATTACTAATAAATTTCAGTTGCATTTTTAAGCTAAAAACTTCTGCGATGAACTCATAAACACGTTTTGCAATGTTCATCATCCAAAGCAATGACTGGGGGAGGAAAAGAAGATCATAATGTCCCATCAATAAACGGAGGCTTTCAGACTCTTCCCCCACCTCTCCTTTCCGTTCTTCCTTCCCCCCACCCTCCAGACCCCCTTCTTTTGACTAAGGTCCTGATGCCTTAACATCAATATGTACTAAAATGTGATTCCAAGCCTATGGTGATCGCCCACTTGCAGTTCAGGGTTGGGCAAGTCTGAATACCCAAAAAGCTTGCTGTGTTGAAATCATCTGTAGAGGTTTTCTATTTTTTCATGATCTATTTGGGCAGAGTTTGGTTGTTTAGATGAAGAGGAATGATTCTGTAAAGATGCTTCAACATGATTCACAAGAGTCCTTACATATTTTGCTTTGGGGACTGGAGAATTATAAAAGTCGGAGGGATGAAGCGTGCACGACTATCTTGGCCCTCACAGCTCCATGTGGGGCAAATATTTTCTGCTTCCATATATCCCTTCCCACGATTATCTAGTATTTGACAATTATAATATATTCTCTAAGTTCTTTCATAAGTATTGTAATTGAAAAGAATACATTAATTTAGGAGAGACTAAATTAATTACTATATTTATCTCTATATTTTCAAATTTTCATGTGGTAGGTAAAAAACCTTTCCAAATTAGRAAAAAATAAGTTACGAGTGTGACTTTTTTATTTTTTGTAATGATATGTGTAAAAAAATAATTATTTAAAAATAAAAATATTAAATATTTGTGACACTTTTAAAAGAATCGAAAGAGTACTACTTTGTTCTATTTGTTCATTTCTATAATTCGAAAATGACCTCCTCAATATAAACATGCAAGTATTTATATCTATTAAATTATTAATGTTCGATGTTTTTACAATATTTTTATAAAAATTGATTCTTACTTAAAAARATATATCATAAAATTCTTTCAATAAAACGGACAAATAAAAATAAAATATAAAATTTCATTTTTAACTTAGGAATTTACATGCTAACTATACCTCAAACACCCKAATATGGAAAATGCTTTTGAATAGACAAACATAAGTCATATACCAAATTCATTCTTGGAAAAAATCAGATGAAGGTAATATGAGGACTTCTTGCTATTCTTAAAATACAGAAAGCATTCTCCAAGGGTCACTGATTAGGATAGAAGACCTAAAAGCAGAGATGATAAATGGAGATTGGTTGAAAGATACAAAAACAAGTCGATGTGCGCATTTGGATTGGTCAGCTACATCATCATGAGGAGTAMTCACTATAGCGAGGGTTGTCCCCTGGGAGGCAGGGAGTATAATCCAAGTCTTCTGCTAAACGATAAAGAGAGTCGTCTCCTAGAAAGAAAAAAAAAAAAAAAAGAGAGAACAATTTGCCCACGATGGTTGCTGTCTTCAACAAGGAGCTTTTGAGCTGGTACCTCATCACCCTCAAACTCAAGGAAACAGTCGAAGCTGGATATACTAAGGTTCAAAGTCCTACAAATGGAACCCGATCGATTGAAATGTCAGAAGAATTCCAACATCAGTTGCAAAAGGAACAAAAGCAACCATCTGATTCGTTGCAAATCATGGTCAATGATGAAACTGGCAATGTTGAGGAGGGTCCCAATTCACCGGAATCAGATTGGGTGATCAGCATAAAGGAAAAACTTGAGCACGCTCGTCAAGAAGATGATGCTGGTTCTTGGGCAAAGCTCTGTATATACAGATTGCCTCAGTACTTGCGTGAAKGCGATGAGAAAGCTTACGTTCCTCAGATTGTCTCCTTGGGACCTTATCACCATAACAAGAAAAGGCTTCGTAGCATGGATCCTCACAAGTGGCGTGCAGTTTACCATATCCTCAAGCGTGCTAATCAAGACATTAAACTGTATCTTGATGCCATGAAGGAACTTGAAGAAAGAGCCCGCGCTTGTTATGATGGACCATTCAGCCTCAGTAGCAATGAGTTTGTGGAAATGATGGTCCTCGATGGTTGTTTCATTCTTGAGCTCTTTCGGGGGGCTGCTGCGGGATTTAAGTGCCTAGGCTACTCTAGAAATGATCCAGTATTTGCAATGCGTGGTTCAATGCACTCTATACAAAGAGATATGATAATGCTTGAAAACCAAATTCCTCTGTTTATACTTGATCGGTTATTTGGCCTTCAATGCGATCAGCCTGACCAGACAGGTATGGTAGSTCGGCTTGCGGTCAGGTTCTTTGATCCATTGATGCCAACTGATGAACCATTGTCGAAGAGTGATAGGAACAGATTGGAATCGTCAATGGGGCCAACCACTACGTTTGATCCACTGGCAGACCTAGGAGGGTTTCACTGCCTTGATGTTTTCCGACGGAGTCTTTTGAGAACAGGGCCTCAGCCGATGCCAAGACTTTGGATCAAACGGTGGTCACATTCCCGTCGAATTGCAGACAAGCGTAGGCAGCAACTAATTCATTGTGTCACAGAGCTGAGGGAGTCTGGAATTAATTTCAAGAAAAGAAAAACTGATAGGTTCTGGGACATAAAATTCAAGAACGGGGTCCTCAAGATTCCTCGGCTTCTCATCCATGATGGTACCAAGTCACTTTTTCTCAATCTTATTGCCTTCGAGCAATGCCATCTTGACTGCAGTAATGACATCACGTCATATGTAATCTTCATGGATAACTTGATTAACTCCCCTGAAGATGTGGCTCAACTCCATTATTATGGGATAATTGAGCACTGGCTCGGCAGCGATGCAGAAGTTGCTGATCTTTTCAATCGCCTTTGTCAGGAAGTTGTATTCGATATAAATGACAGTTATCTTTCTCCATTGTCTGAGCAAGTGAACCGCTTTTGTGAGCACAGGTGGAACGGATGGAAAGCAAGCCTAAGGCATAAATATTTCAACAACCCTTGGGCTATCATCTCCCTCATTGCTGCTGTGGTCCTCTTATTGCTCACCTTAGCGCAGACATTCTATTCAGTTTATGGCTATTACATACCAAATTCTTGAGCCTGACAAGCCCTTCTTTGAATGCCATACATTAACACATCGATTGAGTTTGTTTGATTCTTGCTCCATTTTCTTCATCTTCAAGAAGAGATGATTGTTGATCAATATACAATGTACAATAAGACAGTGCGAGCTCTTTCATTTTTGTTTTGTACTACTATTGAAGCTTGCCGCAATAATTTAAATTTTCTCCTATTCAGAGAACCATTTCCGAGCAGTTTCAATGACAACCCACGTTAGACCATGTCAAATGTAGTGAAAAACAAAGACTTTTACTTTTGTATCATGAGAAGCCGGGGGGGGGGGGGTTTAATCTCCTTCATGAACAGGCAAATAGATCAAAATTCTTGATGTGTTTCTCACCATCATAATCCTAGAAAAGTGGTCAAAACGTGTAGTAGCAGTGTCCAGCATCATTCGTCAGCGGCACAATGTTGCTCTCCAGTAAATGCCATACCTATGAAGGTGGTACAGCCACATCCACTCATGATATTCACAAAGTTCAAACATCCAAGTCACGGACATGTTTTTACTGCCTGTTATAAAGATAAATTGATTGGCTGCGGCATGAGTAGAAAGAATAGATTCATCCTGTTTTTCGAATGCATTCCTATCTAGCTTCTTGCATTGTTAAATCATGTAAAAGTTCTAGCAAAGGAGAAAGTCGTGAAGACAGTAACTCAGAAGGAATTGAAGTAAGAAATACGAAGAAGCAATTATGCAATATTCAGTTAAAAAACTTGTTCTGCATGTGAAATTTGATGAGAAGTTCACTAGAAGTACCTGCAAGTTTGTKGATCTTTCCTGTTGTGTTAGAGAAGTATAATTCTTCTCATTGAAVATATAAAACATCTGACAGTATATGTTTATAATATAGGTTATGATAACCTGCTAATCAGAGGAACATGGAACATACTCTATTTTATCATGTGCAGTGACAACTAAAAGAACCACACTGTAGAATGCTAACATTTGCCAAACTACAGGCATATTGTACATGCAGAAGAAGAATGTCCAAAGATCCGAAGAAAAAGTARTGCAGACGGTTTTGATCAATGAGTACCTCTGCCTAATTGCAAAGTRTATCAAACCAAGAAGATTTCCCAAAAATTAGAGCTGCAGGTTTCTACATCATAGAAAACTTATTATTTTTGTMGAATATAGTAAAGACAGCCAAACCGAAACAAAGATTGAAGGACAATTCAAACTCAGAAGTTCATGGGAAGGCACTTTCTCAATGAATGTTCCATAAAAATGAAGACAGCACAAAAATATTAATACATATGAACGATGTGGTAACAGTAGATTTGCAGCAGCCATGTACAACTTAAACARTATAACTGCAGGCAGACCTACCTGGCAGCCCCAATAACACTGCAGGATGCCTATTACAATAATAGCAGGAAGGAGAAGAATGCTAAAACCACATGCATCTGAAAGAAATCAAGCTATTTTTTTTCATAACAAAAGACCTCTAAATTGCTCCACATGGAATTTCACGACCAAAGAGGTATTAGCATCCAATATGCTGCACAACGGATAGAGTACCACTATTGTCAGGATGAATCCTGCTCTTTTCTAGTAGAATTTTCTTCTTAGTGCTTGAACTAGAATCAATTATAATCAACTCATCCTTGTCAATCTCCATTAGGCTAGATGGTTCCTTGTACTACTTAKCCATCATTATCCATTTTGTAAGCACTTTTCTCTATAGATGCTGATTATCATACACCTTCTCTTTGGAAACTTCTTMCAATGCCAATAGTTAACTTTATGTCCTCTAGCTTTACCATCAATACTTACAATCTATATCAGCTAAATTTACCCAGACCATGTTAAATACTCAATACTATTTGCTCAAGCCTTGATGAGGAAATGTGACAACGAAGAATCACTAGTTTCCCTTCTGTTACATTACTTGGTCGGTCATTGTAATGACATAATTTCTTATGCTAACTATCTGGGTATGGAAACYTACATCTAGGTTCTTCCTTAAAGCCCTTCATGTACATAGTTATCAGCATGTATTCTATCAAAATGATCAAGAGACTTTATTTCACTGTGCTAATAGATGGATTGTTCAGGGGTAATTATGCTCGTGTCAATTTAAAATTTTAGGTTCTGAACAAGCTTAACTTCTAGTAAAGCAAAGCTCAATCACTCTCTTGCAGGTTTCCATTATGATACTCATAAATTTGCTGCTGGCGAATTCAAGTATTTTGCATTTAAGAAGAGTCATACTTATACCACAGATTTACCTCCTCTGTTTCTACTTCTCATCTAACAGTACAAAATTTGTCTGAGACCGTGAACTAAATCTATCAACTAGGAAACATCACCTATCATTGAACACGCTACCAATATGAAAGCCTCAAGATTTGTGGGGATGATGAATTTTCATCAAATATGTAATCTTTTTGTTATTCCTCATAAAAGCAGTACGCATTGCTTCAGATGCAACATAGAAGTTCAAAACAAATTATAAGCTTWCATAAGCCACCCAGCAAGTTGCTTCACCAATGCTTCAAAGGAGACCAAGGGCGTGGATAGAAAGGCTGTGGTGGCTATAGAAAGATTTSCTAATACATCCAAATTGGAGTTTCTCACATAATTATTGCGTTTATTACTTGCCAGCAAAAAGCATTTATTCTATCCCCAAAAGAATCTCCCTTGTGCGATATAAAACAATTACATTGTTAAATAAAGAAACAAGTGATGGTGAAATGGACCAGGATGTGAACTCACAAAAGCAACAATTGAAAGGGCGAAACATGTCGGAGTTTAGAATAGGCAATATCGGATCATCCTGCAACTCTGGCGGCTTAGGTGAAAGAGACCCTATGGAGAAGCCGATGCTGTWCATGCCCAGCAAGTAGGCTTGTGAGAAACAAAAATAGGCTACAGCACGCAAAAGAATTGTAGCGCCATCATGACAGAAATTTCAGCTCAACGGTAGAAGTTTCCGTAACCACAGGAAACATCGGTATCCACCGTGACACTGCAGGCTCTGGAGTGGACGAGGAAATATCGTCGATCGCGGACGCGGAGGAGCCGCCGCCAGAGCTAGCGTCCATGTGGAAATTGCGATGAGGTCGTTGAGACTTGAGAGCTTACGGAGCTGAGCGCGAAACAAACTGTGTTACCCGCCTAAACTTTGGGCCTGGGATGGGTTTGATGTTTATTAGTAGTGGGAGCGTTGGACCATTTTGAAATGTGGGCTTTGCTCATTGTTCTCATCACACCGTTAGACAGAAATATGGGCCCTCAATTTAGCCCAACAAAATATTTTTCCTTTATTCTTTTTGTCTGTAGAAGAGGCAAATTATTGCGTCGGCCACCGACCAAATCCAATCAAAGAAAGGGTGGGAATTTGCAGGAATGCTTTTACCAGCCGAAGATCTTGATTGCACGTGTTGCAGAGCTACCAAAAACCAATTCTTTACAATCATAAAGTGCACCGCAGTGAATCGTAACGCCAACAATTACGTTATTACAGTTTCATTCCCAGTCAAGTTTTCAAAATGTCAACTCCGCGAGTGCTCTGATTTCTTATATGTAAATTGACGTGCCTTTTGCTAAGGAAGGAAGACATCCCAAGCTTCAAAGCAACAATTAGCGCTTAGTTGAGACTGGGCGGAGGCTTTCAGATCTTCAGTAACCGTGAGTACTCCGAGCATCTAATTGCTTCGTGTTTAATGTGTATTTTACAAATTCAGTGCATTTTCTTGTTTCTGTTAATGCGTTGCAGCTAGATCTCACTTACATTTATGAATCCAGAATTACTTCTACGACGTGCATGTAGAATTCTGTAGTTTTTGACAATGTAAGGTATTGGTTCCGTGAATTACTTTATTCTCTTTGGCAGCGTTATCATCTTCTGGACTATAAAGAAATCAAGTCAGTGAGGGGATTACTGCCGAAGCTTAACTAGGATAAATCACTGAATTTGAAGGAAATGGCATAATGCCTTTGCCTCTTTTTCTTTTTTTTCTCTTTTCCTGATCAAATTAAAGATAATAAATAATAGAGTATTCACATTGACAAGATTGATTTAAACCTCCGGCGGCATTTTGCTATGATTAGTTTCTTTTGATAGGATGATTCTCAATTTCAAAGCAAGATGATAGCTACTCATAAGTTATTAAATCTGTATATTCAAATAGAGATATTGCTTATCCATTAATGACACAAAGAATAAGGTTAAATTACTCGTAATGGAGTACGAATGCTCAAGTATTTTGATCAGTATCAATATCTGAAAGGAAGATGGATGCTAGAGGTACCACTAGGAGCCAGTAGGTTCGTCTGGTACAATCTCAGGGTGGAGAGGAGAAAGAGTATCTGATGGTGAAGGTAATAGCAGCCACTAGCCATAGTATTGAACAAATGGGAAATGAGGATTTTGTATTGATTTTACCTTTCATGTGTATGATTTATTCATCTGAGATTTATTTGGTGAAAATTCTGTTGGGGCCAAAATTTCTAAACATTGAATATGAGCCCCTAAAGGAGGAATATCTGTTGCTTTCCTGCTCCTTTGGTCCTTTCCATCAGATAGAGAATTATGTCCTTTTGATYGGTAAGAAAGATGAAGTCATTTGGAGAATGTAAAATATGATGTAGTGGAAGGCCCCTGTTTCCTTTGTACATGAGTGTTTTTGGTTACTACTTTTGATCCAAAACTTAAAGAGCATATAATATTCTTTTTCTTTTTCTTTTTTTGGGTCTAGTGTGTAGACTTGTTATCTGATCTTTTGTTTGGTTAGCAGAATGGAACCCAAATCTCCAG
This sequence comes from Rhazya stricta, assembly GCA_001752375.1. Classification (NCBI taxonomy): domain Eukaryota; kingdom Viridiplantae; phylum Streptophyta; class Magnoliopsida; order Gentianales; family Apocynaceae; genus Rhazya; species Rhazya stricta. The sequence continues at coordinate 7,414,339 of MEJB01000013.1, read as the reverse complement.
ATTCGACAATTCCGCTCTCCACTAAAGCTTCTGATGTGGAACCTTCAAGATCCACACTCTCTGACGAAGTGAGTTCTTCACCTGACTCGTCTTCTAAAATGTCTGCATCATCCGTATCTTCTTGGGCCAAAGGGCTCAAACTTCCACAACCTTCATCACCACCAACAGCAAATTCAGAGAATGGACATGCTACAAAATCAGCCTTTTCACGCCTCACTAGTGGATTTGGATTGTATTTACCCTCAAAAGGTTCAATACCAAATGAGAGTGCTGGAGGCAACTCAGTAACTGCACAATCGGGTGTATTTGAATCATTCACGAAAGGCCTAGTTGATTCATCATTAAGTGCTGTTAAGGCGGTCCAAGTAAAGGCACGCCACATTGTCTCACAAAATAAGCGAAGATACCAGGTATATTAAAATCTTTTTGCTCGATTTGATACCAATGTATGTATGTAGTTATTAGTTTAATTGCTGAAATTTTGAACTTATGGATATACTTCTTTTCCCATTTTCATGATTGCCACGTGAGATTTCTCTATTGTATTTTATATTTGCTAACCATCTTTTTCTCTATTCTTCTTATACTTACCTGAAAATGGTATGCAAACATCTGGATTTCAGGAAGGAGGATTTGATTTGGATATGACTTATATCACTGAGAACATTATTGCTATGGGATTTCCAGCTGGTGATATGAGTTCTGGGCTATTTGGATTTGTTGAGGTAAAGTATCTTAACACAGTTTTGCATTTGGTTTTGGTCACTTMTGTCGAATTTTTCCAGTGTTACTAAGTATAAAGTCTTAGAAAACATTACACAGGGTTTCTACAGGAATCACATGGAAGAAGTGATCAAGTTTTTTGAAACTCATCATAAGGTACTTGTTTTAGTTCTTCATGAGGACTATAACTTTTATATGTATTGGGGTTGCAGAAGCRGGTGGCTACTTAATTAGGTTAAGTGCTGCCAATATGAGTCATCAAATATTTTGTTTCACTTGTTAACTAATACACAGAAATATATAACGTGGTAGGTATTTTAATAGTTAGAAGTGTATGAGTGACCATTTAATTTCAAGAGTACTAAGGCTGAATCTGTTTAATCAAGTGCAAAACTTTTAGGAATTCATGTATTCTGGAACAAGGCAAGTTGAAAAAGTATATTTTTTCCAATGTTGAAAGGAATGAAACCAACAATTGCATTTGGTTAATATTTTCAAATGACGGAGCACATACACACATAAGAATTAAAAGAAAGAAGACAACTGAAAGAGAGGAAATTCAAGCATCGATGTGTTTCTTGATCTACCATTTCATTTCCAATGACATTAAAAATTTCTGAAACTTTTGAATTTCATGTTATTACTGTTAAGCTATCAATTTGATTTGCCGATATTCTTTATTTCAAATATGTTTCCTGTATATGTTCAATAGAATTAATTTATCTCGTTTAGGGCTTATTCTTTGTTCTGTTTACCATCTCTTGCAATGTTTGCTGTTTAAACAATTATTTTACTTGTAGGGGAAATATAAAGTGTACAATCTTTGTTCYGAGAGATTATATGATGCCTCCCTCTTTGAGGGAAAGGTGAGATTTTCCTGTATACATTGTCCTTTTATACTTGAATTAAATTATTGACTTCTACGCTGTGAATGGGGAGCCTGAACTAAGTCTGGTGATCATTATTTGGGAACCAGAATTCTAGTGTTTCTATTAGCAGTATTCAAAACAACTGAAAAGAAAAATGGAAAAGAGCTTACTTGGTGTCCAAAATACGATCCTAAATCTTTTTGAAACCCTAAGTTTTGCTTGATATCCTTTTATGAATCATACTCTCTTGTTATATTGCAATACCATTGACAAGGTGTAACAGGTTAATATACCGCCCGTCCTGGTGCAACGGGTTGGGAAGTTCTAGTTTAGGGAATGTTATTAGAGAAAAGGAAATGATTCTTGAGACATTTGGCGGAGCCTTTGTTGGGAAAGAGAAAACTTGGGATACAAAATTTTACATTTACTTTACTTATTTAGTTATGTATATTGCCGGAAAGAAGGAATATTGGATCTTCCCCATCTTTACCTCTTAAGTACGAGTTATGTTATATTGGTTATGTAAGTTTCCAGCTTCTTCTATTTGATTTCTTCCATTTTCATCCAGGTTGCATCTTTCCCATTCGATGACCATAACTGCCCACCCATTCATCTCATAAAATTGTTTTGTCAAAGTGCTTACTCATGGTTGAAGGAAGATATTCTCCACGTAGTGGTTGTTCACTGTAAAGCTGGAATGGCAAGGACAGGATTAATGATCTGTAGCCTTCTTCTATTCTTAAAGGTGAGCCATGATTATCATCAACATCAATAGTAATACTGGTGATTCATTAGGATGGTTGACATTATTGCTGACATTTGTTTGTCACATTGCTCTCTCTTGCTTGATGCAGTTTTTCCCAACAGCTGAAGAATGCATTGAATACTATAACCAGAAGAGATGTGTAGATGCAAAGGGTCTCATTCTCCCTAGTCAGATTGTGAGTCCAATACTTCCAAGATTTTATTAGTTTTAAGCAGTTTGTTATACCTGTACATTGACTAATTATCTGTGCTCCTTTGTAGAGGTATGTTAAATATTTTGAGCGCATATTAATGCAATTCAATGGTGAAACTCCTCCTGGACGTAGGTACTCATCTAATGATCTCTTTGCAAAAAGCAATTGTCTGAAACTACAGATTACTCAAAAATCTACTATGACAGGTGCATGTTGAGGGGATTCCGACTTCATAACTGTCCTTATTGGGTGAGACCTTCTATTATCATAACCAATCACAATGGTAAGTAATGCTATAATGTAAACATAATGTTGTTGATAACATATTTGGAAATTATCCAGAACTTAAGCATTATCCTTGACTTCTTTCGGTTCCATGTTTACAGTTTATTCCAAAGTTTTTCTAATAGGTTTGCTTGGAGTACTTGTCTCCTGTTTACCCACAATTTTGCTTTACCAATTAATTGATGCCCCGAGATAACATTCTTTTTAAGTTTCCCTGTTCTTTTGGCTGGAATGTTGGTATAATTTCTGGGCATGTACTGCAATTTAGTTTTTTCTTTTGGCTGGAATGGTTGGTGTAATTGGCTATGTACACTGCAAGTCACATCAGTCAGGTCTTCTTTGGTTGAAGAGTAAATATTGACCTTGATCAGATTATTAGGACCAACTAAATGAGAAATTTGGATGTCAACGCAAGCCTTGTATGATATTAGGACCTCAGCAAGTCTAGACTTTTCTGTGCGCAATAATGTAGCATGTATTCGGTTGTATGTTTAAAATTTCAGAATTAATGCTTGTTGCTGACACACTAGCCACGCTATGAATGCCTTTACCTGTTATATGCTGATGCAAGTAAATTCTAATGCTAATGCATTTATTAAATTTGCAGGAGTGTTGTTTTCCACCAAAAAGCATCCTAAAACAAAGGATTTGATGGTAACCTTTCTCGTGCATCTACATTCTATTGCTTTTGAATTCTTAGACTTGATGGGTATAAAGATGTTGATCAAAGACAAAGACAGATCTTGCTATTAACTTTTTGATACATTCTAATTGCCCCCATTAGAAGCAGAATTATTACTCTCACAATCATTCTGGCTTCCTTAAGAATCTCTTGAACCATAATGACTGATGTAATGGAATATGCTTGCAACCAACCAATATTATTCTCTCCTTTTGCAGCCAGAAGACTTTTGGATTCGTGCAGCCAAAACAGGAATTGTTGTATTTGCTCTACCAGGGCAACCAGGTCTAACTGAACTGATTGGGGACTTCAAAATTCATTTTCATGATCGCCAAGGAGATTTCTATTGGTCCGTAACCTTTCTTGCTCTTTGCTTTTCTTTTGTTCCTGCCAGTTATCAGTAGATCCTTCCCCTCTGAATGTGCCACGTTGGCRTTTCTTTATGAAAGATGAATTAGGTGTTATCATCCTCTATTATCAAATTATGAAAGCAGATTTACTACCTCCAGTTAATAGTGGCATTTTTCTTAATTTAATTGGGAATATTAATATGGATATCCAGAGGTATAATGGATGCATCTTATTCAAAACTACTGGTTGTTGCACTGTGAGGCATGTTCTTCTCAAAATTTTAATATTTTCCCTCTCTGATGCCTATTTTATGTGGGATTTTAATGGCTGTCATGTCAATCGCCATTTTCAGTTGGTTAAACACAACAATGATGGAAAACAGAGTGATTTTAAGTGGATCTGACCTTGATGGTTTTGAGAAGGTAAATAGGATTCCATATTTGACAGCATTCGGCTCTTGATAGTCATACATTTTGCTTTTGTTAGTCCTATCTCATCTCCTTTGTACTTTATCCAGTTGAATGGTAGGGCAGTTGTTTTTTTTTTTTTTTTCTCTCTCTCTAAGGTCTGTTTCTCTTCCTCTTAAATCTTTATGCAATTCGCTATCTTTGCATTACAGAGAAAATTGCCATCTCCAGGATTTCTGGTTGAGATTGTGATGATAGACTATGATGGGMCTGTTCCACCAAAAACTAAAGTTAATTCTGTTGCAAAAAGGTCTGATTCTTCATCACATGATAAAGATAAGGTTCATCCCCCCACACCYGAGCTTGCTGCAAAACAAGAAAACGACGATAACGTTTTCTCGGACAGCGAAGGAGAGGAACCTGTGCCTTCCAGAAGTATAGGTAACACAACCTCTACAATGGCAACTGCTGCTCCTGAATCTACCTCTAAAGGGAACCAAACTACTGGCTTAACGCATCAGACCGAACAACTTTCTCTTGGGAGTGAGGGGTCGAGACATTTACCAACCAGTATTTCCAAAGAAACTAATCTCGATGGGGTTGAGAGAACTGCCACAATTTCTAACTTCGGCTCGGGGGATATTAAGGCTATCGCAGCTGATGCCTCCGTTTTTAGTTTTGGAGATGAAGAAGATTACGAAAGTGAATGAATAGTTTAATCAATTTATGAGGCATATTTTCCTTCCGTAGAACTGACTGTTTCCTTTTTCACAATTGGTTAGATGTATTCCTTGCATGACCGTTAAATATTTATTGAACATACACTTATCTTTTGGCGAAGTTAGTTTACCATTGCAATTTTCAGATATGCACGAGTTTGGCATTCCTGCATCTGCCGTCCCAAAGAGTACTCTTACTCAAGTTCCGCAGCATATCAGTAACGCTTTCTCAGGATCTTAATTGGATCACTTCGTCTCATATAACCTTCAAACTTTKAAAAGGTAATCACGCCAAGTTCTATACCATCAATATCCAATTTGATGCACTAGAAAGCATCTATAACAAAAACATCCAACAAATGATGGTCTTTTTTCAAAACTAACGGCAAATTAGATCAAATGATATTAAAGCAAGCGGTAATGAATTTACATCATACACAAGCCAGAAAAGACGAATAAAACAAAAAACACAACGGCCGTGTAGGAATAACCAGCAAGGTACGAAGTTGAAGGCTTCACCAGATCCAAAATTTGAAATGAAAATAATAATAATTTATAGTTTGAATTTGTAAAAAGAGAAAAAAAAAAAATTCCCCATCCAAACAATCTACAGTACATAGCAACATCCCCATTGCAGGGACGAGTGTGCTCCTAATCTGGGTAGCAATGGTGCACCAATGAGCTCCCCGACCAGTAGATTTACTTAAATTAGTAAATTGCCAGAGCACTACGTTGGCTGATCTCATCGCCCCATAAAGTAAGTCTACCAAGCCATTCTAGTTTGTAGCCAGCCAATCCCAAGAGCTTACAGGGGCTCATCAATCCCAAATATCCAGTAGGCAATTGAAATCACCTCCTGATTGATGAAGAATGTAAAACAACGGCCTCATGAAATCATTGTGTGTTAAATAGAAGTGCATTCTACATTCATGGCGGATCTAAAGACCTTGCTTCCTTGTAAGAGCAACAACGATTCTATTCAAGCAAGCTATTTCTTCATCTCTTTTGCTTAATTCCCGCTTCAAATGTTGAATTTCCTTCAGATGATTCTCACACGGATTTGGGTCCGTACTTGCCTCCCCACATTTCAGAAAATCTTCAGTCCTTTGTTTCTTTGAATCATCCAAGGGTTCCTCATGCTGCAATGACCTCTTCTTTGATATGTTGCGGCCAGAAGAATCATAAGCCATTTTACGAACGCATAAACTGCCAGCCAGTCCTGTACTGAGTTGAAAACAAATCTTCTTCTGTGGTCGGCCAAAAGAGTCCTAGACGAAGGCAGATCAATCATTTTATTTAACATATAGATGAGAAATGGAGAACAGGTACACATAGAAGAAACAAGATAGAGGGATCCAAGTCTAGAAAATTGGTACAACAGCATCACCATTCATATGGGTCTATGTTTCAATTTCTAGCTTTGGTTAAGATGGATGTGAAAGAAGGAACTAGAACACGACCATCACCAACTTGTGAGCTACTAATTGATAAACGAGACAAGTGAATTGAATTGGAAAATATGTGGTTTCTTGTTCCCTACTTTGGCATCCTACCAAAACTGCAAAGGTCATGTAAGACAGGAAACAAGAATTTCTTGTTTGTTACAATAAAACCAAACTAACCAGAATTAAATACTACACTCTCCTCTCAGCTTTTTTCCATATTACTTGAAAAAAGGGAAATCTATACTTTTCCATTTTGTTCTGCCATCACCCAAAGGACTTGGGACAGTTATCCAACTGCAACAGACATTTTTTCTAAAAGGATAACAAGCAAACACTAATATGTAGTTTACAGGAAAAGAAACCAAAAAACAGAGAAGAAAGCACTCTGCACCTTTTCCTGGTCGCCTTCAAGGCGCTCAAATGCTTTGGCTGCCTCTAGTTCATCTTTGAAAATTACTACAGCATTATATGTGTCTCCCTTGCCCTTTCTACTAGCCTGCCAACATTGAAAAGTAAATATTTTGTGCATGCATAATTTAAGAGACATAAAGTAACACAAACTTTGAGCATACTTGTGAACAAGGGAGGGGAAAAACTCAGGTAATTCGCTTATACAGAACAGCAATTGAATCACCAAAATATTTATCAGTAAAAGTTAACAATTTGTGCTCATATGCACAACTTATATATCAAATTTTAAACGTGAGCAGATATTACCACAGCATGACCATGTAAGAGTACGTGCTCAAATAACAATTCTCCACGTTAGCAGAAATTGATTAGTAATTCTAAACTATGAAACAGAAATGGAAATGAGCATGTCTGTTTTTACCTTCACTTCTATAGTGAAGTCTCCTGGAATAACTTCATGTAAATCTTCAGCACGAACTTTGATTGGAATTCTATGGACTAGCAGCTTTGCCAAGTCCATCTCTTGCACCTAAAAGAAAGAATTAAAATAACAATCTCAAACAGGAAAAAGCCATTGAAAGTAATCAGCATGTGAAATTTTGGGCTTACCTCCTCAGAAATCACTGGAATAACACCATCTACTCCTCGTTCAATTTTGGCCAGAACAAGTCTCATTGCAGCACATGCATCATCTAGACAATTATGTGGAGCACCCTTCACTCGAACCTCATAACCTAACACAGACTGCAAAATAAGATGTGTACATTTATGTATGTAATGGAGCCTGCCTACCTCTCAAGAAAATATTTTAAGTAGGTAGTACATATAAGATATGTTAAATATGGGACTGATGATACTATAGTCAATGCCCAGCAGAGCACTAGTTCTGGACCTGTTGAACTAACCTTACACAAGTTATTCAAAGAAAGTCTTCTACCAGAAGCTCCATCCCCATGCATGAAGAGGTAAGATGTGTCAATTACTCTTGCATGATCCAACTTCAAAGCTGCAAAATTTTGATTTTATCAAATGAACTTCTAAAAGAATAACCAGTAGAAAACAACTCAGAGAATTTTACTAAGCATATGTAAACCATGCATGCAGAAGGTTTTCTTAAACAAACAAAGTAATACAAACCAAAGGAGAAATCTCAAGTAATTCACRTTCCAGGACATATCCTACCTCGAAGATCATTGTTCAAGCTGTGACCAACTAAAATAGTGCCATGAGATAAGAGCTTCTTCATGGATTTCTAGAAGTCCAAGGAAAAYCAGAGCAAGTTACACTAAAGAAAGTTCAGTGCAAAAATCTCAGGTCACCTTATAATGAACCAACGAACCTGTACATYGCCCAATGAACAAGTCACTCCTTCCAAAGCTTCTGCAGCAATCCCAGTAATCTCAGTTCTGTAATCTGTAACTGGTTTTTCAGGCTTCACCAATTCATCAAGTTTAACCTGAAAAGCTACCACTCTTAAGTGACTCCTTAAAATGACAGGAATAAAAGTTTTTGCCCACCAGAATGAAATATTAGAAGAGCTGGAATTCATAAAGAATAAATGCTTCATGAATATATTTAACGTATACCTCTAAATTSCGGTTGACAACGCAAACCCTCACTAAAGCTTCAGTGCCATCTTCACAAAGAACCATCTCACAATCCACAGCAAGCATTGTTGTTGATTTCATTGCCTTGGTCYTTTTTCTGCACTTCATAACCAACCAACCCTGCTCCGATCAAAGAGTCGTCACATAGAGGATTAGACAGATCAGCAAATGAAGGCAACTATTGATGGTAACATACTCACACAGACATATACATATATATGTTATGACATTGAGGCACTAAATGTATGTGTTCTGATCATGTGAGGCACAATAAACGAAATAAAGATAAAACGGATGGGTTTCTTCTCTGTATATAAGCCAAATATGACCATTTACAAGCTTCCCATTGCTTTTCCACAGCAACAATTTGGCCAAATCCGAAAATATGATCAAGAACCACTAGAATTCATAATAAGACAAATTTTGTTTCGGATCTTTGTAATACTTCTTATTTGTTTTTCGTAGTTTAGCACTACTTCTTGGATTGAAAACACATAAAGAGCCAACCAACACAAACACTGAATATGCACTTCCAGATTGCTACTTAGTAACAAGAAAGAAAAAGGGAAAAAATTGACGTAACAAACCTCCTCATGTGATGGAAAGGAATAATCAATTGGATACTGAGGGTGCTCAAGAGTTAAACGAACCAGCTTCTGCACTGCCATAAGAGGAACTTCATAATTACCAAAATTCATGCAATTGAAGAAAATAAAGAAAATAGAAGTGTGTATATCATGCAGCAGATAAAAAGAATACAATCGCTAATTAGACAAGATGCAACTTGAACCAGAACATGATTGCTAAATTGCATTAAAAGCAAAGGAAGTAACACCAAAAGAGAAGCAAAATATAACAAAGTTTGCTGCTCTATTTTTCTCCAGTACTTCGAAAAGCAAATAAGAAGTAGAGGCAGAACAATTTATTTGATTAGCTGACAAAATAAACCTGCTCAGGGGATTCCGTATCTGGAGAAGTTTTCTGGAATTGCTCAACTGCGTCACGGTTGGAATGGCATTGCAGCACTTTCTCAAAGAACTGGATAAAAGATCGGAAAGTTCAATTCTTTTATGCTTTCTCGCATCATATATAGCACTGTGGTTATGTTATATCTCAAGTAAAGAGGGGGATTAAGGGGACACCTTCAAATCATCCTCTTGGCTAAACGTTTTCAAGAAAGCAAGCAATGATTCAGTTGTCCTTCTAGCAGGRTCACTCATACTCGCTCCAAATTTCTTATCATAAAAATTCAAAAACTCCTTCCACCCGCCTTTGCTACCTTTCAATCCTTGCTTCTGAGCCAACTTCACCATCTCTACTAGAACCTAAATAGATTTTAATTTTTGTTAACCAACAGAAAATTAGCTTCTATTCTGATAACAAAGGGACAACTAAATTTGAGAGGTAACGCTTACTTCTTTTTTTGCAGTCGATAGCATTTCTTCCACTGGGGACATCTCTAAGATATCTCCCTCTGACCGTCCGTCCGTCGGTTGAGAAAAAGGGAGACGCGCGAAGAAGGAGAACGGCGATTCGTAGCGGGAAAATAAGGGGTTTAGGGTTGAGCAACTACAAAAAAAAAAAAAAAAAACTGGGTTTTTATGTGAACCGGAACCAACCATCTTCTACTAGTATACAGTGTATTTGCCGGTTTTTTCTCTTTTTCTTTTAGGTGCACATGGTTGGTTATTTTTATTTTCATTTTTTAATAAAGAATTCCACTTAATCCAGCAGCACGCCTTCAACGAGGCATTGGTCTATGGGTAAATGTTAGAAGTTTCCAATCAAGAGTTCACATTTTCAACTTCTATTATACTTAGGTTTATTTCTCTCATTTTGTAAGTATATAAAAGTATGACTTTAATTGTAATTGATAATAATTTTTAAAAAAATAATCAATAATAATACCGGATTTTAACAATCATCACATTTTCTTGATGATAAATTAAAATTAAAACTTTAAATATCATTTCTATTTAATAAAATTTAAAATATACACATAAAAATCAATTGACGTATTTTAATTGAAAGTAACGAAATCCTTTTGTAATGTCTTCCACATCGAGATACAAACTTCACGGGTTTCAGTGGTCTTAAGATTATTCTCTTAGTTTTACCATTTAATTTTTTAAAATTACTATGTCTGATTTGTATGGAAAGAAATCATATTTACCTTTTCTTTCCTTTTTTAACCATAAAGTCCACATTTGTGGACCAAAGTAGTTGATTACTAGATTTACTCTAAAAGAAAGAAGAGGTTTAATCTGTTATGATATACTGTGTGTGCTAATATGCCATGAGAATAGACAAGAATCCTGTGAGTTTGGACTTTGAAGAGGAGGCAACTGAATTTCCTGGGATGCCTGCAAAACTCAACTGGTAGCCTCGTTCTGAGGTTCATCACGTTCTTTTTCTCCCGTTTAGGTAGTAATCGCAGAGACGAACATGGAAGCAAGATGCATAAAACCACAAGGGTTAAGCACCTAGAGTGGAAGAGAGAATAGCTCATATACGTGACCGAAGCATCAACTAGACGAATTTGTAAATGAAAATATCATGTACACTCAATATGCATACAGTTTATGTCAAGCAGCAGAAGTGCCTAATATTCAGAGGAGGTGAATGATGCATTCATGTGCATTGGCAACAAGAACAAGACATCGATAACTTTAGTAAATCGGTGACTTCCGCCAAGCAATTTGAATTTTCTTAGCGATGACCTCGGATGATCAGATGAAGAAGAATATTGACTTCTCATACAATCACAAATACGAAGAGATACCGGTGAACATTAAGAACAACCTGGAGACTTATAAACTAACACGAACAAAAGGGAAAAAAAAAAAAAAAAAACGCCCCCCCCCCACACCCCACAAATACTAACACGTCGTCGTATCGGACTCTCTGAAAAGATTAATAGGTAGATGCATATTAAGTTATTTGATTTCACCCGCATCAAAATAAACACAACTAACTAATCCGTTACGAACTTTCCCAACAAAAGGGTAATGGTGAACAAACCTTGTCCTCCGTCTGATAAAGCCGTTTTTTAGAGCCGTTCGACCTACTTTACTACAGAGGATTAAACTACCCCATTTTCGTCATATTCTTCGCTCAAGCTATATATCGACAACCGAACAAATAAGCGT
>MEJB01000013.1:7308376-7402448 GCA_001752375.1 Rhazya stricta | reverse complement strand
TAAAATGTCACACAATGAAGATTATTTTCTCTTCATTCTCTAGAAGGTGCAGACCATAGATTAACCCTGTCTGCAGCACAAATAAAAAATAGATAACATATGTGGAGGGCTAAAATTTAAAATAAAACTGAATATCGTGAAGAAAAATAGCATGCATTAACAAGGACATTAAGAAAGAAATTATTCTACTCATAGAAGCAAGAAGGACCTATTAAATGCAGATAACTCGAAAASATGATTTTGAGTATCAAGATAGCAGCACTGGGTGATATGCTCAGCATTTTTCATTTATTAGTTCACAAATACTAGTGTCCAAAGACACTATAGCGTTGCTGAATGGCAAGATCCCTTAATTCAAAATCAACTACAAACTGCAATAAACCAAATAAAGGAGTCTGAAATTAAAGTCGCCTRCAGTACRGAAACCAAAGCTAACATGTCCAACACAATCAGAAAAACTGTCATTTCATTTGGTACCTGTAAATCGATATGCTACATATACACAACTGATAGCACCAAAAGAATATGGAAACTGCCTAACAAAATAAAAGGTAAAATATATAAGATTATAAACCACAAGAATCACCGCTTTAATATGATTAATTATGACATGATGCAAAATGAATTAGGAATGTAGCAGTAATTAAAACTGGCTAAGCTGCAGACTACATATTACACATGCATTTAAATAGCTTTCATGCAAGGAAATTCCAAAAGATGTGACTCTTCAGAACAACATGAAGGGCGTGCTTTTAGATGACAATTGATCAAATTCTCTTGTAAAGAAGTAAATTAAAGAAACTATCTTATAGGTTTATATGAAAATTCTTACACTAAAGTGAGTTGAAAATCGAACTTAATCCGTGCCATACAAGAGGCAAAAGCGCAMTGGACATATATTAAAGACATGTTTGTTTCCAMGGTTTCATCAGAGTTCCACACAGAGAAACTAAAAGGTGAAAAGTTGAAAATTCACGAATAACAGATTAGGCACCAATTACAGTATTGAAGGTAACCATYTTGAGACAACAAGAACTTCTCCAGTTTAAGTCTTTTTCAAATAATTCATCAGCTATCATTGGAACTACCATTACCATTCAACCACCTCCCAAAAGTGCAGGCCACAAGGCCCCTTCCACCAAAAAACCCAAGCCTTGACTTGAAGGCTGCCGGTCGACCAGCATTATTGTTTAATGGAGCATTAGCGTTAGCAGCAGCAGCTCTACTTCCACCAGGTGGAAACTCAGCAATATCCTCTTGCTCCCCAACATCACTTGCGCTGACCTCCACAGCCTCAACTTCAACCTCTTCCACATCCAAACTCACTGTCAATGATATCCTCCGTGCTCTTAACCAATCTGCAACCTCACTAGTGACTTCCCTACACTTTCTGACTTTAATTTTCACCAAGTTTGGACAACCCCAAGCAAACGCCTCAATCCCTTGATCTGTCACATGACATCCCTTAATACAGAGCTTCCTTAAAGCCACGCATTTCTCTGCTATGTAGGAAATCTCAGCATCCCCAATTGTCTCACTCCCACAAAGGGCCAATCTTTCCAACTTCTGACAATTTGAAGCAATTGCAGACATGCTAACAGAACTAGGATTCAAACCAATAAGAACAAATTCTTGAAGATTAACAGAATTCTTAGCAATTGCAATCAGACCCTCATCACCAATCCTATTCGACCTCCATCCATCAATGTGAAGTTTCCTCAAAAGCTTACAACGCTCAGCCACTGCCACAACACCAGCATTTGTACAATCCAACGCCTTCACCAAATGCAAAATCTCCAATTTTGGGCATTTMGAAATTGCTGTGAGTCCAATATCACTCACCTGTAGTCTTTCTAAATGAATCTCAAGCAAATGATTCTCCTGTCTATCGGCTACCGTCTCCAAGAGCCTATCCCAATCACCAATACAACGCAACAATTTCAAAGTCCTCAAATTTTTCGAGCCAACAATCAACGGCCCAAAGCTCAGTCCATTATACAGCTCCTTCAAACAGATGGATTTCAATGAGGAAGCGGCTGCTCCAGGGCCTATGGGCTCGGCCACAACACCGTCGTTGACGCCACGTAGGCGCTTAACAGAGAGTTCCTCGAGTGAAGAGCAATGATCGAGCAAAGCATTCATGCCTTTAGCTCCAAACATGCAAGACCCACACGAGAATTTCCTCAAATTTTTGCAATTTTTGGCGATAAATGCCATGCCCAGATCGGAAACTTCACGGCAGCCTCGAAGCTTGAGGCGCGTAAGGTTACGGCAGCGGAGAGAGATGAGAGCCAAAGCATCGTCATTTATGCTTACCAACTTCCGGTCGCATCGAAGGGCGAGCTTGGTGACCGAGTCGAAGCGGGAGAAAATAGAGGGGATGTGGGGATGGATATCCGCGGTAGCGCTGAGGGCTAATCGGTGGCGGCTCTGGCCCTCCACAACATACCACCGTCGGCAGACAAGGGAGCAACGTTTCCGGTCGCCGGAGGTAAGAGATTGGAAGATTAAAGCTAAGCATTCGTCAGGAATCTCGGAGATGTAGTCCTGATTGTCGCCAAAAATTCCCTCCGGGAGTKGAGCATAACTTTCAGCAAAAGACAGATTATCTAATTGGTTGATGGTGATGGCCCGATGGTAGTCAGAACCTGGGCTCGAACCCCCGGCTGAGGACGGATGGATCGAAGCAGCCTGGCCCATAATAAAACGGGAAAAAAAAAATTGAGTAATTTGATAATGTAAGTCACACGCCGGTGGAGCCGAAGTTCATATGGCGGTGGAGGATGGAGGTTTCAGGGCTTGGTTAAGTTATCCGGGATGCTCAATCAAGTGCAGTTACTGATGAGGAAAAAAAAATAGGCATGGATTTGGCATGATTTTGAAGAAGAAGAGACTGTTGTTTTGACCCGTCAAACGGGATTGTGGGGGAACTCTGTGGAGTCTGCTGAGGGATTCATTGGGGAAAGTGCGGTCTCGTGGCAACCGACTACTGATGATGATGACGATGATGAATGCACCGTCCCGGAAAGCAGCGGAAATAATGTGCGTTCAGATGTAAAAAATGGAAAATAATCAATAATTCATTTCATGTTAAGATAAAAATTTAATAATAAAATATTTAATTCGTATTTTAAGTAATAGATTTCTAAAATAATAAAAATGTAATACAGAATTTCGTTCCCATAAAAATTTCAATTCAACTTATATGATTCAAAAGGAAATGTGTACATAAGTTTTAAATTGAGTAAAAAATAGATAAATTTAATCATCGAAGTATTAAAATATAGAAATAAAAAAGTAATAATTAATTAAAGCAGATCAATTTGAGGAAAAAATAAAAAAGAAAAGAAATGGAGAAGACAAGAAAGTGGAAAAGGTTGTGGCATGGAAAGAGAATAAATGGAAATGTATTTGGTTCATCCATATCGTTCACATATTGCGGCTCGGGTCAGGCATGATTTGAGTGGAATTGACTCTGTCAAATAACGACCGTATTCAGTCTTTTCTCTAAAATTGTTGAAACGTGTTATCCTTCCTCTCGCTCGATTCCGAGAAAATCCAAATAAAGAATTTGTTTGTTTCTCTAGTTATAATCTGAAAATCAATATTTTCAAGAGGATGCATAATAAATAATATAATAAAAATTTTAATATTTTAGAAAAAGTATGCACGGATTTAATTTTTTTCAAATATTATATTTTTAATTTTTTCGACGTTTCTAAATATTCTTAGAAYATTTTATGGGTATATCAATCAAATAGAAAACGTTAAAGAGAATAATCTGCTGTACGGCCAAGGCGGCTGTACGCATAATTTTGATCAAATCAAGAATTTAAAAAAACTAAAAATGCAATCATGAGAAGGGAATTTATATTTTGACTTTTTAAGAAACTAGTATTCATCTTTGCATTGGTTTACTTAATAAAGCARTYTTTATTAATCAAATTAGTTTACGTTTCGTTCATGATATATTAAGCAAAAAAATTCAAATGAACTTGACGTCCGTGTTTTTTGTTTCCATTTATGTAAGATATTTATTTTGCCAAGTTCTGGAAGGAAACGCCAATCAGGAGAATCAAAACTCAAATTGGAGGAAGAAAAAAAGCTATGAGTGTGACCCGCTTGTGATGGCTATCACGTTTTTTAGTTGAAGAAATCTAATAAAAGCTTCTTCTAAAACACGACTTCTGAGTTCYACCTTTATTCTTATCCATGATCAATTAATGTAGCATATAAAAACAGTCAGCTTTGTTGACGACCCATTCACTTTCCCTTTTCTTTTTCCTTTTTTCCCCTTTTTATCTGTATTTGGACAGCTTTTAATCCCAATAAATCATTTGCTTTGATTCTTAAAAGTTAATAATTAACTATAATTCATGCTCCTTTAAGATCTCAGAAAATGGATAAATTTGTATTTGGCTATCCTCTTATTTAGAAGGTAAATATTAATTTTTATATTGCTAATAATTCATTGCCATAAGTCGGACCGCCTTTAACCATAAATATTCAATAAAAAATTCAATATGAATTTATGCAAGTTTTATTTTATCAGGATTAAGCAAATATAATTCCAATTCAAATAATTATTCGAACTTAACTTTTTAAATATAAATTAAGAAAAATTGTAAATTTTAGAAAACAATTCAAATATAGCCTACCAACCCATTCTTCTCCTCTAGATGCTTTTACAAAGTTCCTAATGACTAAGAGCAGCTCACAAAAAYAATATTATAAACATTTTTGAAAAATAAAAAAAAAACGAAAAGTAGATAAACTCGAGAACACGTCCAATAGAATATAGTAAATTGTAACTAATCTCGATAGTCATTAGTTTCGAATTGACGAGGTCTAATAGGGGAAAACTTCCGTATATTTGTACAATTCTGGCGGCCCATGCCCTAGTGGTAAAGCGGGTCAGGAATTCAAAACCCTTTTTTGTCCGTTTAAATTCAAGTTTCACCTAATAAAAAATAAAAATAAAAAAACACGATCTCGTGCAAACTTTATCCTGTTCGAGAGAATTTGCACCGAGTCCCACAACAATTGGCTAAAATGGTAGATTCTCTTATGTTGATCTTTACTATCCTCTTTATATAAGTGAACTATTTGAATGGAGTTGGATGTAATATCATTTTAAACTAATATCAAATCACCCATTAATATCTAATTTTTACTTTTTAAATTTTAAATTCTAAGTATTCTATTTGAGAGCTAAGAAAGGTACATATCGAATTATACACTATTCGATCGAAATATTACATATAGACGTAAGAAGATGTACATCGTATCTAACGTTTTTTTATAAAACTCGATATTAAGTTCTCTAAACTTCATTGTATGAGTTGTCGGGTTTGTTCGATCCTTCCAATGAAGTAACTCACGCATATTTCATATGTTTAATTTTAAACGCGAAAAGATATACCGAATCCCATATTTCAAATTATTTAAGTAAAAATACTTCGAATAATTCTAAATATAWTTGTTAGTATCTTTTCTATTACACGAATAATATTATGAAAGATATTTATATATTATTATGAGAACTAATTAAGTCAAACGAATTAAATACATATATTATATTATAATTAAAAATATATTGAAGGATATATTAAAATATCTTAGTCCAGTAAAACAATCCTCATTATAAGCAAGCATACATTTTTCAACGATGAAGGACCTAACCACGAGGCAGTGACCCATTATTGAGAAGTCCCCATCAAGTTAACTCGTTAGTTAAACTTTTGAAGGTAATGAGTTGGTGCCTCTCTATATAAAATTGGACTTAAATTTAACAATGACATAAAGAAAAGATTCCTCTGATTTATTATATTAACAAATTATGTACTTGTTTGCAATTTCATATTTTATCATTTTGTCTACGTGGGAACCTCTTATATATTCTGAAGAATCCATGTTGTCATTGACCAAGATGATCATAAGGAGTCGACATCACAAGTTTCTACCTTGACCTCGTTGGTTCTACAACATTGACTTGTGAAGCACTCTCATTAACYACCTCGTCCTTTAGATATTTGGTAGCTTCACCCTCTCATTGACTTCAATCTACAGTTAGTTTTTATTGCATTGAGAGTTCCATTTCTCTGCTTACTTGGTAAAGAATTTTTTAATACCGAATTTAATTCAGATTCGATTCGAGTTGTATTTACAAGRTTTGATTCTTATTCGATAAAATATTTTATTTAAAATTCTTTCAACATAACGTTATATGTAAAAATAGAATATAAAATATTATTTCGATCGATAATTTAATTATTAACTCATAATTCAATCTCTACGAGACATTAAAATGGGCCGTTGATATTTGTCTGGGCTATCCATCCATTTGGGTAAGAGAGAATATCTCATATTGGGCCAGGGCCATCTGCTTTGGATGGATAAGAATGACCGGAAGAGATGGACTCAAGACCCATWAATGTCTCTAATCAGTTCGACTTTCTAATTGTATATACATTTACAGTCTAATGAGCTTATAGTGTAGGTCACTTTCGTCTGGATTTGAATGCCTATATATATTTTTCATGAAATTATGAAATAAATTGAGTTTAAAACGTTACACCATTATAAAAGTATCGATAAAAAGCGAGGGAGTATGGCACATGCATGACGTGTGATGTCGTGCTATCTATTTCCTCTCATTTTCTCTTTTCGTTTCCTACAAATACGATCAGACTTGCCTTCCCTATTGTGCTTATTCCTTCTCTCAGCAACCCCCACTTTCGCTTCTTTTTATCGAAGGAAGAGAAGAAAGGAAAGAGACCTTACAAAGGAAAAGGTGAACACTGAGGGGAAAAGGTTTCAGGAGCCACCTTTAGCTAAATACTTAATGCGTTCAAAATTACCTTTACCTGTAACTATCTTTAAAAGTGAAGCCTGCAGGAATCATATGCTAATGTAAAATCGAGCTATTCGAGTCGTTCCATGATTCGTTTCCAATACAATGCAAATATTCGAAGCCAAAAAGATGAAAAGGAAATGCTTTTATATGGTTCTGAACGTCGTCGTCCAGCTGCTCCACCTCTTAACGACCTTCATCGACTTATTCTTCCCTTCTTCCCTCGCATGTCGAGCCACCAAAAAGAACAAAAAGGAGACTCACTCAGTAACTCTCTATAGTGTGTGATCGATTCAGATTCCAGATTGTCAAGAGTACTATTGCATGCAACAAGATGCTTCGCTTTTGACAAAGTAGGTAAAAAAGATTGCGAGATTTTATCGTATACAACGCAGTTACTAAAAGAAGAGAGTGTAACTCTGTAAAATATTTGTCTCGCTCTCTCTAACGTATAATGAAGAAAAAAGATGTTTCTGAGAACTTTCATGTGGTTGTGAAGAAAGATATAGGGTTTCTTTAGTTTCACAATTCATGACTCTCTTTTGAGTATTGCAGACATTGGAAACGACAGAAAGTACTCCCTATCATGCATGGATGCATCGCTTTAGCCTTTATATGTATAATCTGGAGAAGAAATCGTAGTATTTTGGCCACCAAAGGACCAGCAAACTCATGCTTTTCGYTCCTCTTCTTTTATATTCCGAGTTAAATCATTGGAGATGACCGGCCCTCTGAAGGGAACACGTGGTGGCGTCAATGGCATGGCGTATCTTCACCATTTATTCCGTTAAAATTAGTTAAAGAAAGAGAAAACTCAATATGGAATTGTATCTTTATGGTCTTCAACCTACTGCTCTATCTCTCCTCAAATTCAAACAACTCGTTAAGAGCAATTACTGAGAATTATATGAGACAAGGTAAGTGATGCGCCACCAGAAAGTCTGGTGGTAGCCGTCTCTCTGTAGCATAGAAACAGCTCAGAGTAGGTACATTTGATTTATGCTTCGGTAAGTAGTACTATAAGTAACTTGCCGTAAGTGCAAGTGCTCATGATCAAATTATCAAGTATTGTTGSGATCGATTACCTATTTACATGGCCCATGGATCCGTAGTTCTTTAGGATTCGCCACAAGACATCAACCAAAAAGATACAGAAATTCATTCTCCGGCAGAAGGCCAAAGATATATGGGAAGCCTTTCAGGTAGCAGTAAGTTATAGCAGTAGAACAGGGTAGGAGGTTGACAAAATTGGTCTAAATAAGTTGATGTTGAAGAGAAAATACAATAGCAATTGCGCCTTCTTTTTCCTTTTTTGTTTTTTCGATTCAATAATTCTTATCATAAAGATGCGAGGACAGAAGTAGATAATTGCGTTAGGACCAGAAAAGCAAACAATTATAACAAATAAGGTAATTTGATGAGCGGTAAATGCTTATCTCTTTCAAATAAAAGGTCGAAAATTCAATTCCCGTCAAATACAAATGAGTAATAAAATATTACATAAGTTAGTACGTATTTATAATTATATTTCTCGAGCCTTGGTGCCATTTCATCATTTAGACTTTTGGAATGAAAAAAGAAAATATAAATAAAGTACATTACTAATCTAAAACTAAAGTAGTTTTACATTGTGAAAACATGAGTAAAAAATATTCATTATAGAAACATATTTTAGTATTTTCTTTAAAAATGAAATAAAAATACCCAAAATGCATGAGAAAAGACTGGTAAGAATTGATGAAATGATCATGCTTCCTAGTTCGGAACTAAAATGATTGTGGTATAGAAAGGGTTTGATCATTGTTTTGGGGTACAGAACTAATAATTAAACATTAGTGCTAAGCAGCAGCGTTTCCATATTTGACCTTACTTTATTTCATCATTAATAACCAATCTACTACTACTACTGCTAGTACTATTTTGTAAAGTTGATAATGATAGCAGTTATGACACGTGTCCAATTGTTTAGAACACTCATAATCTTATTAATCACTCCATCATATTCAAATCTTTTTTTTCACCTTAAGTTAATATTATTTTACTAATTCCAGATCCGTTTCTGTTCAGTATATTTTAATAATATGATTCATTATGAAGCCGATAAGAATAAATTTAAAGCATCTTTTAAAATAAATAATATATAATAATATTGTATGTGATTTGATGATTTTCTCAAACACACACCACACTTGTAGTCTTATCTCAATACAAATCGAAATCAATCCAATTTAAAAGCAAAAATCAAACTACYGGTTTGAAGCAATTTAATTTGGATGGTTTCGATTTTTTTCTGAACATCCCTAAATTGGAATGTATTAATTATTTCATGATGATAAGTTATTGTGATCGTAACTTTTAAAATGTTTAAAGTGTTCAAATAATATTAGAGAGAATATAACTAATAAAGTTTAATTGTAATTTTATTCTTCTAAAAAAATAATGAACAAGGTTGACATTTCACACAATACGATAAAAATAAAAAATTATTTAATAAATTAATTATATATATATANCGTATAATAAATATTATATGTTATACATTTTTTTAAATAATTACTAGTATCTCTTACGCGTGTGGTTCACTATTGGAAATGGCATACAAACTTACGATTCATGTGCCCATTGGTTGATAAGTGCGATTTACTGTATAGCGACYGTTCGGTTACTGCYGGGAAGAAATGGTAGTATTGGTGGATGAGTATCTTATATTATACCTTTCTTTTTTAAATGGGAGGTTAAATATGTWTTATTTTTTCTTTTGAAAGAGAAAATAGGTAAGCTCATTTTAATTAGGATAATTATATTTAATGTTTTATGCCACCCTAGTCCATCCCTCTTCACCATTTGTTACAGACTAGAAGTTGTCAATTCTATGGAAGAAAAATAGGAAAAGGAAAAGAAAAACTCTCTGTGCTCGCTCCCCATTTACCCTAATAGCTTTCCGGACAATGAGCCACTCTCTCTCGTTCCATTTTTCCATGAGCGCCAAAACCTCTTAAAACTAAAACAAAAGAAGAAAAGTCCTGGGGCGCCGGGGCGAGGGGCGGGGGGCACGCGAGAGAGAGAGAGAGAGAGAAGCGCAGGGCAAAAAAGACGGGCTTGAAAGCTATCTACAGATAAAATCCCCCTTTACTTACTTCTTCACCCCCCCTCTCCCTCCTCTCCCTCTCTCACTCTAAGCTTTTCGCCCCTGCCTAGTACYGAAAGAGGGAGAAGGAAACTGAAGCATTAGATATGTTGCTTGGTCCCAGATTTGGTTTTTGCTTATCCTGAAGATAATGAGCAGAGGCTTCAGTGTCTTCTTCTCAGAAGAAGAAGATGGTTGCACTTTTTCATTCACGAGAGCAAGAAATCCAGCTTCAAAATCCAATCTTTGATGGCCTCTACTGTGACGAAGAGCGTTTCGATGAAGTTTCCGAGGGTGGGTTTGCTTTTGGAGAAGACAGTGAGAACTGCGATGAAACTCATGAAAAGCATTTTACTTTATTAGAAAATGACCTCTTCTGGGAAGATGACGAGCTTGTCACACTTTTATCTRAAGAAAAGGAGACTTATTTGGGTTATGATAACCTGGTTTCAGACGAGTCTTTGATGGTGGTTAGAGAAGATGCTGTTAAATGGATGTTAAGGGTCATTGCCCATTACGGTTTCACGCCTCAGACTGCTGTCTTAGCTGTGAACTACTATGATAGATTCATATCAAGCATTTGCTTTCAGAGGGATACGCCATGGATGAGTCAACTGGCTGCTGTGGCTTGTCTTTCCATAGCTGCCAAGGTGGAGGAGGTCCAAGTGCCCCTTCTCTTAGACCTCCAAGTAGGCTACTATTCCTATCTGCTTTTTTCCGCATAAAACGATAACGGCCTTTTTGGTTTTCCTTGACTCATTGTCATATTACTTTGTCTTGAAGAATTTCCGTCCTTGGTGTTGCTTCTTTTTTTGGTTTTTAGGTCGAAGATTCAAAATTTGTGTTTGAGGCAAAGACTATTCAAAGAATGGAACTACTGGTGCTGTCTACTCTACAATGGAAGATGAAGTTAGTGACGCCCCTCTCATTCTTTGACCACATTGTAAGGAGATTTAGGTCGATGACCAATCTAAACTGGGAGGTTCTAAACAGGTGTGAGCAGCTCATTCTCTCCATCATTACTGGTAAGCAGATGATTGATATACTTGCCTATATGATGAATAGCATCAAATCCAAAATTGTTTATCACCTAATCAGATGTTGTTAATGCTTTAACAGATTCTAGACTTGTGCGTTATCTTCCGTCTGTGGTTGCTACTGCTGCAATGTTGTTTGCTATCAGAGATTTTGAATCTTGTGAAGTAATGCAATATCAAAATCAGGTCATGGATGCACTAAAAGTCAGCAAGGTTAGCCTTTGATCAAACTCGGATAATTGGTCCTTTCTTTATTCCTTGATCCACCAATTGGAAGATCCTTATTGCAATTAAATCTGATTTTTTCTGTTTGTGATTCTGAATTTTACTTTTGATTTAAATTATTTCAGGAAAAGGTTAATGACTGCTATAAGCTCATCCTGGAGCTGATGGATGATCAGGGCCTTGAACATCACCAAACGCTTAAGCGCAAACTTCAGTCACTCCCCGCCAGCCCAAATGGTGTCATTGATGCATATTTCAGCTGTGACAGCTCCAATGATTCGTGGGATTTGGCAGTATCGGTTACAACATCGTCAAAGCCACTGTTCAAGAGGAGCAGAGTTCAAGATAAGCTAATGATATCATAGGTCCACCAAGCTGTGTGTCTTGTGAGTGCAGGCAGCAGTCCTTGATGAACTCCAATTTCTCTTGTTTTACTATTACGTTGGCATTCTTTATCTAATATTACCAACGGTACTTTGTGGTAATCTTCTCTGGTATTCGTTATTGTTATTGGATTGCTTTACAATTATATGATGCCAACATAATCTGATTTAGACATCTGGCCACACCCATGTGATGAATCAGAGAAACCCTTGATTGGGAATGGGGACGGAATTTGACAATAGTTGGTGCAAATTTTTGCCTTGAAATGCATCCATGATTTGTATTTCTTTTTACTTTCTACATTCTTGGCAATGCAYATAATGCAAGACATCTTTCTTTATTTGCATCCATCCTGCTATGCTTTTCTCCATTCATGTGACACAAAAGTATTCCTATAGGTTACACCTAGGTTTGATTTAAAATCATAGATAGAGACGGGTGTGGGGAGTCTTTGGTTGTTTCCTCAAAAGAACGAATTAATCAATTGAGTAAGTATTTCAATGTAGGACAGGTTGGCAATGGACTATGCGCTCTTAGGTTGTTTAATAAACTAGAATGTAGAAAGATTTCTTGGAGGCAGGAACACATTGTCGGCCAGTGGAATTTCAGTTGCTGTTGCATAGACTTCTCTTGCTGGCTTTGACATTGTTTGGGGGGGAAAAAAACCAGTTTTTGATAAGTACTAGTAAGTTAAGCTAAACCAAACAGATTTCAAGATTTGAGAGATTTCTGTGAAAAGAACATGTTCTTCTGWGTAAGTGTTTTAGGGAACTGATGAAAACGTAACCTTAAAAAAATGATCTATAACCTGCATACCCTATCCATCCCTCTTAAACTTTCAACTTATATTCATCCATTTGCATATTGAGGTGCAATATTCTGATCAGTAAGTATTATGATCTTTGGCCATTCCAGAGCTCATGAATACCCTAGTACCGTTTCCCAGCTTGTGGCTTCTGGCAAAATGAAAGAAAACTGTGGCTTGCACTATCTTGATAATCTAGGTGTCATATCCCTAGTCTTTCTTATTAGATTAATCACCTCGGCCTTGACTTGCACTATAGTTTTTGTTTTTGGTGCATTTTGATTCCTTGAACTACTGTTAAAAAAAAAAAAGGTTGTATATGTGGAGAGTGTGAGATTTGGGCATTGACTTGCGAGTTGGATAGAGAAGAAAAGAGGCGGGCRGGGGAGCGGTTGGGGCGGAGTTCTTCTGGTGATGGCTTTTCGAGCCTTTTCTAATGAGCAGGAAAAAAATGATTTGATACGGCATAGTTTCGACAGAACAGCTATTGCAATTGGCCCCACCGAATATAATTTTGAAATGATACTAGAATTATGTATTGGTTAGTTGTCTCATGTCTGCTCCCTTTAAATCCTACAGTTTGACTAGTCAGGTTGACCACATTAGAGTACTAGATTCAGGTTTAGCAATCAGTAGGCCCTTTATAGTGGCCCACAAGTACCATTAGTATTTATTATCTGCGGTTTTAGTAGATGCATATGCAGGCTTTATGGGCCAAATCTATACGGAAGGCCCACATTGTATTGCKCCAAACTGCAGAACAACCGGGCTTTTTTAGAATTTGGCCTGAGAGGATACTGGCTTTCCATTATGTTGTAACAGTACGACCTTACCAACCAAGCGGGTTAACTCTATCTAAAGTACTAGCGATTGGTCACATTAMTGCCTTCTGAATTCCATCATCTTAATTTTATATTCAAGGACGGAGTTAACGATTATAACTCTAAAGCTTAAGTTAAAATATCTTTAATAAATACATTTAGCGGATGAAGTTAAATATTTAAGAGATTCTAGATCCTTTTACTTATCTTATCAATATTAAAACCTTAATTAGGGACCGGCGGACACACAGCAGRGCATCCTAGGGCACGTCCCAAGAAGGRRAAAAAAAAAAAATCTGAAAATTATTCTTCRCTTCAATAAATATTTTTATTATCGATTTAAAAGATTTGAATATTGAGAATATGTTTCCCATTAAGTCTCCACTATTTTCTAAATATGAACGATTGGATTTGAATTTCAAATGGTCATATTATAAGAAATCTAACAAATAAATGGTTCAAAATTTGGAATTTTTATCAAATTAAAATACATTTTTAATTTCACTTAAAAATGTTTTTAAAATGGTTGGACTTTACATTTTTTAATCTAATTGCGAATATTTTCRAATCTCTTAACTTTTTCGGTAAGTGYCTCATCTCAAGRGTTATCTTCGTAATCAAGGTGGGGATGAGTGGTTGAGTGATTCATTATGGGTATGAACATCATCAAGAATTATGTAATTATTGAACATTATTAAAATATGAAGATAAATGGAGAATAATTGTTATAAATATTGATGCTTTTAAAGAATTTTTTTATTCAATATTAATTGTGCCCTCTTGACTTCCCAAGAGAGAAAGAAGAAAAGGAAAACTTAATAAAAGAGGAACCAATCTCATTTTTGGCGCYCCGAGCAGACTCCGCTTTTTGCCCATCGCGGCTTTTGCGGTTTTTTTCTCCAAAAGCGCAATGAAATAGGTTATATTACTTGCGTCTTTACAACAATTACGGGACCCTCCGAGGAAAAAACGAAAAAGAAACCAATTACTGGACGTCTGGACCCGTTCAACAGTGAAGTGGTGAGATGTACGGCGTCGTTTSTATGGCTAAAAGTCAATTTTGTTTTTCCGGTTTACCTCTCTCTCAGACTCTGCGGCGTTCTAATACAGATTAAGTTTTCCGGTGGAGCTCGGGTCTGTGCATTGGAATTGAATTCTTTTGATCATCCTAGTCTAATCGAATCACAACAAGCGTCGATCAGTTATCGGAGATCAAAATTTAGAGGAGCAGAAAGGAGCTATGGCAACCACAGCATGCTTCATGATTGTGAGCAAAAATGACATCCCAATCTATGAAGCTGAAGTCGGCGCTTCCCCCAGAGTATTTGTTTTTCCTACACCTTATTCAATGCATAACATTTTTGCCGAACGCTGCATTTCTTCTCTAGTTTTCATCTTCTGATTAGTTAACAATGAGATCATTTAAACAAAGTTTGATSTTTTTGTTCAAGGCTGCATTTATCAATTCGAAGTCAATTCAGTTTTCTTCATTTTAATTAGATCACAATTTTAATGTTCGTAGAAAGAGGAAGCAGCACATCAGCACCAGTTCGTATTACATGCCGCATTGGATATTGTCCAGGATCACGCGTGGACTACCAGTGCTATGTGAGCTTTTCCTTTTTCTCTCTTCTACATATGAGTCTTCTCTTTCTTCTTTTTTGGTTTAACATTGCCTTAAATCAATGTTCAGTGCTTAATATTTTCTGCAGGTTTCTGAAAGGAATTGACAGATTTAACGATTCAGTGGTCTGGGTGTACGTCACTGCGGGTCATATCCTACATATGCTTTATAATTCTAGCTTTCTGTTCTGCATATTCAGGAAAGATTCTTGCTTATCGCAAAGACATGAAATATAGGTGAAGGAAGGAACAATGCTGGTTTTTCCCTCTGACAGTTGCAAGTATATCATTTAGTTGATCAATGGATGTACTTCTAACGCATATATGAAACTTTGAGGCTGTGTTTTTTCCTAAGAAATTTAACCCATAAAACTTGTTGGTCCACTTTTTGCAATATTCAGCAAATCTATATGGTCTGTGCATGAGCTATGTGGACTTCCCCTGCATTGACATTTCCCTAGCCAGATGATCAACTAGTAGAATTACTATCGGAGCTGAAGGGCTAGATTTTTAATGCATATAAGAAAGCTTTGAGGTTGTCTTCTTTTTGAGACATTTTTAACCCATGAAACTGTTGGTCCCTTTTTCACAATATTCTGCACAGCTAGAATAGATGCTATGTTTCTCCTACGTTGACCTTCCCCTTGGATGTCATAGAAGTTGGAGAACTCTGATGATTGCTTTGAAAAATACACCTTCTGTGCAATATTTATGTTTCTTCACTTTAGCGGACATAGAACACTGTTCTTTCACGATTAGATCTTTGTTTTTCCTTTCTATTTTTTGTTGAATGAGCTTAGTTGTACATAGCTTTATTAGTTTTACAGCGGTTTGGTCTTAGTGAATTAGGTCGCTTTGAAGGTGCTTGATATACAATTTTGCATAAGTCACTTGATTGTTTCTTTGACCTTAGTGCATACATACTCGACTGATGCTGCTTCATGACTCACGCAATGATGATGGAATCAAGAGCTTCTTTCAAGAGGTCCATGAGCTATATTTAAAGGTCAACAATTCCCTTCATACTCTTGGAAGTTAGAAGCATCTTATATCCGGTTTTAGTACTATTATCAGTGTCTGTTCATTTATCAATGTGCTTTGCTTTCTATTTGATTCTCTAAGGTTACTTATCCCTATTTGTCTGTTCCCCCTATCAATGTCTCTCTGAGTTTAATGTAATGTGATTGCCACATACAAGCTAAACAAAGAACAGGACAAAATAATGCAAAACCTGACTAAAGAAAGTGAGATTCTTCAATAGGATAGGTGATTAAACATTGAAGTGAAGTGCATTTCTCCTTGATAGAGAATCTTTCTTGCCCTTCATAACTGTAGAAGTGAGGATCTTATTTCGCTGAGAGACACTACCTGCTGCCCGTATTTCTGGATACATGATTAATCATGTTACTAAGTACTTGTAATATTAACTATTCCTTAAAGCTGCTTTTCTAATGCTGCTAATGCTTCATAAATACCCTAGATAAGTTTATTGTTTCAATTCTATACCATACGCTATACCACCTGCTATTTTGTTTGTAGGTGCGAAATGCTTCCTTGCTCTTTCTTTTGTTTGTGATTATTTGGTGAATCATAAACTCAGTAATGCTTAATTGAATAATTGCAGACTCTCCTTAATCCCCTATATCTACCTGGAACTCGCATCACTTCATCCCATTTTGATACAAAAGTTCGGACGCTAGCACGGAAGTACCTATAATGCTATTTGAGATCTGCTGGAGACAGGATGCTTTTGAAGTTCATCATATATTTAGGTTGTTTGGTGTAAATTTTACTACTATTGATTTTTTGGAATGCTTGCTCTCTCATAGTATATTTTGTGGCAAATTCTTTGTTAAACTTATAAAACTCATCTAACAAAGTGAAAAAAGCCTGTTTACGTTCAACAAGCCTATTTCTGATTTATGATTTCTTTATTTGCCACCAATCTTATGTGCTTCATTAGAAGAAATAACCAAAAGAAATATCAGTGTACTATGAAGAATTTCTTCCACTGATGCAGTGCTTGGTTATTTAGCTCTTCACTTTCACATGGTTGCTTTTTTACATGGTATCATATACACAAGAACAGGTTAGGGGCAAAATGCCTGGGCTGTGCCAGGAACTCGGCTTCAATTGTCCGAAGGATGAATAACTGAGAACATAAACACCATTCCATACCTCAAGCAGCAAGCTTATTTTATACATCGGAATCAAGATACATTCCTGCCTGAGAACATTCTAGATCCTTTTACTAAAAATGTGTGAATGACTGCTTGAGAGAGGGGAAGAAGTTTGATAGTACATCAGGAGGGGCACTAAGCAGCTGTTGATCTTTTATGCCTATTAAGCAAACAGAAAAAGACCCATCAAGATATCAGTTTATCCTTTTTTTGCTTGGTAGGGAGGGTCTCTGTTGGGATCATTTCAATTAACTTTTTAAGAAGACTAATTATCTTACCTTGCTTGAGATATTACTAGACAACCAATCAAGGCCTTCATAAAGTCCTTGTCCAGAAGTTGCACAAGTACTCTGAATATACCTGTTCCGGCAGCCAGAGAAAGATAGAAGTAATTAGACACGTATTTTTTCATGTGCTCTGTAGAAATGTGAAACTGATTAGTCAATGCAGTCGTCGAAGCACTCTGCATCACATACCAGCGGCGCTGACGGAGTGARTGCAGGCCTAGTTTATCAGTTATTTCAGACACACTCATGGCATTTGGAAGATCTTGCTTATTGGCAAAGACAAGAAGGGTGGCTTCACGAAGTTCGTCCTGTAAGCAGAGTTGGCATTCTCATTAGTACTGGCGCTTCTTGATGGAGAATCCTGGTTGGTTTGTCCATATAGATTTCGTATACAGAAATAGAAATTGCTATTTCAGTCGATTAAATGCAGCACCTTACCTCATTGAGCATGCGATGGAGCTCATCTCTGGCTTCTGAAATTCTGTCCCGGTCATTGCTATCCACTACAAAAATTAAACCCTGCGTGTTCTGAAAGTAGTGTCTCCACAGAGGTCGTATCTGTGTAGAATGTGCCATCGGTGATCTTGYAGAATGATTACATTGTGGCATATATAGAAGTTCAAAGGGAATACCTTATCTTGTCCTCCTACGTCCCACACTGTGAAGCTCACGTTTTTGTATTCCACAGTCTCTACATTGAAACCTGTTGTGTGAATTGGAAAGTGTATCAGTATTATTATGCACTAAGATTGCATACCCTATTTAAGTAAAAGCAGTGTCAGATACCAATGGTGGGGATTGTAGTAACAATCTCCCCTAGCTTTAACTTGTACAGTATAGTTGTTTTGCCCGCAGCATCAAGACCAACCATAAGAATCCTCATTTCTTTCTTAGAAAAGAACATCTTCAGAAACCGTGATATTGCCAAACCCATTGCTTCAATCGATTCTGGAACATATGGAAATAGTTAAAAGACACATAGGCAAGAATTGTAAACTTGGATTGAGCAATCCGAGATCGGACTGAGCTCCGTCACCTGGAAAATTGAGTAAAAATGTGCCAAAGGAGAAGCTGCAGAATTTCAAGACGGCGCAAAGGAGACGAATTATTGCACTATAATAGTTGCTCCTTTGATATTTTAACAGTGAATGTGAATAGAATAAAGGGAGAAAGATAACATGAGAGAATAAAGATGCGTTAAATTTGTGGCACTTTCGGTGGGTGGAGGCCTCGAATTTGGATGCTCAAAAAGAGATTCTTATTATGGCCAATTCGTAAGGAATATGGTCACTTCATCAGCAAAGTTGAAAAGATTCTCTTTAACTTGTGAAACCYATAAAAAGAGGGCATAATGTTTTCACAACACAATATGTTGTCTGGTTTATCTTTGTAAGTTTTGTTGAATATCGAACACGAACATTATGCCCCCCGAATTAGTTGGTAATCAAAAATCACTAGAGATGGCAACAAATTCTACTCGTAAATAGTTACAGAATATAGAAGTCTTGGTCCCAAAAGAAGCAAGCAACATTCCGACAACATGGTCCTGGAAGTGGAGTAGGGACTTCTAATCAATAGGAAATGTTCAAAAACTTGAAAAAGGATAATCATCAAAAGAACGGGTACACTGAGAAGGAGAAGAAGAATAGAAAAATCTAATCTCGAGCAATAGCCTCCTTGGCAGACTGTAGAGTGGTTGCGACAGAGGCAGCGGCATTAGCCAAGACACCGCCACTCGTGTTTGATTTCGGGGGATGCGGCTGATGGATAACCTGCACGGGCTTCTTCTGTTCATTGCTTTGTCCTGCTGATGACCGATGATCCACCGTCTCTGCCTTCTTCTCTGTCTGACCTTTGCTACTCATTGCAACCGTTTCCTGAGATTGAGGATACGCAGAGAAATCAAATTAAGACAGTGATTTTATGAGAATGACTAAGGAACTGTTTAATGTACTAATATAAATCACCTGCCTACTTCCATGTCAGGGACTGAGTTCAGAGACCCATAATCTTACCCTGTTCGCTGGTGTGCTCATACTGCAGATCTTGATGATTGCCTGATTGGTTATTTTGACTTGAGAAAATCAGGTTTTCAATGTCCTACCGTTCGTCTGTTGAATCTGTAGATGTTTTTTGCATATATTTCTGCATGCAGTTCCGGAGGTTTTGGCTGATGAAGAGACCAGGTCTTGGGGCAAAGACATAAGAGGCGATTAAGTCGTCCTTTATTATGGACCGAGTTTCCAACTTTTATTTTCTTATTTTTCCTTGAACTCAAGYATTTAAATAGTACATTCAAATGGAGATTTGGTCAAATCCAGAGAAGAAAATCATACTATTGTAATTTTGAAAGACAAAACTATATATGAGTTGAGATTGTGGAAAGTTCACTTCCAGAAGATCAACAAAAAGAGAAGGATGGATCTGATTACACAACAGAGCACTAAAATCAGTTACAAGACAATCATAATGCCCTTTTTTAAGTTTTCAACAGGATAATGAAACAACTGCTCCTAAAGCAAAATTTGGGGTGTGATATTGTAATAGTACATGCTCAGGATTTTCTAACTTGTAATTTATATCTAGTATAATACCACATGCCTACAACCATTTTCGACACATTATGCAGAGAAATAACACAGGTTGATATTAAAGGATTTTCCAGTTTATGACCATATAATCTTCCTTGAGCTAAGGAGACATTAGTATGTCACAAGGGGTGATCCACTGCAATGAACATCGGAAGCATCAGAAATCTTTTGCCTTGGCGACAAAGTAGTGTTTGCAGCACTATCCACATCAACATTAAGAATGTTTTTCCTTTTCTGAGTATCTACTTTCAGCACATCTTCTACCTCCTCAGGTATGGTTGCCAGATGCTCAGCTTGCTGCTGGTTTCCAGATATTAAGGCTTGAGCTTCAGCAACTATTGAAGCATCATCATCTGTAGCATACAAAATCCTCTTTATTGCTTCAACCACCTGCAAGACAAATGGCTAAGAATTGGTCATATCGTTCATGCTAAAATTGCTTCAAATTCTTTTAATAAGAGAGCAAGGAACTTTACAGTCAGCTTTTCAATCTCAGGACATTGGCACAAGATTTCAATATCCCTCAATTTTGCAAAGTAGAAGTCCCTCTCCTTCTCAAGGCTATCAACAGATAACTTCAATTCCGTTATCTGCATTTGCAAACAAGCGTTAGCCCCTCAACATTCCCATGGCAAAAGCATTTCATATGAGACAAACTCCAATACCTGTTGTTCATATACAGTTCGTTCTGCATCAGAAGATGCTGACGACCCTCCACTAGAGGAAGGTCTAGAGACCTTCACAGTTTGATTTGCTGTGCTCCCATGTGATGGATCAAGCCTTCGAGCATTGTGAGAGGTGTGTTTGTGGGCAGTTGCTACAGTTTTGCTAGAAGGCTGTGATGGAGCAGATTTCTTGCTTGCATCTTTTCCACCCTTGCAAGCCTCTCTCCTTTCAAGAGGATTATAGCTGATGTAGACATTCAGGAA
The DNA here is from genome assembly GCA_001752375.1 of Rhazya stricta. Classification (NCBI taxonomy): domain Eukaryota; kingdom Viridiplantae; phylum Streptophyta; class Magnoliopsida; order Gentianales; family Apocynaceae; genus Rhazya; species Rhazya stricta. Next base: position 7,381,586 of record MEJB01000013.1, on the reverse strand, counting down.
GCAAACAATGAAAATTTCCATCAAAACTCAAGCAGAGCCAGCTACAAGAACCGTAACATTTGTCATGATCCTGGCTATGGTTCTGTATCCCTTAATATAATCTAACCTCAGAGACCAAAGATATTTATAGGGTGTCAGGAAAGAAATTTAAATCCTTCTCCAACCATGACACTGTAAAGCCTCTGAGCAAAGAAATAAAGCGATTGAGAGTAAAAATTCCACAGATGAAATTATTTAACCAAACTAATTGATACTTTTACTTCGTTACAACCATTAGCAAGAAGGTTCTCAATGGCTTAACTAATTCCATGGGTATTCAAACCAATTTGATATTTTTACTGCATATATGCAATGGCAAACAGTTCARTAGCATGTGATGAATTGTAGATTTACAGGTATGAGGTTCTAAATGAAATAACTAATACCATTGGTACRAAAATCCACCAAGATTATGCACCTATGCACCACTTCCACTCACAAGTTCTTGGAGTAAAGAAACAGAAAGGTGATCTTGCGCTAATAGAATGAAGCATATGGAAGTAAAGAAGGTGAACAGAAAACATAAGCAGAACAGGTGTATCTAAGTAAAAGCGAACAAATAAATAACTCCTTCCGATTGCCAACAACAAGTGAAAGTAGTGAGTAGAATCATCACCGAGAGGAACAAAGAATCAAAGTAAGACCGGAAAATGCATTAACACTTGATAGAGCTTCTCAGATAACAGAATTGGAAACTAAAATAACATCAATTTTAAACGGAAGACAAGAATAGGACAATGAAATAAAATTCAGTTTAACGAGGCAGAATAAATGTAACAGGTCAATTTACCATACTAATGTAAGAAAATAAAGGCAGAATCCAGGTTCAGACATTACCTTTGGATAGTTCCACCGTTGACAGAATCACAGTAACGCTTCATCCATTGCATGAATTCCAGATTATCTAAGGGTCTTCCTTTTACCAGCTTATTCACCTCAATATGCTAGTCCAACATTCAGAGATAATTAACCAAGGAAGGCAATCAGAAACTTAGTAGCCACTTTTGTATTATGCAACAGGAAAGAGCTTTCTAGAATCTCCAATTTCAAATATATTTGTGGCCCGTAAAATGTAGAAATTTCCGATTCTTTAAGCAAAATTACTTAAAGACCTAATTAGAACCCTAAAATTAAAGAAAAAGATGGAAGACCTTAGTAATTTTGAGCTTGTTGAAAACATCCTGAAGGACTTTGTAGTTCTGGATCATATCGTACTCGGTCTTAGCATCGAAGTTGACCTTGTGCATTGGGACCATTCCAGGATGAACTGCATCCATTAGTTGGCACTGGACAGCACCAGTGCATGCCTGCAGAAAAAGTAGATGAAGGAGCACTTGAATTTTACAAAATTTTCATATTCACATRCACATAGCGAGATATCTAATCAAAAGGAAGCAGTAAAATACCTCCTCTACTTTGGAGAGATTGAGATGCAGTGTGGAATTTATCCAAGCTAAGATCTCAGATCTGCCGACGAAGTACGCTGAGTCCATCATCCCTATGGTAGTCGCCATCCTTTTCCTCTTCTTCTTCTTCTTCCTCTCTTTTGATCTCCGCTTGATGGGCAAGCGCTCAGTGTGTGCTAGTGTGTGTTGCTTGTTTGAAATGTGGGTGAGGGCGGGATAGGTCTTGTATTTGCATCCGTAAAGGGAGCGCTCCGTAAAAAATATTCGCAGCGGTCTCTTCTTCGGGACCCTAGGGAGTTGGTCACAGTTGCATTGGGCCCAATAGTAACCAATGCTATTGCTTGTTTCGAACGGAAACCCAAGGCCCAAGAATATATCAGCCCATTTTCAATCACTTGAAATGCTTCCCACTTTCATTTTATTTCTATAGATAATCTCAATCAAAATATAATTGGGCCCAATAAAAACCTAAAGGCCCTAGAATATCCCAGCCCATTTGGGATAGCTTTGCTTGGGCTACTATTACTCCAGTCTCCCGCTACTCTAAAACTGTTCTTTTAGACAAAAAGACCAAATTTCGAAACATATTAAATATCTTATTTTTTATTTTACCCGTTCGCTAACAAATCAAAAGTTCATCTTTAATTAAATGTAAGATTCTTTTTCTCATTTTTATCAACTTCTACTGTAATACCGTTAGTCACAAAAAAAAAAAAAAAAAATTGTCGCGGTCCGTTCCCGATGGCCCGTGATCAAAGGGGGACCAAATCGTGTGACTTGAATTGTTCCTCGTCGCATTCATTTTTTTTCTTGGTCACATTATTTCCGTATTAATAAAAAGATTACSCTAGAAGTTTGTTTAACGTCACGGAGGGGTGATCTTTGAATCCCTTTCCTCATTTAGGTCAATAATTTCAAGTACAATTATATCTTTTAGACTACAACAATCAAATCATTTACCAATTATTGTACTTCTAAAAAAAATGCCAAAAGGCCATGTTAGCAAATTGACTTGTCGAGATGACCCGACCCCATAAAAGAACAAGAACTAGAGCCCTTGTGATGTTCCGATCACTGTAAAAATATATTGATTTATCTGTCTAAATAAATTAAAAACTAATTAAATTTAGACGATTTGATAATATAATTTTATAATATTTAAATTTTATTATTTAGTGTTAGAAAATAATATCCAAGTGTGAGATATTGGACAAACTACAAAGCAATCTCATCCCCAAGACCATCATTATCATCATCATCTTCACAATCAAAGAGGGGGATCTAGGAAAGAAGAAATCGCCTACGAGTCAATCATACATACAACTCTCTCTATATTTGAGACCATTTTATCATTACTGGTGACGATAACAATAAGATGAAGAAGAAGAAGGGAACTTGTCGAGTCCTTGAAGGACTTCTTTCATAGATGGTCTCTTCTGTGGGACTGGTGATATACAACTATAACCTAATCTCAGAAGGGCCAAAAATGCTTCTTCTGTGCCTTCCAGATCAGCCCGGATTGCTACATCTGCCATTCTCAATACCTTGTGCTTCTCCTCAGCATCTAGTGTTGTGGACCCTGGAACGGGCCCAGGTGCCGTTTCATCAGTGACAATGAGCTTCCCAGTTAACAATTCAAGCAAAACCACTCCAAATGAGAAAACGTCCCATTTTGGATATGGTTTGAGGCTACGTAGCGACTCGGGGGCATGATAAGGTGATATGCCTAATGCACTGGGGCTCGGGCTGGGTGTCGGCCCGAAAGCAAAATCCTGAAAACTATCCCGCGAGGCTGTSGATCTCTTACTACCAAAAATGCGAGATGATCCGCCGGCCTTGGAACTGTTTTCACCTGTGACAAGTCTTTCGAGCCCGAAATCTCCAATCTTTGGCTCCATATCTGCACCCAAGAGAATGTTACTGGGCTTCAAGTTCCCATGCACATGCTTTCGGTCATGGATATAGGTGAGGCCACGCGCCACCCCTTTCGCTATCTTGAGTCGTACTTCCCATGGTAAATGACAAGGGGAAGAGCCTGCTTTTCCTGCAATTTCAACCCRCAAAACGCACCACAATAGGTCAAAAACAACCCTGCGTAAGATATGAAAATGATATGGTAAATGGTTAGAGATTGGTGAAGTCTTTTTCCATGCAAGAGACCACTGGGTCTCAGTTTTGGCGTATCCTACATTAATGGGCAAATGTACACCGCTATCGGGCCCGTGGACCAGCGTGCAGTAGTAAAAACCATGAGCTAAAAGACATGGTTGACTTGCAGTTGCTTCCTGATGCTGATTTTCAGTCCATTAAAAACAAGACTTCAGTTTCAACTACTCCACCGACTACAAGCTCCTCTCAAACTTTTAGACCTTAGAGGATCGAGGTTAGCCATTTACCTCGTAAATGGCCTTTTTTTTTTACCTGGTAAATGGCTGGAGATACGACTTTTCTCTCGGTCCCAAAAGATTGAGAAAAAAATTAAAAGGGAGCCGGTAAATGATGCCCACTTAGAATCGTCCACCTCACAAACCCAATAAAGGTTACTGAACAAAATGGTTATCGGTTCTATGAATGAACTTTCAGTCCCTATCTGCGCATAGCAGAGAGATAAATCATTGTCGGCGGACATACTCCTAATTTAATKAAGCTGATTAGTGGTTCGATTACTACATTCTTTTTCTTTTAAAGGAAAATGATGTCAAATATATAGTAARACCAAGAAGAATTTTGGCTAATAAGCATTGTAAGAGGGAAGAAGGGTACTCACTGTAACGACAATTGGCGAGGCTGCCATTCGGCACGAAGTCGTAGATGACCAATTTCTCATCTGCACCCCAATAGAACCCACGAATCTTAACCAAATTTGGATGCACTAATTTGGAAATTACACGGACTTGGTTCTCGAAATCCCGGAACCTCTCCACACCGCTCTCCCCAATCCTGCGGACTGCTAGARTTGTCCCATCTTCAAGAACGGCTTTGTACATTATACTAGAACCAGTGGCGCCCAAAATGTATGCCGAGGCCTTGAGCAATGTCTCCAACTCGAGTTCTTTGTCTCCGTCAACCGTCACAAGTGCCCCATTTTTCTGCTCTTGTTGCATGTGATGAGGAGGATTTTCATGACCCTTTTGCAAATCCTCGACATCTTCAGTCTCTGAGTTTGTTGCTTCTGACGTCTCTTCACCATCTTCGTTGCTTTGCTTTCTTAAACAAGTCCATGACCTAAGCCAATTGTTGTCTCCCGAGGAGGATGACGATGATGCCCAGTCAAAGTCTTTAGCACTTTCCGCTTCTTGCTTTATGGTACTTTGGATGCTTTTCTTCTTCTTCACCTGATACACGTAAATGAAAACCACTGCAAGGATCGCTATTCCAGCGATATCTCCGACCACAATGCCCACAATCGTAGTCATTCTTAGACCATTTCCTCCTTGATTCTTTGCGGTGGTTGCATCCGGTGATGATGCAGCAGCATCCGAGTCGATGGTCTTAGGAATTGCTGCAATTGCTGGTGGAGAGGTTGGTGCAGATACATTTGGTGCAGTTGCCATGGAAGAATGAATTGGACACGAAGTTAGCGGCAAACCGCATAATTCAGAGTTCCCAGAAAATGATTTAGCATCTTGGTTGAGGAAAACATTAGACTCTGGAATTTCGCCCGTGAAGTTATTGAAAGAAAGATCTATAGTTGCATTTGAAGGAATTTTGTCGGCAAATTCTGGTGGGATATCACCAGAAAATCTGTTGAAGGACAAGTTGAGGTAACGGAGGTTGTCACCTCCGATATTCGGAGGGAGTGAACCATTAACTAAGTTAGAAGACAGATCTAGAAACTCAACTGACTCAAAGCCACTAGGAAGTGTGCCATAAAAGTAATTATTTTTCAAAGAAATGATGGTTAAATTATGAAGAGCAGTTAGATTTTCCGGAAAGTTTCCCGCCAAAGCGTTGTCGGAGAGATTGAGAAGCTGGAGATTTGTTAAACCTCCAACGACCTCCGGCAGCTCACCGTAGATCAAGTTATTAGACAAATCAAGAATTCTGAGCTGAGAAGCACGAAAAAGATATACAGGAAGCGACCCGTTGATAGAATTGTTGGAAAGATTAAGACTTCGGAGGAACGGGATCATACCAAGATCTGCTGGCAGTGAACCAAGAAGCTGAGAGTCTGGAAGAGACAAGCTTGTGACACGAAAAGCATCTGCCGACCCAGGCGAGCCACAGGTGACGCCATACCAGGAGCAAGGTGTATCGTTGTGCAAGTTCCAGGTTTCAAGCACACCAAGAGGATCCTTAAGAATATTGTACTTAAAAGATAGCAACAAAACTCCGTCCAAATTGAGCCCAAAAGATTGGACACCGAGAATTAGCACCACAAGGATTCTCCACCACAAATGGAGATCAAAACTTCGGAAGGAGGTCATAATGTTTCACAATGATCCCACATCTCCGTAATCTCTGAAAGACTAGAGAGAAACCGAGACAGAGAGAAAGAGAAAGAGAAAAACWAATAACTGAGATTTATGATACTTAGGGGACCATGTGATTGAAGTTCGTAAAATATTGAGAGTAAGTGCAGAGATACACACAGCTCACCCAAAACCAAACTTCCTCTCACCAATATGCTTTGTTCTGACCTCGCTGACACTAGAAAATAATATGATATCGTACTTGAACAAATATCATATTAGGCCTCTCTCTCTCACCGTTCTTGGCTTTGCTTCTTCTCTCTTTCTGTGACTACGAGACTTAGCTTAGATTTGTAAATAAGCAGAAAAGTCTTACACCCTTACAGTATGTAGGTACTTTCTAATTAAGTAATCAGTGACTATTAGGGGAATAGCATCTTTGCTAGGCGACACAGAGGTGGAGCTAAAAAGTAGCAGAACTCCCCACTTATTGACTTTACAAAACCTTCTTAAAATAATTAAGGTCGCTGAATTTTTGTTTTCATTCACCAGCACAAACCTAGTGCATCTTGCTCCCGGTTGAACCCTATCAAACTAGCACATCAAGCTAGTTGAGTCATGATCACCATCTTACTCTTCTTGATTTTGAGGTCAGCAAGAAGAAGTGGAAACTAGTTGAGTTTAAACCAACAACTTTGTCCAGTCGCATGAAATTACAATTGTCAAAATTAAGTAAAACTTTCAGCTATAAAATATAGGTAGYCTAAGGAATAATTTGGTGAAATGCAGCACCTCTCTCATCACAGTGGAGAATAGCTGTAYAAGGTACATAGGGGATTGGTACCATTACTGCACTCATAAATAACACCAAAATCTGGTACTGTTATATTACATCGTCTTATCTCCTTCTTCTTCTTCTTCTGGAAATTGCCATTCATCATATCTATAACTGAGATGTGTTTAGCCCTGGACTTGGTAGAATCCTATGTTGAATTTCCACTGACTAAACTTCATATAAATTGTTTAATGATACAAGAGCAACAAAGAAACAGTAAGGTCTWAGGTTGATACTTGGGGGAAGTCATCTTCAGCTACTGATTTCTGGCTTTGCATTAATGCTACAAACGAATTATGAATAAGGCTGCTGCCCTTACCCACCATCATTCCTGTTTCTATGATCAATCTGAACTATCCAGAAGAGGTCATGGTTTTCCACTCAGGTAAAACTTCCCATGTGTAGCACCACCTCAAGTACATTTTGAAAGAAAGTGAAAAAGAAAGGGGACAACGCTGCTATCTTTTGTTCCTCTAATTGATTTTTTGCATTGTGTCATCTTGTTTTTCCAAGCGAATAAGGTCTTTCTGTACATAAAAATCTTCCTCTTTCCGCTGTAAGATAACCCATTTCTGTCTCTTTCCCGGTCCAAGAACTCCATTAAGAAAGCGAGGCAATTCCTTTAGCAGTTGAACTTGATAATAGAAAGACATGCAATGATTTCGCTGCTATCACTAACTAGATGACCAAAATAAATTTGGACCACTGAAGACGTTCTGGATCTCTGGAGAACAAGTTTTGCCAATAGGATTTGATTCTTGCTTGAAGAAAATGCTTAATCATAATTCTTTAAATATAACRTYACAARCGAAAATTAAATATAAGATATCGCTATAATTTAACAGTTTACTCACCTATTCTGCCAAGCTATGGAAAGAACATATTCCACTATCTCATTAGCACACATTATCCATCCAAGATGTGGAGGTCGAAGAATGGAATCTAATACATTTTTGCTCATTGATTCCCTTTTCTTAGGGTTTATCTTGTGCCCTTTCTGAAATCTTTCTGGCAGCATTTTTTTTTTTTTAAACTTTATACAGTAAATGCTAATCAATYAATTAAAAAGGTAGGGTATTTGGTAATCCTCAATAAAGATGGATTAAATTAATTAATTCCAGCTTAAAAGATCTTTTACCAGCTATATTAATTTGGTGGACCATTCAGCTTTTATTGCAAAAATGGTATTATTAGATCTCTGTTATATCACAGTCACAGTCACAGATCATTCTCACAAATGAAAAGATCTATTAAAGGAAAAAGCAAGACAAAAGAGCTCCACCCTTTTATCCTTTGCCATTTAAATAGGAAAATTATATCTCCCTTTCTACTCAATTCTTTTCTTTCTATTTTTATATATCAAGAACAWAACCAATCTCAAGGAATATGAGTCTTCTATCGTCCAATAATTCATATTCTTATAAAGGTATTTATTTTCGTATAATGATTTATATCTTTATAAATATATCTATTTCATCGAGTTATATTATAAAATCGTAGTTAAGTCGTTATGTTTTTAATACAATTAAAARATTATCCTACAATAAATTCCGCTACTTTTGAAATGTTATACTCAAGAATCAAAACTAAAACTTCATAACAAAACTTATTCTTTTCGAATCCATGAACAGAAGAATCAATTTGGTGGAGGGAAAAGTACGATAGTGGAATCGAATTCCAATTCCCTTTGGCTGTTGAGACACAGCAAAATCATCGGTAGAGATTCGGATTAAATCAGCAAAGAGARACATTAAAAAGGCTCATTCAGCAACAATGCCATATCTGCACCGTACCCTACCGGTGTTTTCGARCAAATTATTGGGATATTTCCCTTCGATGATGATTTTTTTCTCCTCGAGAGGAGGCAAAAGTTGGCCGAACGGCTTAAAATGCAAGATACCCCATAAGAGTACCATCTTGATGGTGGAAGAAAGGAACTTCCTTTGATCTGATGAATAATGACAGAGACAATRCAACCATTGTTTTCCCAGTCCTCACTCGGGAAATCATTTAGCAAGACTTTACTTTATGCAATGTTTACACTTTACACAAAAGACTAATCCAAAGAAAAGCACAGTCAAAAAAGGTAATCCGAGATGCAAGTAAGTGCACGTGGTTYGCTGCTTCTGCTGCTTCTTCTCAAGTGAAATTATTAACCATTGCCTTTGAGGAAGAGGAGGCGCAGCTCATGGTTAGCAAAGGGATGGCTTAGCTTTTCGATAATTGGGTTGGACTTGGGTGAATAACAAGACATTATCACTAGATCCATCTCCTAGCCATGTGAATCTCAATTTTATATTAATAAGTTAAACCCACAACAAGAAAACTTTCGGTGTTCACCATTTGTCTATTCTTGTATTGGTGTCCTCTAATCTAAAAAAGCAATGCTATTTGGTCATCAAATATTTCCTTCAGTCTGTATCTTGTCCTATGGCTTGTCCTAAGATCAGGAAGGATGTGCATTGTGCACGTTGGCTAAGCTAAACTACCTAGCCAGAATCTAAATTCCCCACCTCTTGGACAATTGAAAACTTTGGCAATTGAATTATTGTCGATTATTCATTTTTATCATTCATAAAGAAGCATATATAAGGAAAGACAGAGATTTATATGAGGGTAGTGGATAACCCCAGAGGCCACAATCCAAAACCACAGAGAATAAACCATGAAGTATAGGCCACAGTAATAATAATTTACAGTATTTTGACCAGTCCAATGGTGGAGAACTGTGCATATGACGTTTCTCATACGCCAGCCATCGAATCTATTTTAGTCTAACATAATCCTGAATTCCTTGCATAGATGTAGTCTTTCTGTGTGTTTAGCTAACTTCCCTATAAAAAAATTAATAAGGTGATGAAAACTAGGTCCGATGATATACAATGTCTGTACCAAATGGACAAGTGTACGAGAATGGAAGAGCTTAGGCCAACTGCCCTACTTCCGTTTGCGCTCCTAATGTACCTTCTTATTTTACAGCCTCAAAGGAATATGATATTATTGTAGTATACTATTTGATATCATTTCATATTGGAATATAGGCACTGTCACCAACGTTCCATAATGCAGAATCAAAGTCTAGACAAAGGCATATAGAACTCTGATGATGCATCCTTTTGTCTGTGTCCAGATTCTTACACTGGCTATTTTCCAAAGGGTACAATGATTTCATGTCCTCATGGTTGAAAGGTTTAAATTCCTCGAGTGAACAAATAGTTTGATGCCATTTTCATGTTTAGACAGAATAGATTGAGCTTTCAAGATGAAACCTCATGATCGATCTTTTATTTGAGCATCAACTTGTGAACATATTTATCTATTCAAGTATCGATTATTATTACCGCTTCAAGGCAAGAACAAATCTAGAAGGACTAAACGGGGTAAGATCAACAATACTAGCATGACAATCCAGCACAAGCTCAGCCATAGCAGCACCTGTGGCCGGACCATTGAGGATTCCCCAACAGCTATGTCCAGTAGCCACAAAACAACCCTTCAGGCGGGGAACTTCTCCAATAACAGGCACTCCGTCATCAGTGCATGGCAAGAAGCAGGCTTGCTCTGCCTTCACTGTTGCCTCCCCTTCCATTAAATGACTCGAGACACTGCTAGCCACTCTCTTAAGTACTCTAATAGATTCAGGGACTGGTGCTATTTGYTCTGGATCATCTGGAACTTCAGCATCAGCTGACGTCCCACATATGTACACCTCCCCTACCAAATCAACCAGCAGAAAATGTACAAATTAGTTAACCAAGATTATATGATCAAAGCCTGTAACTCTGCTAGAAAGAACTTCACTCAACCAAAAGAATTTACAATTTTGCTGTGTTTTTCCAGCTAGTGATTTCAATGCAGCAAACTGTTACACCTCGGAAACGTACCTGTGGGACGAGGATAGATTTCCGGGTCCATGGGCTTCCCTCCCTGGGCTCGATAATAACTCAGAAATAGACCATGCGGTGTGATAGCATCAGGATCTTTGGGCTCTAAAACAATACTGTGGACCTTAAGTCCAGAAATCCTAAACATTGAGCCCAATAATGATAATTTACTAGTCCAAGGCCCAAGTGCTAGTACAATGGCATCAGCCTCAATCTCCCGCCCGCCCTCCAACACCACCGCTCTCGCTCTTCCATCCGCCACCTCCACCTTCTCCAGCTTCCCTATCAGCACTYGAGCTCCATATTCCTCCACCGCCTGGTTTAAAAGCGATCTAGTAAATAGCTGAGGATGCACTTGGGCCGTGGTCTCAGTCGAACCAATAATCCTTGGATTCTTAGCTGGACCATTAACCCAAGAAGGAAGTGATGGGCCTGGGCTTTTATACGTGACTCCGGACGAAGAGGATGATTCAGCTACCGAAAGACTGAGGGCGGTGAGGGGTCGGTAGCCATAGGCTTCGGGTCCGTTGAGTTCTTGCGCGAGTGAACGATGGAGATTGAAACTAGCACGCGCGAGAGAGGAGATATCCCCACCGTCGCACCAATCAAGTGCTAGAAACCCTCCGGCCTTTCCTGAGGCCGCGCAGGCGATGGAGGATTGCTCAATGATTGTCACTGCCGCACCCTTTTTGGCTAAGAAATATGCGGTGCAGACTCCAATTACTCCGCCGCCGCAAACCACCACACGTTTGGCAGGTTGATTGTCCATGACGGGGACTGGTGTTGACGAGCACCGTATGAATACAACTGATGACGGAGTTTTTAGGCGTCGGAAGTGTCTACTAGGCGAAAGTAGATGAACCCAGCTTAGAACYGATCGTGTCAGCAACATTTTACGTTTGCTTACTCTTTTGTTTTTTTTATTTTTAAAATGAATTTGCTAGTTACACGTGGTTAAGAATGAGGAGTTCTGTAGACTTGGAGAGGACTCCCTTGTAGCTGGTACTAATGGTCACAGGGGCCTGAGCAACCATAGGCCCAAAATGTAGCCCCGTTAATAAACTTCCTGGGCCGAGATTTGGGCCTGAGCATCGTGGTGTCGTCAGTGAGTGGAGCCCTCAACACATCAAAGGTACAGTCATCATAAGTCGAAAGCAAACAAATAGGAAACCATGTGGCAGGAGCCAACTAGGGCGTAGTACAACTAGAACCGCGACTTTTGGAGAAAGAGCAATCAATGAAAATGGCATTAGGCATATTCGTCAAGCTTCATTTTTCATTTATATGATATATAATCATTGATTTTGAAGCAGAAATATTAGTGGGCAATGACCTGTATCAGTTTTCTGTCTTTTTCTATTATTTTACATCTCAAATCTTTTCTTTTTCTTTTTCCTTTTCTTGAATGACAGCGATATGTATAATCATTATTCCTTATTCAATAATAATTAATTAAAATCCTATTATAAAAGCAAACACATGATAAAACATCTCATAWAAGTAATACATAGAATATTTATCGTAACATTCATTTTAATAWTTCCAAATCGAGATTATATTTAACTCWAGACAAGTTTAYTATTCCTACGTGTCAACTCRTCAYTAAYGAGACAAAAATTYCAATTCTCAACTAATTTAATAAAAAGAAGATGGGAGATGTTTCTTGAATTATTAGTTATTTCACTATAAGTAGCTAAAAAGAAACAAAATCAAATGCGCCAATTCAATATCTAAGCTCCAAATAAACCTTTTTCATTCTCATCAAGTCGCAATGAGATGCTTAAAATTACTGGCCAGTTAGAAGAAAGAATGAGGCCGAAACAGGTCAATTTAGATCCTACATATTGTGTCAAAATAGAGAAAGAAAAAGGAAAACGATAATGATCATAGCCATCTAGTTATAATAGACCAGWGGTGAAATGAACCGAAAACGTAGTTGTCAATTTACCAATAAAAGGCCACGAAAGGACACTATCACAAAAGGGCCCACGGTCCAAAATTAAACTTCTGATTCCCATCAGCCCAAGGCCCACAGGAACAGACCTATCGTCCTCTAAAACTCCAAGTCCCTATGGCTATGGATCCGAAACATGACCGCTTGAGTCGAACCGAAATTATTACGACGACTGAAACGGCAGTTGTCATCAACACTCAACGACCAGAATGTCTTCTTCTCCTTCTCCTTTTCTTGTTTCTTTTTTGCGCCTTTTTGTAGTTATTTCTATCTCCATGCTGTACTAATTAGAACRCAATTTCTATACATATTTAACTCTTTAAATATTCCTTCTCATATTGCGATGAGTATAATAAAGAATATATTAGAAGATTCGGAAACACCTAAATTGTAATTGAATATAAATTCATTAAGTACACGCAATTCAGAAATGCTTAATGTAGCATTAAGAAAGAAAAGAAACAAAAGCTGCTTTATAGCAACACATTCCTAACTTGGTGGGGCTAAATTTAGATTAAAGGTAAAAGTTCTACATCCACATTCCCATGTAGCGCTTTCCGTCCAAAATGACGTCACAATAAGAGAGTAAAAGCAATGGTTTTAATAGCTGAGAGTCCATTTTTTCGGCCAAATAAGTCGTTAAATTAATAAATCAACAATCAAAATACTTATCTCRTAATTGAAAACGATCAAAATTTGATCCTCAATCGGTAAACAAAGGGGTAAGGAGAGATCAGAAAGAGAAAAATGAGCCAACTAGGTACTTGCATAAGAGCATTAATGGTTTGTGTTTTTTGAAGGATGAGGAGGCTGCATCACTGAGAGATATATATATTGAGAGGGTCTTTATGGATTCAGCTGATGATAGCTGTACTTGGTGACAAATATGTAGAAGAAGCCTTGTTTCTAACCTTTTCTTCCCTCAAACTAACAAAGATAGTGACCCTTAACCTAACACGGCTATGAAGAAAAGAGAAGAGGCTCCCACCAGCTTTTGACAAAGCCCGTGCATGCTCTAGACCTGGTTGCTGCTAACCCTCTTTTTGTTTCTTTCATATCTCAACCAGGGAAATTCTGTCCCTCTAGTGAAATTCAGTATCTCCACGTACATGAATAAGATTAATTCGAATTTAAGATTTTTATATGAGTAGAATTTAAGTCTTATTCAATATAAGAAGTAATTTGTGACTCTTTTAATGTAACRTCACAAGTGAAAGTTAAACACGTGATTTCGTTTAAYTTTAATAATCCATTTATGAATTATCTTATCATTTTAAATTTACGACAAAAATTCTTTAGAACACCAAAAAAGTGACATCTTTCTTCTTCTCCTCCTCTTAACCGAGAACTTGCTCAAAACCTGATTGAGTTCGACTCTTTCAGGCTTCAGCCCCTCGTAAACTTATACATTCCTAGATCGGCAACTATTTGGAGTTTAGATCGATAAGAAAAAACCCAGAAATGGGGAAGAAAAACGACAGAAGAATAAAAGATTTTGACCAAAAGATTTGTTGTTTGATGTTGGCTTATAACGTGGAAAAGTAGGGTTCTTAACGTATCTGTGGGTACTGTTATGGATTAGGTTGAAGGCACTTCAATTATTAGATGACATAATGTCGTCGAGGTTGGGCCACACTGTGTCCATTAAAATGAAAATTATGAAGCATTCAAACTCTCTGTAATCATCTCCAAAATGCAAAATCATAATCAAATAGGAACTGTCTAATCATCGAACCGTCTCTTTACGTCCATGAAAGCTCCAGCTTCTCTTCGATAATTCTTTTCTTAGTGGAATATTTTTGACTGCTGTTTGTCAACTAATTCATCTTTCTATCTCTCTCTCATGCTCGATAAAGCTTGAGATAGATATACATATAGCTATGGAGAGCAACGTAATACCATTATGTATTTTTCCTCACATATAATTTGAGTGGACATATCTCAGTGATGGTGACCAAAACCATGCACGAGCTGCAGTCAACTCCATGCCCAGACAGAATCATACAATTAACTACTATTAACTTATCGTATTACCCATTACATATAGGTCTTAATCCCAGTTCCTTATACGATAGAAACGTTAGCTAGCTGGAAAACTCAACCATCACTCACTTATAAATATTTGGCCCTCCATGTTGGAGTATATTAAAGAATGCATAGAAGAAATTATTCATATGAATTAGCTTATATTTAAAATATTTAACTCTGACTATATCGGATTTAAATCGAAAAAGAGCTAGAGATCAATTTATATAGAGAATGTATTCTTTTATTTAACTTTAACTACTCCTAAATAAAATTTGAAGGGATTCACAAATGAGACAAAGTTTATCTCGAAACCTTGCTTAAAGCGTTTGGAATTTCTTTTTTTTTTTTTCATGAAATTATTTGAGTTTTGTCTTCATGTACATGATTGTTGTGGATTACTCATATTCAAGATTACTTGCCATGTCAAGGTATAAGTGGAGATTATATAATATAATAAGAAAATAATAATTAGAAAAAGAATGGGATTTGATGGGAAGAATTATTAGAAAATCTCATGAAAACAACCCACTCAGCTAAAATGCAGGGCAGCTGTACTTTTACAAGTTCCACATATATTGTTTATTTAATAATGATGGTAATAGATACAGCAAGCCCTAGATGGTGCAGGAGGAAATTTTATTCTATATATAGAACAATCTAATAATGGAAATATATAAACAGATGAGGAAAAGTATTTAAAGTCTATTCAAGAATGTTATCCCCCGCTCATATGATATTTTTTATAACAAGTAGGGTGTTTGGTGGGGAACACATAGRCAAATAAATAAATAATATAATTATAAAACAATGGCCTCCTCTGTCTTTAGGTCTCAGTTCGGAAGATGATAATAGTTCTTAGTTTTGGGACTTAGCTTTTTGGGTACCTTTATATTCTCTTATGCGATCTTCTATTGCTATGCTCTTAATATAATAACATTTTTTGACGTACTTTTCTTCGTGGTTAGGCAAATTGTCATAAACAAATCAAAATCACCAAATGGATCTAATCACTTTTTAAATATTAATAAACGGACTATTACATCAAAGATAGATTTCACATTCTTTTTATTTATAACTTTGTGACACCCTGTTTCCGAATCTTCGAAAATTGGCCAAGCAGCAGACAATTGTTGGCCCTCATATCGCAGATGTGGGGATTTGAAGTCTATAATCAATTAGGGATACGATAGACGAGCTGCTTCTAAATATTTAATTGTTCAGATTACTTGATGTATTGAATTTATTTAGTATGAAGTTCATCGATAACGAATTTTTTTATCGATAAAAAAATTAAATTTTATGATTCGAATCGAATTCAAATTAATCAGTAATTTAAAAAAAAGTTTGTAAAAGGAGAATTAAATATATATATCTTTCTTTAGATCTACACAGCTAAGGCATCATTTGATTCGCAGTACTATGCTAGTACTTCTTTTGCTTCTAAAAGCAAGTTCATSTTGATCTTTTCCCTCATGTTTTAAGAAAGTGCATTAGATCCATAGGATTGGGTCAATGATTGAGCATAACATTTGCAGATATTTTTTAATTGTTGAATACAATTGGAAGGAGGGGAAAATAAAGTGGGGAATTATGTGAAATGGTACAAAGGGACGCATACGGCTTACGATAGCGGGAATCATGGGATGCCGTGGGTACGCACCCGTCCAAGTTTTCGAATCCCAACGAACGGATGCTGTCTTTCTCGAGGATCGTTACATCTACGTTATAGTATGTAAACAAATCTGAATCTACTCTTCTCTTCCAAATGTTTTATGCGTTATAGCTGGCAATGACCAAAATCTCCCATTTTTCTGTGACCTCCACTTTTGCCTTTATTTGTTTACCTTCTCACTCACAGATGCTTCAAAAGCAGACAGCTACGTGCATAAATAATGAAATTAAATTTGATATATTCAGACAACCAAATAAGAAATAAATTGACGATGAAAGGTATTTTAGGAATTTTAATATTGTTTTATTCTGTGAAAAAAAGCTTAATTGGTTTGACTATCTCCTTTTCATTCTTAAATAAAATTARTTGCTGTTTTCCCCCTTTCTCTTTGTCTTTGTGGTTATATTAAATTGGCTTAATAATGCCACATCATCTGGAAAACGACAAACGTGGGGATGGGTCAAGTTTCAACTAACTTTGATTACGTGGCGAAAGCCAGGAAAACCGGACAAGACTGAGGTGSACAGCTCTGTCTGAGKTTGATTATCATTCCTTTCGACACGTGGCGGTCGATTCTTCGAACATGTGTTTTTTGTTAATATTCAGAAAACGAACTGTCCCTGGCGCCCAGTGAGACACGGTGGTCTAACATGGGATTATTTTCACGTGCCACAAATTTTTCGTCGTATAATGTGAGAAAGATTGCAAAAAGTGGATTCGGAATTGATGATGCCCAGCCAGTAACGGGGATCTACGCTTCAAATTGCCAATCGTCCGTCTCCACTGTTAATCGTGACCGTCAAATTTTAACCGCAATTAAAGCGTTAGATCTAAGTACTTTTAACTTTTTTACTCCTCTTCCCCTCTCTCTCCTTATCTTGTCCAGAGTGTACATATTTACTTATTTTTGAATACCTTAAATCATTTCTCCTGTTCCTTTCAAAATAATTATTTATTAAAATATAATTAAACATATTTAAAAAGTATTAATTTTCATATAGCTTTAGATAAAATAATAATCCTAGTTTTTTTTTTAATTTCTTCTAGTTTTAAATACTTTGACTAACGTGAGTTTTATTATGTCGAAAATGAAATTCTAACATCGAATAAAACTATTCAATAAGCAATATAATAAAATAAATGACATTTATTATATTATTAATTTTTTAAAATGATAAGTAATTTTAAAAAATATACAAATTAATATTTTTTTTGAAATTAAGAGAGTTAAATAGTTTTAAATGTTTTCATTTTTTAATACAATTTATATCTCAAAATTGTTTAAACCACAATATATTTTACTTTTTTATTTTAAAATTTGACCGATATCCTATTTTGTCATACTTTTTGAATATCGAAATATAATATTACCTTGAATTTTTTCATAAATATCGTCTCGAATCAAATATATTCACATAAAATGAGCTGTGAAAGTAATATTTTACTTATGTATGTACAAAATTAATTTTTTCTATTTTTTATATATTCTCCTAGTTTCTAGAGAATCTTCCTTGAATATTCCAACAAAAATCTTAAGCCTTGAATAGATACAAACCTCAATTGTACCTCCATGGATCAASCACCTTGTATGTGTGTGTATTACTTTTCCTACTTAATTTGGTCTTTTCCTTTTTCCTATTAAGAAACTATGAATTCTTTAAAATAGTATAAGAAAGAATAAAAWATTCTAATTTGTTAAGAAAACACATCTCAACTGATCTTAATTATTCCCTTTTTGACATCTTTTAAATTATAAGTATAAAGATTTCATCGTAATATGTTTATTGTCAATCGCCACAAGCCACATTGATGTGGGACCATGACCTCTCCAACGACTATATAGAACCATATTTTGTTTAAATAGAGGTTTCACTTAATTAAATGAAAGGTTACAACTGAATATACATAGTGGCTCAACCTATGATCACTGCATCTTGAAGATCTATAACTTTGTGGGTAATACATGAAACCGTAATTTGGGTTGAGGGAATGAGGTATTGTCTTATCATGTATGCATCTTACTAAAAAATATCAATTTACTCGATATATATATATTTTTTTGAATTCTTGCATCGCTATTACAAATTCGACCTCATCCACTCCTTAACCTCCATATGAGGGGATAATCGCCTTGTATGCTCGCATAATCAAGAAAGGTTTGCCGAATATGTGTTGCATATAGAAAATCCTTCAAAACGTGTAATTTGCCCTTCTACAAATGGAAAATTTTATTCCATCCCGATACACTCATGTCTTACAAAGAACATTATAAATAAATAATAATTGAATGAAAATCAAATAATACCCAATTAAACTTTAGTAGCATGCTTATTCATGCATACTTTCTATCCAACATGAGCATTTCCCCAAGTCATTCCACCTATATATATATATATATGTTGTGTTTGTGATCTACAAGCCTTGACCAATTATTTAAAAATTAAAAATATATATAGAAGGAAAGGCGAGGAGGATAAAAATGGACGGACCACGTTAATGATTAAAAATGTGGAAGACGACCTAGGAGTTGGCAAAGTACTAAATTCTATTACAGCCTTTGAATATTATGGTTGATTGTTCCATTGCCTTCGTTCAGGCCTCAAAGGTACGCGAAGCAATCTCCTCGAGCCTTCGCTATCACGTGACCACTAACATTCAACTTTTGCATTGTTTTAATGCAATTACCTTTTTATCCTTGGATTTCCCGCTGGATATGGATAACCATTAAACTAGCATTGGGTTAGATATGTTAATTCTCTGACGGGATTCCGCTGCTGCAACAGAGGATGCAAGCCGCACGTGTGTCTCCTATCCACCAGGTCTCCAGCACGTTATAAAGCGCCCTTGCACATGCTCGTAACGGCTGGGCTCTTTCCGCCCCACCCTTCCGGACCAAAATTAAAGAAAAAGGGAAATCAATAAATAGACGATTCACTAAGATGCATATATGACTGGGTCCGTTTGTTTCTTAAGTAGATGGTTAGAAAATTTCCATCCTTGTCTGATAATCATAATTCCACCTAAATTCACATCATAATTAATAAATATATATTATTTAAATAAAATTATACTTAATTGACGGAGGAAAATGTTATTAATGATCATCTTATGTTATACTTTCGTTTCAACTATAAATTATTTGAGAGAAAAGGACTATTTTCAAAATATAAATTATTTTGCATTTAAAAAATCAATATTATATCTATTTATATGGTTTGAAAAATAGTCTTGTTTGATGTATTTATTATAATATTTGGCAATCATTTTTATACTTTTTGAGGAGACTTTACATGAGATTATGAGTTTAATTAAATTCAAAGTGAGATGGGAATAATGTATTAATTAATTGATGTTCAATTTAAGAAAATAAGGGAAGACAGAAGAATGGATTCCAATAATATTGATCTATGCATATAAGTATAAAATGACATATATTTTGAAATAAAKATTAAATTGAAAGGACATGAATTTTGTCTCTTACAAATTTAATTTGAACAATAATATACTTATTTGAAGGGCTCAATATTGAAAAAAGACGTGACAATTCAACATTCATTTGCGATACCATATTGAAAGAATTTATGTGTCAGACTTTATCTGAGTAAAAGTCAAACTCCACGAGCGCAATTTGAGTTGAATGATTTTTCTCGTCATTGAAGATATCAATTTTAAGTGGAAAAAGAAAAGGTATTAATCCATTTATGTGTAATAATGAATTTTGTTTAGCATCATATAATGTCAAGTCAAATCTCATTCATTATATATTGACTTCATTTCATAATATAATTAATTTGGATATGAGAGTTCTTTCCAAAAGAATCATTCTACAATTATTAGAAAAAAAATTCAAATCTTATCCCTAATTATATGTCTTGAAAATTGATTTATTTAAATATATACTATTATTTAATTCATTTTTATTACTTTTTTAGAAAAATTTTAAATGAGATTAAAAGTTCAAGAAGATATAAGGAAGTGATAATCAATTATTTTTTTAATTTAATAAAAAATAAATATGAATGTTTTTGTAATATTAGTCTATGTATATAAATTTAAAATGATTTATATTTTGAGAATATTTGGAAGGTCGAAATTGCAGGACCATGAATTCGAAGAAACGAGGGAATCGATCTGCTTCATAAACCTCTTGCCGATGCTTTGCGCGGACATGCTGACAGCTGTCATTGTTGTAACCGTTACAAAGTGTTAAATAAACTTTCCCCGATATCTTTCCCTTCTTTTTGTTGCTTCCCAACACTACTTYTCCGTTTTTTCCGTTTTTGTTTTTTTTAAACAAAACATTATTATTTTCCTGACCTGCTTACGATGCCTCCGACGTCCTCTTTTTGTTAATTTTCCACCTTTCTCCCCAGTTGAAGAACATGATGTCTGAAAAGATATTTATCAGTTAAATAATTAATTAATTCATACTTTGTAAAAATTTTTAAAATTTAAATTTTTATACAAGTTAATTATGGAGAAAACTCCTAAAATTGAAGCTTTTGAATAATTATGTGCACTTGAAGTATACCTAATAATTTGTGATAATTAATAAGTCGATGAGTAAATCAAAATGAGATTTGTATTTGATCATTTATTATAGCGCTATATTAAAAAAGTTTTCAATCAAGCATTCTTCGAATAAAAATAAAATTTTGACGAKACAATTTGAATTGAATTTAAATTAATATTATTCGATAGGAGAATATCGAGTATTAAAAGATGATAAGGTAAGTCAAAGGTTTCAAAAATAAAATTTATAATATTTCAAAAAGAAAGTTATAATAGAATACTTTAATTAAGCAAATACAGAATACACATATAGATACTACAATACAACCCAACAGCCATACCAAACAAACGAGGCATTAGGTAGTAGGTACGACGTACGATTATCAGGGGCAGATACGGATCTCCTYTAACATATCTTTTCCATTTAATGCCCTTWGTCCTTCAGAGCTACACAGTTTGTTACTACACCGTAGTAATAATTAATTAATCTYTCACCGTCTATTGACAAAAATGCTTTTTACTTAAGAAAAGAAAAAAAGAAAATGGCAAGTAGAATATGGTAAATTGAATTGTATTTTTTTATTTTTGTTATTTGAACTTATCAAGCATGTGGTAATTAAAAGTTAAATTCGGTTGGTTAGTTAAAAAATAATATAAATTGGATCTTGAAATTAAAAACCAGTTTAGCAGTTTAATTTCGGTTTAATTAAGTAAGGAGGAAGGATCCAATTACAGAGACAGTGTTATTAAAGTTGAGGTAAGCACGAAGGTTGTAGGAAAGTCCCCGGGCATAGGGAAGCGTGTAATGCGAGCATGGGCTTTACCTGAATCCGTACAGGTGAGCTTTAACGGGAAAGGACGGTTTTGTGCAGAAAATTCGAAGGGATAGGTTAACCGACTGACCGGGAAAAGCAGGTGGATTTAGAGAGAGAGAGAGAGAGAGAGGCCGTTACAAATAGCAAATGCATGGCAGGAGAAGTTAAAAAAATACAGCCTGGACTGACAGGATAGCAGTAATGATTCGCCCTCCGATTAGGCGACCAATCTTGTCGTTTATGCCAGCTCAGCTATTCCGTGCGGCCGTTTTGATTTTCTTTTAAAATAAAAAATAAAAAAACTGGGGATATGGGGGATAATGTCCTTCCCACACGAAAAGCAAAATGCTCTCCAGCCTGGCCCTCTCTCTCTYTCAGTTCAGTCAAAGCTGATCGGCTCCCCATTCTCTCTCTCCAACCGTTACTAGCTACTAGCTAGTACGACTAATGAGCTAATAGGACTGATAATTTCTCCTTCCCTCCTTACCACCATTTTTTGTATTATTAATTATTAATGTCATGACTTTCATTTGTTACAATAACTTCCAAATTCAAATTCCCAGATACGCCCCTCACCATATGTCATGCCCCCCCGCCCAAGTTTCCCGGTGTAAATTCATTTCTTTGGTTCAGTATCTTTTAAKAATATAATAATGTGAATTTATATAAGTATAAAYATCATTATGCAATGAATTAGTATAAAAAATATTAAAGAATATATTACAGTTTATTCAGTATGGAATCGCGTGCTGGATATGTCTAGATTCTGATAATTAAAAAAATTTACTGTTAATTAATCACCCTTCATCCCTTTGATGAATCTATTATAATATTGTTTTAACTAATTAGGGTTTTATTTTGGAATTTAATTAAGCTGTATCTATTTCAAGAGAAAAAAGATAGAGTGGTAATATTGGCTCTACCAAATACATAAAAATATCAAGGCAGAGTAAGCAACAGAAAACGCCAAAAGAGGTGTGGCGTTTGATATATACGCAGGCACAGAGGAGAGTGAAGAAAAGTGGAAAAGAAAGGGATGATGAGAAGACTACGAGTGTGAGAAGAAAGAGTATGTGTGTAAATCAGCGCRGGCTGGGATGTGACGCGTGTCCGTTTAACAGCTGTATCCCAAATCCCCCCAAATTCAACCGCTTGCCTCGAAAGAGCGGTGCCCATAACGCCCACCACAGCCTCACCCTTTTCCCCTTCTCGCACCGGTCCAACCGGTCACCGTTTCGTCCCTATCTCTTCTTCCTCCCCGCAACTTCCCCCCTTATATACCCACTCCGTCTCCTCTCTCATATAAAAACCCATTCCTATCTCTTCTCCATATTCCTTGTTGAACTGCTCTAACAAAAGAAGCCCACAGGTTCTCTCTCTGTCTCTCTCGAGTCTTTACCCTCTTTCTCAAAGATTCATTCTTGATTTTCAGTTCATGCTTATTTGATTAAAGATGGCTAATATTAGTAGCACTAGCATGAGAAARGATGTGGATCGTATCAAAGGTCCATGGAGTCCCGAAGAAGATGAACTCTTGCAGCAACTCGTTCAGAAACATGGCCCCAGAAACTGGTCTTTGATTAGCAAATCTATACCCGGAAGATCCGGAAAATCTTGCCGGTTACGATGGTGTAACCAGCTCTCTCCTCAAGTTGAGCACAGGGCTTTCACACCCGAAGAAGATGAGACAATCATCCGTGCCCACGCCCGTTTCGGGAACAAATGGGCCACCATAGCTAGACTCCTCTCGGGTCGAACTGATAACGCTATTAAAAATCATTGGAACTCCACTCTTAAAAGGAAGTGCTCCTCCATGAGCGGTGACGAAGGTAACGACTATTCCAATGATTTACAGCAACACCAGCAGCCTCTGAAGAGATCCGCCAGCTCGGGGTCTGGTGGGCCCGTCTCGGGTGGCTTGTACTTGAGCCCCGGTAGTCCATCCGGGTCCGACGTCAGCGATTCGAGTCTTCCCAATATGTCTTCTTCTCATGTGTACAAACCAGTTGCCAGAACCGGTCCGGTCTTGCCACCTCAGCTCGAGACGACGTCATCTAGCAATGATCCTCCGACTTCATTGAGTCTCTCCTTACCCGGAGTTGACSCATCCGAGGTGTCCAACCGGACACCCGAGTTGACTCAGACTAAAAACCCGATTCAACTTCTCGCAACATCACCGCCCCCATCACCACCGTCGGCTCCTGTCAACCAACCAAACATCCAGAAGCCAGTGCTGATAACACAGCAGGCCCCAGTGGTGCCTCCGGTGGCTGCTGTGGCTCAGCAGGATAAAGTGTTTGTGCCTTTTACCGCAGAGTTGTTTGCGGTGATGCAAGAGATGATCAAGAAAGAGGTATGGAACTACATGAACATGATGGGAATAGAGCAGCAGCAGCAGCATCAACAGCAACAGAAATATCATCAACAACAGCAGCAGCAGCAACAGATGATGATGATGCATAATGGGATTGGTATGGGGATGTGCATGCAGCAAGCCTCAGCTGCTAATGAGGGGTTCAGAAATCCTGCCATGAAGCGTATTGGAATCAACAAGATCGAGTAATCTTTTAGATGAAAACATTAAAGAGTTGCTGGATGTGAAAGAAAAGAAGCGAACTTGGTTTCATTTCGAAATCTGAAAGCATGGCTGGAAATGATTTTGGTCAGTGCTTATGTACAGTGAGTTGGGTAAAAACGGAGGGTTGTAGAGGGAGGAGAGTTGACGGGCAAAATCCGAGCTTGAGAATCGGGAGAACGAGTAGGAAGAATCCTATAGGCTGGAAAAAAAGTTCTTTCCTTTTTAATTTTTTCTTTTTGTTTAGTTTTAGCTCCGGCGGCAGATTAGGAAAAAAAACATGCAACAAAAATGTGAAGAAACCCCCCAAAAAACACAAGGAAAAAAATGGAATATCAACCAATCCAAGTTTAATTTCTTCTCAGAAATTCTTCTGTTTGGCTTTTTTTTTTTTTTTTTCCTCGTTTTGAAGTTTATAGTTGGCTTATTTAAAAACATTTAAATGGTTCTGAGATCTGAAAGAAGGAACTGAAAGCAAAACAGTACAATCTCCGGGAACCGGAAACGAATCAAAAGGGGGGAAGACTACAGCTGTGTTCTTTGATTGCAGGATAAAGTTGGCCTGTCAAAAACTGTTTGAGAGAGACTGATTATTCTCAGACCTCATAAGTTTACTGCTGGGAACTGTCTGACCCAAATAATTACAGCAGAGCAGGATAGATGGATAGATAGATAGATAGATACAAATTTGCAAAAGGAGAAGAACCTACTTTGTGGTAAAATCTTACAAGTTAGCGGAACTACGAAAGAACTCATTGGGTAATCAAACTGTAAATGCCACTTCAAAGAAGACTTGAGGGAAAGGTCTTGTTAAAGAAACTAGAAACTATAGTACCAATTAGTGCTCTGCTATGCCTAGTCTCTAGGCATAGTTTCAACCAGATGGAAAGCTAGTAATGCTTCCAAAAAATCCCTCCTATAGGTGAGGTTGTTCTTTGGTCTATTCAGAAAAAATGCACATTTCAGACTAACCGGCCAAGGGAGTTGATATCTGTTTATCAGTTGCTGTAGAATTTTGGGTRTTTTGAGCCCTTCAAGTTCCATTATTGGCTTATCTCCAAGAACAGTACCGAGAAACCGGGCTACATCATCAGTTAAGTGGTTTTGGTGGTTACGTTACATCTGAGGAGTAGGATAAAGTATGACAAGAATGACCAAATTCAAGTTCCAACTGCCAACTGAACCCAAGGAAACCATTATCCCTGTGTCTTCAAAACCTTCCAAAGTCGCCCACAGAAAAAGAAAAAAGAAAAAGTAAACGAGTCTGYGACGTAACTGTATCTGTGATTGCGTCTTCTTTACTCTTTCGTTCACTGATGGCAACTACGTTTTCGATTGATTTCAGCACCCCATATGCCATGGTTCCGTGTAAAAGGTATAATGGTGGCGGTCTTGCCAGTGATATTAACCCAAAGATTACGCGGCTTTTGTGGCAGACGATATATAATTAATAATGGAAAAAAAGGGAAGATCACAACTTTGACATTACAATGAATTGAAACCATAGAGGGAAATAGAGGAGGCGAAAACTTAGGTTATGAAATAATGATCTTATATACGTATCTGTAATGCTTATCACTGTTGGCCGTGATTGACCAGAAAAAGAAACAATGAGGTGGACACAAATTTACAGAGTCAACTTGTGTTTGCTAGTTGCTACCCTTATCCACAAAGTCAAGAATATGATTTTCTCGAATCTTCTTCATATACACAGAGACAACCAAAAAAAAAAAAAACCTTGGGGAGCTGTCTATAAGGTCTGATCATGAGTTCCGTATTTATCACTACAAAGGTCTAGGCTGCACTCTGCTCTGGTTGGCTTCAAGACCCGTCAGGAATATAAACAAGGACCTGAGTTTGTTAATGAGTTGCAGGATATCTTCCCTAAATGACCAGGTTGGGGAATTTAGGGCCCGGACAGAATTGAGGCAAACAAGAAGAGTACCACCCTCGTGCAGAAGCACCTGCATGTTTTAACCAGAAAAACACACCAATTTAGTTACAAGCCTGAAAATGACCAACCCCTGTAACAGAATGTTGTATCAAATGCCCTCAATAACTCTCAAAGGTGTAGTAGTTGTTCTGGTCATATGATTCACGGATAGAAGCATACCGTTAGCCACAGAGGGAGAAATCCCAAAACTGAAGTAAGAGAGGCCAACATTATGCTAGATAAGGCAAGGGCCACATTTTGCTTGACCTAAAAGTGCCAGCATGTTATTATTGTTAACAGATGCAAGGAACTGATGTATATTAGTAAAGGAAATAATTTAACAAAATACCAGGAAAGTCGTCTGTCGAGATTTAGCTATACAGAATGGGACACCTGAAATATTGTCCTGCAGTAACAGGACATCTGCAACAGCTATAGCAGTTGCACTGGCGCGATCAGCTAGCACAACACCCACAGTGGCAGCAGCTAGGGCCGGAGCATCATTAATACCATCACCCACCATAATCAGGCCTCCTCCTATGGAAAAAAATAAGGTAAAAAGGTAAAATGTTTTAGTGAAATAATTGTAATAGAGCCAGTAAAAAATATATGAGAATTTTCTGAGAGTATAACGAAAGCTGTATACAGATGCATGCATGGCCTAAGGAGCAAAGACCCTGTGACAATATCGGAGGAGTCAATATCTCATGCCAGTAAATGAAGAGATAATTGTATAGTTTGTTTTTATTAGAATAATCAAACAGAAGTTGTATATCTACGAGATTTACTGATGTCAAGTAACTGACATTAGTATTACCAAAGGGCACAGATGAGCTTATGCGAGATGATTCATATTTACTAGAATGAGCTTCAGTTTAAAGTTTCTATTCAATACAATACCACTGCATAGGCAACAGAACTTGAAGATAGGCCATGAAATTGCCTGAAAATCATACCTGTGTTTCTAGGTATATTAGTAACATGATAGAGCTTATCTTCAGGCTTTAAGCTGCAATGAACCTCGTTGATACCAACAGCATTAGCCACTCTCCATGCACTAGACTCGTGGTCACCAGTCAACATCATTACTCGGAGCTTTGCTTGATCTTGTAATTCCTGGATTACTTCCAAAGCTCCAGCCCGAGGCATATCTTCAAAATGGAAAAGAGTGACCTGTTACATGTCCCAATATCAATAGGAGCCAGAATCACAAAGAAAAATTAGGAATTGCAGGCCAAAAAAGTACGATGATCTCAGCATCATAATCCTTGTTCTTACTTCTACATGATTTTAGTATATCAGTGTGCACAGATGATAACCTGTTTCTCAAGTGTCTGTAGATATTTCAGGGTACCTAACCCTCTAGAAAGACCTGTTTCCCTTTTAACTGCAGAAATTTTGGTCCTTTCTTGCTTGTTCCTTTTTCACTTTCTTATTCTCTCCTCATCCACTGCTCACAAACTGCTGATCTTTTAGCTTTTGAATCTCTCTCTTACTCCTTTCCTTCAACCTATTCCACTTTTCTCTGCCAAATGTTCATTTCCTACACCATAGGAACTTATTGGCAGCACCTTTCCTGGATTTCTTTCTTCCATCTTCCACTACTTAATTTGGTTTAGTCGCCTCCTTTAGTAATTTCCAAAAGAGGATGAGACACGCCATGTTATYGAGGTGAAATTAGGTTGGCAATGAAGAGTTCTTATTCCGTGACATTTTCTGGTTAAACTTGAACCCATTTAAGGGAGGTTTAGAAGAAATATCTTAAGATCATTTTCTGGACAGGTAATGATTAAGTGACACCAAGTAATACCCAGTATTCAAATATGATGCCAAAGATCCATTTTATCACCAATCCGATTAAGATGATCACCTTCTTATTGTTGACAGAGAGAGCAGCTCGAATGAAATCACCTCGGTAAGATGAAGAGCTTATTGCCTCCTTAATTTTCTTCGATTCGTCTTCCGAATTGAAAAGTGAGGCAATGTACTCAACAGAACCAAGTGAAGCTTTCAAAGGTTGACCTGCTCCAAGCCTTGGCTATAGTAGATACAGAAATGACAAACATGAGACGCAAAATTTGGCATGGATACAGAAGTGACAAACAAGAGACAAAATTTGGCACTGGATGCAGAAATGACAAACATGAGACACAAAATGGTATTATCACAACAAAATTTTTTATCACCATCTTTAATATCTTTTGCCTACTTTACRTATAGCCTACACAAGTATTTTAATTAACTAAGAAGAAGAACGTAAAAGAAGCCAAATATATAGAAAAGATCAGACCAATTTGAGAAAAAGGTGCTTCAGGAAAATGATACTCAACTTTCTAAAGAAAGATATGATTACCAACAGTACAATGTGGACTGACCTTACAACTATGAGATGGATCTAGTTTGATTACTGCAGGAGGCCAGAATAGAAGACGTACAAAACTAGTGTGATGATTCTAGGGAACTGCTTTCAATAATTAATAATGGCAAGAGGTTCGTCTCCACAAAGGAAAATATTTACGTAGAAAGGGA
This sequence comes from Rhazya stricta, assembly GCA_001752375.1. Taxonomy (NCBI): domain Eukaryota; kingdom Viridiplantae; phylum Streptophyta; class Magnoliopsida; order Gentianales; family Apocynaceae; genus Rhazya; species Rhazya stricta. Next base: position 7,352,992 of record MEJB01000013.1, on the reverse strand, counting down.
TTCATAGACCATGGCATTGAAAACTTGAACTTACGCATTCCATTGTACCTTCTACAAGGGTACAAGTGTTTTATGCATTCGGTTTACAAAGACTGAGTCTATGCCAGTATTTTCCCGATATGTCATTCATTACCTAGGTTGAAAAGACAAAACCTAGTCACCCTATGACCTTCTCTCTTTTTGTTTGGTTAATAAAAGACATTACCTCAATGCTAGACAATGTCGCATATAGGCCTCTACCAGGTAAATTCTCAAAACTTTCAACAGAAACAGAAGGAAGATCTTTCCCAGCACTATGATCCACAACAGCTCTGCATCAGCAAACAACTATCACCTTTAGACAATAAAAAGTAAGCATCCATGGGATCAGCCCTTTGCAAAAGATGTACAGACCTAGAAACTTCCACAATAAACAAACTTCATGCACAACATACAAACTACAAACTCTTTTACTTCGATGATCATAATGTCAGTTCAATTGCATCACAGAAAAAAATGCATTATGCTCTGCTTTAGAGGTTTAGAACTAAAAACAAGTCACCAGTCAGTCAAAATTCATGGACTAATTCTATAATGACATAAATCTACGAGAGCAATCATGATATCAAGCAGCATCTTAAAGTACAAGTATGAAAGTAAACCAAAAAAAAGAAAAAAAAAATATATATATATATATATATTAAACTGGTCAAACAACCTTCCAATGGGGTGAGTAGTGCCCTTCTCCATGGCAGCAGCCACAGCAAGTGCTTCTTTTTCACAGCTAGGAACACAGCATGAAGCAAATTGTTTTTCACCATTGCTGAAATGTCCATGTATTGGTTCAATAGCTTTACATGTGAATTCTCCAGTGGTCAAGGTACCAGTTTTATCAAATGCAATAGTTTGGCAAGCAGCTAGAGCATCAAGGACATGGCCACCTTTCAGAAGTATTCCCTGGAAGTCAACTTAAATGCTGTCAAAGATTTTAGCTGCATATTATGAAATCCTGATTATCCTTTTTGTACTTCACTATGAATAAGAATATCTTCTTCGGTGCTTCCGCTATAACACAGCTATGCATGAATATCTCGAAAGTCTACTTCCTCTTAAATTGCATCCAGGTTGCAAATGAGAAACCCCAAAATTTATCATGAAAAATGGAAAATATCTACAAGGAATTCGTACTAAACATTCTGACACATTTACCTATACAAAACACATAATACAAAAATTCGGGATTATTAAGTCATGACTACACTAGATTGTTGATTCAGAATTGGTGCTTGGACTAAACACATTATTGCTACCCAAATGATGATAGCTTTTCAGACCACAACCTAGTAAAAAATTTGAGATTGGCAATTACCTTTTTTGCACAGGCACTGATTGCTGTGGCATAGGCCAGAGGAGCTACAGCTAATGCACATGGTGATGCAGCCACCATAAGGCCCAATGCCCGGTAAACTGATCCTCTGCAAACTACATGAATAAAGTATATTACTACGGATAAAGAGGAAGGCTGATCATTAAGTGTACCATGCTTACAATCATATTTTCCTTGTTTGTCCCAGAACGGATAAACATCAGCCAAATCTATTTGGTGGGACATAGCAATAAAATATTATGAGTTATAGTCACATATTCCAGGAGATATAAGGAAAATATGCATTTTGTCAAGCAGTTGAAGCCATTGAGAACCATGATTCGTGGTTAAATATGTTATTATCATTTAACCTGGGACTTCACACTTCTAAGCGGCCATTTTTCCTCCTAAGATGACGGCAACATCATGAAACAAGTTGTCTTTACTGTTTAAAGTTATTCCTCTACTATGGAGACTTCTTCAAAGAAATGATAATACTAAACTATATCAAAATCCATCATAAACCATCAGGGTCACCATCAAGCACTAGAGTAATATGCATGCAGACATTTCCTCTTATTTCTCCCTTCCTCTCTTCTGAATTATATACACTATAGCAAATGGGGTAAAGTAAAAGTGAAGAGTTGTTCAACCGAAACAAAAAGATAAAAATATGTAGACAACTGAATCATAATATGGAATGGAGAACCTCAGCTACCTGATGTGCTGAAGAACGGCCACTTGAAAACAAATGGTCCAATGAATGCAACGGCAATAGATAGAAGCATGACTGCTTTACTATAAATTTCACCAAACTTATCCAGCCACCTCTGGAGCTTTGGTTTGCTTAGGTGAGCTTCTTCAGTCAACTCAACAATCCTGCTAAGCATAGACTCTTTCCATGTTTTTTTTGCCTAAATGAAGAGTTGAAATCAGAATTGAAAAGAATGTGGGGTATTTCAGTCAATCCAAAGGGAATTAAGAGTCGCTAAATGAGATCAATGCAAACCGTTATCTTCATTGTAGACCACATTTTTAGTAAGAACTACCAAAAAGAATTACAATAGTAGTAGCTACCTGATACATGGAAAAACTATGTTGCAGACAGTCAGAATGCTCTGCAGTGAGGGCCTTAAAAAACTAAAGAGAAAAAGAAATACAAAAGCAGACAGAGAAAAAACTTGAGACAAAAGAAATACAGAAGTAGACGAAGAATAAAAGAGGCAAGTTTGAGATAGCTTCCAATGAAGCTTATTACCCAGAAGGAAGGTTACTTGCTACATTAACTATWTGGTTATGCAATCGCTTGGAGAAGAGAMTAAATATCGAAAGGTGAAAGTACTTACTCTAACTATCAGCATACCATCCAAGTTTCTTGCTCCACCAGGAATGCTGTCTCCAATGTTTCTTTCAATGGGTTTGACTTCCCCTGTCAAATGCTCAGTAGTAATTGTTGATCTACCTTGGAAAACTTCACAATCTACTGGAACGGACTGCTCATAATATCAGCCAGCATCAGGGAGAAGTCCCCATATTTGTTCAAAAGACCATACAACAGTGAAAAAGCAAAACTTTCAAGTCAACAAGGAATTTTGTGCAATTGTAGATTTTTCGCAGCAGAATGAGATCCAGAAAAGAAGCTGAGTTACAAAAAGGGCCCTTTCTGTTGAATTAATCAATCTTTAAAGTTAAATCCACCAACAAAAATAAGAATCCACTGCTGATGCATAAACGATCTGGGTTATGCACTGGTCTAGGTTAAAGTGAATTGCAAGCCAGGTGCTTTAAGACTTCATAATGATTGCAGAAAGTCCTGCAATCTATTGAGCTTGAGCAATTGCCTGCAAAGGCCTTGTGGATAGCAAGGAGCTAAACATACCAAGTTAAAAAACTTCATTTTTTTCTAGCCGATGTTTATGGTCATAGATTTTCCTATAAAACCTCTCTGATAAAGGAGAAGGAACAATTTGAGTCTTAATTCATTTACTTTTCTCTTCATGTTCCAAAGGCCAAAGGATTTTGCAACAAAAGATAAACAAAAATGATACACAAAATAATCAACACATGACTTGGAAAAGGTCAAACAAAAATTATTTGGAGCGATACTCAATTCTCATGAACTACATTGTCAAAGGAAACACTATACCCTGTCAAGCTGCAATAATAGGCACTGAGTTTCTTTATGTCAAGGCAACTTAAGAGGCTATACTGCTTCTTTACCAACGACTGACAATATGCCATGAAATTGCACACTATAAAATGGGGAAATTAATCAGATGAAACCAAGAMAACAAGATTTGCAAGTACAAACCTCACCAGCTTTGACCAATATATACGAACCAACTTCCAGATCATTCACTGGGATTTCGTGGTATGCTAAATCTGAGAAGTCAAGCAAGTTTCCATTTTTGCTATTTAACACAAGAGCAAATTCTGGATAATTTTCTTTCAACTCCTTTACATCAACCTTTGACTGACTGGTAAAATACTCTTCAGCTGCAGGATGACATGTATTAGCTACAGAAACCTAATATGTGTAACCAAGAACTGTTTCTACATAAGCTAGCAGAATACACATACCAATATGAGCCAAATTAAACATGGCGAGAAGCAAGCCTCCTTCCAAGAAGTTCCCCATGGAAACTGATGCAAAGGCTGCGAGAGCCATTAGTACGTGAATGTTAATCTTTCCCCCAGCAATATCCATTATAGCATCAAGTGATGCCGAGACCTGAAATTACAAATTTTGCTAGGTAACTATATCCCAGATACTTCACATCATCAACTGATGGCTGTTTGACCTTGTATAGTGACAAGTTAAAAAAGGATGGCAAGGATAATTGATGCATAAAAAGTCACAACTTCCTAAGTATTACAATTGAAAATGTTACAACAGAAAAAAGTTAGTTCATTCTGCTAGTTTAAGAAATACTCCATATACAAGAAAAATAGTCAAGTAAAATCTGAAATTTCAGGAAAATAAAATCTTTCATCAATTATAATGACTTTCTTACAAGGTCCTCCGTTTCCATTATATGCAATGTTAAATATTATGGTCTGATCCTTGAAATGATTTCGTAACCTGTCATTCAAGCCCCGGATTTTTGTAACACAATTTCCTGCATAATTCCGAGGGTTCTTAATAGCTCTATAACAAATTAGATATTTTCATTACCATGTTCTGACCCACAAGGTCCAAAAATATGATAAGATTGTTCTCTTTCAAGAAGGGAAAAAAGCAAAGGAAGGGCAAGAATGCTGCTTCAAATACTAGTCAATGGAACTGAGAGTGATTTTTTAAATATCTTAATTAATCAAAAATGATCGAAATGAGAAGGAAAACGGCATTACCCCGACTAGAGGAAAAGCAATAAGTGTAAAAACTTGCTGAAGCGGCTTCACAGCCGGCTTTGGGACCAAGTAAGGACAAGCCGCGGCAGCAACAAATAAAGCCGCAGAGAAGCAGCATAATTCCCAATGCTCCCTCAAGAGATTAGCCAGSTGGGTCCATTTAATAGCGTTCGCAAATTTCAGAAATGCTTCCTGAGATTTGGTCAGCTTGAAATTGCATTCTCCATCACCATGACCGTGATGGTGGTGATGATGATGGTGGTGGTGGTGGTTATGGTGGTGGTCATGCTGATTTTGGGAGTGGGTAGATTTTGCAAGGCAATTGATCGAAGTTATACAATTAAGGTTGCGAAGAGAGACTAAAGAGTGCCTGGTGTCGGGTTTGAGAATTTTCGAAGAAACGAACAAACTTTGAGGGTTGACTTTGATTCTCCTTGTGGTTCTATGGCTCGAGGAGTTGAATTTGTTGAAACTGATGTTTGGAAGATAGAGCGCTTCCATGTTCGAATATGATAGAGGAGCCATCCGTAGCCAAAATCTACAGCCCCTTTACAGTTGAGGGGCTCATAATCAGGGCAGTGATTCAAGAAACGACGAACAACGAAAAAGAAACATTGAAGAAGAAGAACGAACTCAGTTACACGGAGGAGACTGGAGGGTGAAATGGGCATAGATACGGGTTTTGTATGTACTACTTTTTCTTCTTTTTCTTTGCTCTTGGGGCCGGGGATTGGCGGGTGGGGGACGGGTGCGATTACTTTTTGCTGGATGTGGCTCTGCTTATAACATCTGCACCACATCATGTGCTCATCAGGGTCTCAACCTGCTCTCTAGTTATTTAATTTCTTCTAGAATAASCTTCATACTTTCTTATATTCAGATATATAATTCGTAATTGAATAGAATGTTTCAATATTTCAGGAATATGTTACTCATAATTAAATTGATTGTATTATATTTCACCCCATTACTAAAAAGAGGGGAAAAAAATTGAATATCACTAATAGTAAAAAAAAGAAAAAAGAAATTGAAAATTGTTAATTAGTCAATCTTGATTTTCATATAGTTTCTTTCTTTTGGTCCTTTAACAGCAGCGGCTCTCGACATTGGCATCTTATCTGGAGGTAGATGGATGAACACATTATACACCAAATTGATTCAAATAAGAACACAGTTTGACTAAAGCATCAAGAGCACATTGATAAGATATTGAATCTATATCTGATCATCGGTAACTGAATAACTATCGATGGAGCAGGAGGCTCAAACTATCGGGCTACGCTCTCAGATCAAATAAATGGATGATCCGATCATGTCTGTTATTATAGTATTAATTAAATAACAATAAGAAAGATTAAAGAATACTCGACAATCTATTGTTACAACAATTGGTTGATTGTCAGTGCAGATACTGCAGCCTTTGGTAAGAAGAATCAGTTGCTCATTCAATTATCTTTGCCTTTACTCCCTCCTTCGTAAACTTTCGTGCTGTCATAAGCTGAAAGAAAGAAAGACCCCTGATTTTTCTGCAGAAACCTGCACCACATAATTAAATATTAACATATAGGAGAGAAGAAAAAGGAAAATGTAAAACCTGCCATAGTCAAAGAGATATAAGAATCACATCCAACTCCTGTTAAAACATCAGTAACACTGAATATTTTGATGTATACAAGTTAATCTTGTACTTTTGTTATTTTAAAAAAATAATCTTATATTATGGTTTAAAAGCAGGTGGTTGCCATTATTATGAACAAAATGTTTAAATTATCTTTCACGAGGCCGCAAGTAAAAGAAAGAAAACTAACACAATAAGCAATATACTTTAAAAAGTCAAGTAGTTTCTGCTGCAGTCGGATCAGCGCCTCCTCTTCAATTTTCACATACGCCAATAACTCGGGCAATTTTACTGCAAAGACCRGCAAATATATGAAATCCAGACAAGAATTTTTAACTTAGGCCGGCAAATTGTGGTAAGCAGAAAGACTGAGCTTACCAAAGAGGCGCAGTAGATGTTCAGCACCATATACATTGGATGGGGAGATGCTTTCTGAAATTTCATCATGATATTGTTGGCGCTCCTTTTTGTATAAAAGAATAGTGGGTAATGCCTTGTCAAAGTAACATCGTAGTCCATTTAGGATCTCTCCAACTGAATCAGTCATCCTGGATCCACATGAAACATCATAAGGGAGATAACATGATAAAGGAAACCCATGGATAAAGGAAACACCAATAACAGTATAAAGTGTGATCAAAAAAGGGATGGAACATGCTCTATGATGTATTAAAGAATGAACCATCCTTGGGTTGCCTCGTGGATGAGTTTTATGCCTGATGGTCTGCCAAAAAAGAATTCAAAAAACTTTGCAACAATTTCTAGCAATGTAACTCAAGAACCAAATTGAATAGATTTGACCTCCCAAGTCCTCAAATGCAAAATATGATCTTTTAAATTGAGATGATCTCCAACATTGTAATCCACTCGCAATATTAAGTAGTCAGATTAAAGCAGAGGTGGTGCACATAAAATATTCCACAGGTGCAAAGAAATTCCAAAAACCAATTAACTATAAGATTAATGATGGAAACGGGAAGTTCAAAGTTCATACAAACTCAGAGCTGCAGAAGACAAACTTACATGCCATCCTTTTTTGACCTGTACTCGAGGTACTTTGTCAATACATCATCAACAGTGGGAGACCGTGGAAGTTTTACAAGCTGCAAAGTAGAGAACAATGAGTCAACCTTTAAAAGCTGATCCACACCACATGCAACACAATATATCAAGAGGCAAACAAAAATGACAGAAAAGTCTATAATCTAATTTATTTCTTCATGCCCAACTAACTCTTCAGATTAAAAGGTAGAATATATGCAGGGAACTTAAAGTCAGCAGTGGAACTGGAGTCATTTATAAAATAGGCAATCACAGTCAAACACCAAATTAAATAGTCACTTCAATTGTCTGCATAAATGTCATGGTTGAAATTCTATGAGAGGAAAGGCAACAGTAGAAACCTTATTTTGCTGAGTGATAAGTTCCCAATCATCAACCAGCTGCTTCTTCAAAGCAGATGGAATTTGAATCTTGATGAGTTTTCCAGGAGAAATATTGCCCTTCTACAACAGAAGAAAAACCTCAAACTTCCATCGATGCCAAAGACAGTTCCCTGAAGGAATTTCATCGAGGAAACTAACCCAACAAAAAGTTACTAGCAAAAATCCACCAACCACCAGCTACCCCCAAGAAAAGAAAAAAGAAAAGAAAAAAAATCAACAAATAGAAATGGTTCTTTAGACGGCTTCAAACATCATCAGGTCAAGCCCACTGTCTAGAAGGAAGAATACATGTTATTCCATCTTCCTGTGATGTACATCAGCTAGATGATTTGCATATTGGACCAGTACCTTAAGGACAGTTTGAAAAGAATAGATTTCACCCTTTAAACCCTTTTAAAATGTTTTAAATTATTAGGACAAAAAAACAGCCAAGGAACGGCATCTGCAATTGCAGGTTTGATTTCTCGACTAAGATCAAATCGAGCACTACAACCTGTGGTAAGCATTTCACAATTAGTGCAGTCAATGCAGTGAAATTTTTATAGTAGAAATATAGCATATGACTAGATACAAAGAGAGAACTCCATTATCCCATATGAAACAGAGCAGACCTCAGTACCCGAGTCAGCCTTTCGCTTTTTCCCCTTGGATGCTGCAACACAAGAAAAAACAGAGAAAAATKAAATAAGTTTCTTCTGAACATATATTTACATATCCAAAGTTTGCCAAAGTACACCTGCAGTTTTCTTGTGAAGTTGAAAATAAAAAATTCATGTAAAATAAACAAGACTACTAAACATAAATTTATTGGTAATTTGGTATGCCTCAATATGCATTATGAAACTGCAAATGGCACTAATATGACTCAAAGCCCACAAGGCTATGATTAGGATATTTCAAATTCATTACAACATTATTACCAGCTGAATATAGCCTTCTGAAACAAATGCTACCAACGGATAATTCACTTGATGGAGATCTCTGTTTGAAAAATCTCTACAGAAGCATAATGATTAGATTCCCCTTAGCCCTTTAGGAAACCATTAAAACACCAAAAGATCTGCACGTTTTCTGTTTTGTTTGTTCGCTCAAATGCAAAAGTTGTWTGAAAGCAAGAAAAGCTCAGAAAAGAAGACAATGCCAAAGATTGAGAAAAGCAGGTGTTGCAAGAAATCCAACAAAGAATAATGATAATGTGTCCGCACGACAGTATACATGGGACTACCAAATGCTGAGACAATCAAGCACTTCAGTGCTTAGAGCTCCAGCCAGTAAACTGGTCCAAGAAATTTCTTGAACCAGAGTTATCGACTTCATTTGAAAACAAATAAATCAATCAAAATGAAGATAAAGATGAACTTAGATACTAATATTAAGTGGCTCTTCTCAATCCATATGACTTCAAGCAACTGTCACAGCACTGGGTGATGCAGGAAGTATGATGCTTTCACTCTGAAATTTGATAAATATATTAACTAATGATCTATTAACTGCTTCAATTTGTCAATTATCTATTTTTTTTGTTTTTCACTTTAACGATCTCGGTGCTATTCCAGAAGCACTATATACAGGATACACCAATAATAGTTCACATCACCAAATGAATTAAAGAAAAATGAAACCAAAGCATGCACTAAAAAGGAAAAGGGAGATTAATATGTTTGAGAGACAAGTAGTTTATGTATCAGAACAAGAAGCCAACAAGATATGATGCATGTGTTACCTATGTTCTTCACTTCATCCTTATCCATCTTAGCATCTGCTGATTCCACAAAGAAATAGCAACAGAGAGAGACCATAAGAAACCCAATATTGATATCAGAATTTCAAATATAACCCTATTGCCGTTTCACCATACAAAAGACAAACTAGAAATCTTTCCGCGAGTATGTAAAATCAACGAGAAGCTAAGATCTCCAAAACTGAAAAGCAAATATATGTAAACTTAACATGTAGCTACACCAGACTCAAAGAAAACCAAGCACACTGCATAATATGGCTCGCATTGTAAAATCCTTGATTGCTTTTTAAAGCATAATGGTGGAAAGAAAGTAAACCAGCACTGCTGCTATTGACTAGCACACTACTCAATAGTAAACCAGCTACCAACTATGTACATCATTTTATGCGTGTGAGAAATGAGAATGATTGTAGGCACAGACAATCACACAAAAGCACACACCTAATGTATGGATTTTCTGAACAATTTGTGGAATACTAGTGCATACCAGCAGAGCTTTTTGGTTTTGTTTGGGTTGAACGCCCTGATTTTGTACTCTTGTCAACTCCCTGTTTCTTGTCGAGATCTTGCTGCTTCAAGATATTTTCTTCATTGTATTTCATTAAGCGCCCTGCATCCACCCATTCATCCCAGCTGTCGACAAGATAATCAGACTTCATGAACTAATTATTGTGCATCTCATTCATGATTAACTCCATTCTACACATCCTGGAAAGTTCCACAGATCTTCCCTTGTCCTTATCATAGATAAAAGTGCAACTTGATATGATTTCAGACTTTTCATTCCCCCAACATACTGTGTGAGAAACATTTTAAACAAGCATGCAGGATCCTTTCTATATGATATAGCAGTTAAAAAATGTTGGATGTACTTGGCACATGTTGAGACACCTAACAATACTTGTAATAGAGTCTAAATTAACTTGTAATTTTTCTTTCATTTTGCTTCAGTTGACCTATAATTTGCCAGCGACTCATTGCAGAGTTAGCCAGTTTGAATAAAATCCACTTATGTAACACCCAATAGGACTAATGATTTGATTCTCCAACTTGGGAAATCAAACCGGTTATCTAATTACAGCTTGTTCACATAAATAATTTTTTATTCTTCCTTTCCTAATTGTTCATTTCATGTTCTTCTATCTATAAGACTTTGCCCGACATTCTTAGATAACATAACATGAATCAGAATCCATATCAACCTATATCTCGCTAAAGTCAAGTCACGACATGGAAAAGGATACCACAGAAGAGGAGAAGAGTGGGTCACTGTGGGACCCCAAACCACGCCAGATGGGGGAAATGGGCAAATAGAATGGACGAGCTTTTTATTGAAGTACTATTTTATCAGTTCCGAATTTCTGAAGTCAAGAATTCTTTAAAACACTGGCAAAGCACACTTACTTCTTATTCCAACCCTGCAAATCAGAAAACAGCATGGTTAGCCATGCCACTATATAGGGAATAGAATAGAATAGGGAAATATAAGAGGCAATGAATGCCGAAGAACTGTTGTCACGAAAGCTGAACATGACACGTGCAAAGAGGAAGTGGGTACATAACAAAACTCACAAACCAGACTTACAAGGTAATGAACAAAGTATCTCCATTGATTCTTCCTGAATTCTGCTTTTTGAACCTTACAGATCAAAGAATAAGGCTTTGTCAGATTACATAACCCTTAGAATACTGAAAATGCATTAAGCTAAATGTAAGTATACATAGTCGTAAAGATATGAAGGAGGAGAAGAAGTTCAAAGCAAAATCAATTATATCGTTCTCATACATTCATAAGAATAGCTTTTAACTGCTTGGCGCACTTTTAACGAGCTGGCAAACAGAGAATCCAAAAACAACATTAACTAATTTGGAGAATTGACGAATTTTCTACCGGTTCGTCCAATTACGGAAACCGTTATCTAATTATGGTGACACTAAAATATAAACCCTAACAATAAATATCCATTAGAAACGTATAGAAGGGAGGTACAATGAAAGCATGCCTTGGCTTCGTAGATTTTTGGGCCATGGAAGGCAAGGACCTTCTCGCCTTCGTCAAAGAAAGTGGAATTGGACTCTGGGACGCCGCCGGAGGAATTTTCGCTGTCGGTAGCAGAGTCGTCCTTCGAACTTACCATCTGGTTTTCCTTTCTGTGGTTTCCTACCTTCAGATTTCCTAATGTCTACAACAAACAGAGTTTATACTTTTTACTTCTCTAGAGAAAGAAAGAGAAAATACTGTCGGAAAATATCCTCCTCTTTCTTGGAGGGTAACTTCCCGAGGGATAGGTTCCGGATGTAAGTGATGCGGAGGCGTAGCGTGGTGGATTTGGTTACGTTTCCCACTTCTTGCTCCGTTCAAATTTTGCCATCGGTGGGCTTTTAAGCCCGCATCACGTGCGCGGCTGGGTGCCTGCAGTTTTGGAAGTTTCTCTCTAAACCCGACCCAGCTCGACTTCGGGTTTGGACTATAATCTTTGTTTTTTAATCAAAATTTGAAGTATTGAAATACAGCGAAAAAATCTACATATGTTTTCTAATGTTTGGGCCAATCTGATACTAATTTTAAAGTATGTGGGTTAGCATCAAGTCATGCAACATTTATCATTCTTAAATAAATAACTTTAAGCTCTAATCTTTATTATTTCTATTTGTCAATTATACTATTTTTACTTGTCAATTACTAGTATGAATTAATATTCATTGCATGTTATTTTATGAAATGATAAGCTCAAAATAATATTTAAATATAAATGAGYTTTTCTTGATTTGATGTTGAGATTTTTAAAAAAATATGCATTAACATAAAATTTTGATGCGGAAGTTTAGTTATAGATTCTCAAGGGTTCGTCCAAGTTCAAACACTTGTGAATACATACACTTATAGAAATCATTTAAACCATATATGAATAAGCTCAAAGATTTATGTAATGTGAAAGAARAGAATGTCAATTTAACTAATTATTTTAATTTTGTAGACATGCACAATATATACCTAACTTTTTATCAAATTTAAAATATTAAAAAATAAAAATTAGAACTAAAGCAAGATTATTATTGAAAAAATTAAAGTTGGGTAACATAAAAGTGGCAAGAAATTATTTTACATCATATAATATTTTAATATATTATAAATAGATTTATAAGTTATAAATTATAGATTATTGATAATTTATTTTTAATGGATATAAAATCATCTAATTCAATTTAATATCTCATCTACTTGGCAACCATACTACCTCATACTTGTCAATTATAATTCGTTTTTAATAGATATAAAATCATGCAATTCTAATTTAATATTTTATCTTCGTGAATGTGATATTTATGAAATGAATTTCTTCATGTGAATTATTTACGATTAGAAAATATATATTTTTAAAAAAATCAATTACTTATTCAATTTTTAGATTACTTTGACTTRAAACTTTAGATTTATCAAATGAGGTAGAATAGAAAACAAATAAAAACCTTAACGAGAACTTAACTTTTTGATGGCTCGTGGGAAAAAAAAAAAAAATAGAGAGAAAAGCTTAAACAAAGACGTAGAATTTCACTCACATTTTATAAAATACATTGGTTCATATTCCACAAACAATTGTTTCATCAAATGACCACGTTTTCTGTGTCTATGCATTATCTACATAGGCAAAAGAAATGGACAAGACATTCGACTTCGATTAGCCGATTACCTTGACCAGATCAGGAGAAGAATGTGTTTGGGAGAGAACAGAAGAATTCTCCCGGATCATCGTATAGTTCCAAAAGCGGTAAATATACATGGGGTGTTCTTGTGTCTTAAACACAAAAGCGGCTGTGCGAGSTGATTGAATATGTAAGACAGCAAATACCATCAGATTTGGCGAATCCAGTATTCTTTGAGCTTGATTCTTTCCCATGGTTTTTATATACCAAGCACGATTTTTACATGTCAAAGCCGCTTAACAAAAGATCACTTTTACCTTGATTTTGCAGTCGTAGTACAGTGATATATATAGATCGATCGAATCGAATTCCTCAATATCATATAGACTAAATCTATGTTTAGAGACATTAGAGAAGGAAAAGAATGAAATGTAATAYTATACTTCTCTTTTACAGAGCTATAGTGAAAAGAATTGGTAGATGGAAGCTGTAGTTACAGAGTTGCTGGAGAACTAGGGAATGTTAAATACTGCTGCTAGCTAGTTATGTACTAGTAATTAAAGAATATGAAGAACGAAATAATCATGGAATGTCTGCAAACGGATGCCGATTGCATGAATCATGAGTCAATGGTGCGTCCCAGCGACAGAGCTGTGGCCGGCTCCTGGGCTTGGACCAGAATCTTTGATTCCTCCAAGTGTTTCCGCTTCTGTGTATTTGTCTCCGTCAGTATGGTTGGGACCATCCTTGATTCCTCCTAATGTCTTGGGGTCTGTGAACTTCTTGTTGTCACCTGGTTTTTGGTCAGATTTCTTCATTCCTCCTAATGTTTCTGCATCAGTGTACTCGTGTCCAGCACCGGGGCTCGGACCAGAATTCTTAATTCCTCCAAGTGTTTTGGCATCTGCGTACCCATGGTTATCACCGGGGCTCGGACCGGAGTTCTTAATTCCTCCAAGTGTTTCTGCATCAGTGTACTTGTGTCCAGCACCAGGGCTCGGACCAGAATTCTTAATTCCTCCAAGTGCTTTGGCATCTGTGTACTTATGTCCTACGCCAGGACTCGGCCCGGCCTTGACAGCACCGAAGGAAATCCAGTATGAAGAACTGCCAATGTCTCCAGTGGCTGCGCTCTGAAGTTTCATGAGGATGGTACTTCTGAGAGGCCGAGCTTCAGCAGCAAACAAAACAGAGACAAATAACAGAATCCCGAAAAGGGAACGGAACGATTTGAGTTCTGTAGCCATTACCAAAGCTTCAAAGGGATTTTCAGGAACTAGCAATATTACAGGAACTCGAACTGGAAGTTAGCTGATATTTTTTTGGTACGCATTGAAGATCATGTAAGCCGGCCAATTTATAGCGTTGTTCCTTAGTAGGGAGCCAATTACTTGACTTTTGGAATGGAGGCTTTCAAAATTTCAAACCAACGTGAGAATTGAACGAATTTATGCTGTAGGAACTAACGAAGGAGGTTCTTGATTTTAGAAAATGAAAAATTAGAGATTGCGAGTCTAAGTTGTGTGGCATATTATTCTCATTCATAAGTTTTACTGGCTGCCTATGTTGTGGCTTATGAGTGGTTAGTCTAATTCTATTTTCCTCTTCCGGGACCGAAGACCATGCAATGCTTTGTAGTCAAGCTCTCTCTGCTTCTGTTTATGGGTGTGACGTGCCACAGGTTGGCTAATTCTTTGCCAAGTTCTGGGCGCCTTGTGCGGCAACAGGTCAACCACAAACAAGTGTAACCATAGTATTGAGCCAAATCAACAAACTTGCTGATACGTGCAGCCGAAGTTCTTCATTGCAGCTGCCACTCCAGTCGGAGCATATTTGCTGCTTCCAGGATTTGGTCTCTCTTATTCAGTTCCAAAGCCGGCTTGTAGAGCTGCTTTTGACTTTCTTTTATTTTATTAAATATTTTTTTCTAATTCGTATTCAAATTTGATTGAAGTTATGACTTTTTTTTAAAATTATTTAATAAGAGTAAGTTTTGATATAAGGTTAAACTTAAAGCTAGTAAGTTTTGATATAAGGTTAAACTTAAAGCTTTTTTATAATGATTATCTATGAAATGTCCCTTTAACTTAATATTTCACCCATCGAATAAATTTATATTCATAATTTTTAAAAATATATAAAATTTAAGTATATGTATTTCACTGAGTTAGTATTAATCCAACGTAGTTCAAGTTCATGAAAAGAATACATAGAGATGAATGTGAACTATTAAGAAGGACAATTACTTGCAATATTGATAATTTGAAATAAGAGAAGCAAAATGCTGTTGACCCTTGTGGGTTGCCATTTTGGACGTGGAACATTATTCTTCCAAAATCAAATGCGCCCACCGTGGGGCTCGAACCCACGACCACAAGGTTAAGAGCCTTGCGCTCTACCGACTGAGCTAGACGGGCTTGATAATGCTTCTGCTCCGAGGSTGGCCTCATTTAAAGCATTTTATTTTCAGACCCAGCTTTGGCATTTACCAGGCAAAACAACTTCGTAATTTTACCCGAATGAGGTCAATGTAATTCAATTGTTTCTGTAGCCATTACCTCTCCGTAAACCTCAAGAATTCTCCCTCCACCCAAAAAAGGAAAAGCAAGAAAATGCTAGGAGAAATTTTACTCCAATGAAATAAATACRATTCAATTATTTTTATYATAAATTTCACGAATTCTCCTTTCGTCCGAGAAAGCAAAAAGAAGAATTTGCTACGATAAAATTGACCTGAATGAGGTAAATAGGATTTAGTTGTTTGGATCATYGGGACATCTCATGGAGCCGTCCACCGACCAATTRTAAATGCAAAAAACCTAAGAAAATTTGCAGTTCAAGAAGGCACGTTTGCGGATCAAGCATGTTCCAATTCCGACCAGTTAGATTAGAATCTTGCTTTTACAACACTTTTCCATTAGAAGAAACAGAGTAGACTTGGGATTCAAAACCAAAAACTCATGATAATCAAGTAAGAAAGACATTAGCAGGTTTTGATTTTCATGCTTTTATTAATGGTGCATTTGGATTAGGTTTTAAAATGAAAATTTTTTCCCTTTTGAACTAAAATCTTATTTATTTTACTTTTTTAAATAAAAATAGAAATTTAATTTATTTTGGATTCTTATTTAYTTTAGTTTCCAAAGAAATAGAATTTTGAAATAAAAAAATATGTACGAAAAAAATTAAATAAGGAATTTGAAAAATTAATACTCGAGTAAAACGCAAAGATTATTTATGTATTTGACCAATACGACTTTTATACTGATAAATATTCGAGTATCATCCTAACATATACACGTATGCAAGCAAAAATATTGAATTTAGCAGATGAATACTCGGATATTAAAATAAAATTAATTGAATTTTGATGGACGAATATCGGGTATTAGCCCAAGAATATCCGAGTATTCAAGTTCTTAAAGTGATTTTGATCTATCTCGATTCGTTGTTTAAGAAAATGTTTGTTTATCATCTTTGAAAAAATTCTAATTCAAAAGAGTTATCAAAACAAAAACTTTTTTATTTYTCTAATCCAAATGACTTTTTAGAACAAAAATTTTTTCATTTTAATCACAAATTTAAATTTTATYACAGAGCATTGTCATCCTGGAATCCCATAAGAAAATCCAGTTGTTGCCCACTTTGTGTTCTATGTGTAGGAGGAGATACAAAAGAACAAGTAACAAGGTGGAAAGACAATCGAGTAATGAATATGAATGAATTTAAGGCGTGTAAATTACTTCTCTTCGAGCCTTCATTATTTTCGCTACTTGCTAATCCAACATTAATTGGAAAATACTTTTAGAATACAATATATTATTAAATACAACTAAATAGTAAGTTTTTGGATTGTACGCGCACAAGAATAAGAYTATAAAGTTAATAGGAAATCTRYCCACAATYGGCTCTGTATAAGCTATGATTGATGGATAGAAATGCATAGCGAAACATGTGTTAGAAAATCTCAACCCCACAATCACAACATATAYAGATATAGATAATGATATATTGAAGGGATAGACGGTGATTATCAATTCAAGTTAAGTTTAAAAGAAAATAACTTTTAACGTAAATAAAATAAAAAAATTTTTTTTTCCAAGAATTTCCTTTCGAGCATTTTCTTTCTTATTGTTTTAGTTATCATCCGTGCTCACTTAAGGATGAGTGGCCATTCCAATTGAGCTCCATGTGAAACACAGATAATTCAGCAAACAACAAATATGGTGTCTGCCTGAGTGAACTTCATGTAAAGACACGATAATTTAACAAAGTAACTTGATCTTAAAACCTTTACAAATTATATTACAAAATAATTTTCAAAACTTTAGCAATGGAAATTGACGGTGATTTCTAGGCAACATATGTTTGTGCGTGTGTATCATACATTTGACATTTGACTGATTGGAAGAATTCCTCTCATCTCAAAATTATGGCATCTGAATTCTGCAGTCCATCTTAGGAAGATTGGTCTCCGGTCACGTGCAGTGGCTACAAGAAGAAGAATATTAGGAAGATTTTTGCACTGAAACTATGGTCCCAAATGATACTCAGATATCAACACCAACCATCAACATTTTGACTGCTCATTTTCCACGGTTTCTCATTTTTTTAAATTCCTCCACAATTTATAATTTGATAGCTTATTGGGCTATCCATTTTTGTCGGCCTACAGAGGAGACACATGAAGATACTCTGCAAAATCTCAACTTGGAAACTAGGGTCTTTTACTGTTTCCGGGAGGATGTCTGAGTGCTTGTAGCTTTCGTATCGTTAAAGAAATGGATCTCTCCGACGAGGATATCTTTATTTGGATATTGTAGTTTAAACTTTAAAATGAAAATCTAGTGCAGGAAATGCAAAGAAAGAAAACCTCCATTTCCATGGAGAAAGAGGAAAACAAGAAGGGAATGTCGATTGTCAAGATGAGTTTAAATTACCAAAGAACAACTTCCGCATTCTGAGAAAACACAGATGTCTGTTTAATGTATCTAAGATTCGATTGAGAATATGATCTTGAAGAGCCCAAAAAACATGCAGTTGCAACCCTCTTAAGTCAAGTATCAAGATTCACAGGAGAACGACCGCCCAAATGTGAAAGTATATTGCAATATTCAATCTCATCACCAACCGAAATATTCGACAAGGTCCCACCCCAAAAAGTTGTTTACCGTCCGAACCAATTCTTATATAAAGTTGATTAGCTTAGACCATTGAGAACCAAGAAGTATACAGACGACTCTGAGATTTACAATCAGGTTTCATATTCGTCCAAGTCAAGAAAAAATGAGAGGTTTGTGCTTACTAGTGATTCTTGTAGTGGTTCTGCTATACAGACATCCATGTCTTGCTGATTCTAGAAGTCTTCTTTCGGCTTCTGCTACAGAGAATGACATTGTGAGTCCCGAATCCAGAAATCCGTCTAAACCTGCTAAGCCATTGTCATCTTCTTATCAGAGGCATAGCAGTACAAGTGGTCATTTTCACCCAAAAACCCAGATGTATGCCCTAGGCTCTGGCCCCGATGGAAAGGGCATTGGGCATAAGTAACTAGTTGAATTCACTTTCATGTCTGTTTCATTTCTTGAGCCCTGCATCAGCACTTTGAACCATGCCAAAGCATGTAAATTCCAAAGAGCAAAGGATTGTGTCCTAGTGAAACTCGACTGGGATAATGTAGACTCTGTTTCATACTGTTTTCAGTATGTAGTTACTATGCAATATATCAGTCATCAGCAGAGTTGACGATCGAGAGGGCATATTACAGACTGCAACGCATATTGTACAAACAACCATTGTCTTTGTACTTCAGTTTTTCCTTTGTAGAGAACTGTTAACACTCATTTCTTTGTAATACTAAAGATTTTGTACTTTCTTTATCTCCAGAAAGAACTTCTCTCAGTSATTGTGTCAAATGAATTGATTAGCAAGCAGAACCCTGAAAGACTAGGTATTCAAAAACGATATGGGATCAAGTACAAACAGCTCGTAATCTAATGTCTGGACCTGATAAATGATCATCAAGTATCTTGCTTTCAGAAGAGACATTAGAAAGTTTTTAACTTTAAYTATAGAACACTAGAATCATGCTAAGCAATTTTACAGTATCACAAGTACGCTATAATGGGAGATTATCCAGAACCTGAAAGCAGGTGAGCAAATGGCAATAGTAAGTAGGTATACAACTGATACAACAATAAGTAATTTTAGCTTGCTTAGTTTTACATTTCAGGATGCAATGGAACTCACTGAAAATAAACCTTTTTGAAGTTGAAGTTCATCTAGCTTCATCAATCCTCAACTGGGAGAACACTTACACTAGCATTCGTGCGACTTGAACCAGAATACTCAATCAAGGGCGTTTCCACTTCTGCACTCAAGGGAAAGCTATGAGAAGGTAAGCGATGGATTACAGGCAGCTGCAAGCCGCACGAAACATCTGTTGTGCTGTCTTCATGCGGTCGTCTGGGCACTGCAGTCTGTTGAAGCTGCAGTGCATATTCTAAGTCCCATAACACATCAACCATATTGGGCCTATCAACCCCATAATCTTGTAAACACTTCTCCACTGTTTCCCCAAATTTTCTGAGTGAATTTGGATTAATCTTATCGACAAGCAAAGGGTCAATAAGTTTTTCTAATTCTCCTTCTACTATACAAGACATTCCCCAGTCAGCCAGGTTTACTTGTTCCCCGGGAAGCAAATTTTCGATGGCTGCCCTTGCACACAGCACTTCGAGAAGCACAACCCCAAAAGAGTAAACATCAGATTTTTTAGTCAATTGATTGCTTTTAAAGTACTCAGGATCAAGATAACCAAAACTGCCTTTAACCTCTGTACTTATATGGCTTTGATCAAGATGACCTGATATTGAAATGCCAAAATCAGCAACTTTAGCCACATAATGGTCATCAAGCAGAATGTTAGTGGACTTGATATCTCTGTGAATAATTGGCCCATTTAGACCTGAATGAAGGTAGTGTAGACCTTTAGCAGCATCAATGCAAAGTTGAAGCCGTTTTTCCCAAGACAAACTCCCCTGTGAAGTTGGTTTTCGAGATTCTCCCTTGAAATTGTATAGATGCTCTCTTAAAGTCCCCTTTTCCATGAACTCATAAACTAGTACCATCTCTGATCTCTCGTAACAGTACCCAATCAAGGAAACTAGATGACGATGGCGGATTTTAGATAAGAGCAGTATCTCTGTTTGAAATTCCTGAAGGCCCTGCACTCGTCCTGGCTCACTTCTCTTAACAGCTACTTTAGTACCATTTCCAAGAATTCCTTTATAGACTTTGCCAAAGCCTCCTTCACCGATAATCAGTTTCTCATCAAAGTTATTAGTTGCAAAGAGAATGTCAGCAAAAGGTATCTTTAATCCGAGATTTCGAACCTGAATTGGGGAGCCATGGTCATTATTTTGGATAGTCCTTCCATGTGCATTGTCCCCAAAAAACGGCAGTACTGGGCCTTCGAAAGTCTCAACAGATTTTGCTTTCCTCCTTTTGAAAACAAAGAAGAAGAAAACCAATGAGATTATGGCAAAGACTGAACCTCCAAGCACTGGACCAATGATGATTAATAAATTTCTTTTTCCATCACTTCCATTTGGAATTGAGTATGCATCTATCAGCTTCATAATCTCTAGTCCATTCAAAAAGGCTGTCTGGTTAGGAGAATCTGGCCGACGCCCGATAGAGATGTTCATAAAACCAGAGTCGTCCGAATCAATTACAAAATCTTTGAAGAAGGGAACTGCCCACGTGACCCTCTCAATGTCACTCGTATCAATCGGTTGGCTGAAGCTGCCGTAGATGTAGAAATTGAATTTGGTTGTCGTGCCCAAGGCTGAACTGACAACGTCGCAGAAGTGCGCTCGGATTAAGAATCTGTCATTTTTACTTACATCGAAACGCCATGATATGTTGACGACATTGCCTTCGTTCCTGGTGTTCAGAACTTTGGCCGTTTTGTATACAGAGTCGGGGGCATCATTCTCGGTTGCCCATCCAGGCATGTAGTTTGGTCGTGCACTACGGAATGGACTATTCATTGCCGCATGCGGAAGCAATAAATAAACATCATCAGGAACCCAATTTCTAGGCAAAGTATCATTATCAGGGGTAATCRTAGGTCCTCCTACATTGATCCTATGAATTACATGCAGCACATTGGACAACAAGCCATTGTAATCGCTACTGTATCCTATATGAGGAGCAGAATCAGGAATGAGCAACCTAGGACTACTCGGAGTAATAACTGCTTCTATTGCACTGATAAACGCCAAAGATGATGGCCCTGAAGGAATAAAGCAAAGTTTGAACTTTCCCTGATTGATTGTGAGCAAGAACTCTTCAACCAAGGTTGAATTGCCACTACTACTAACGCTGAAGTCTGACAAAAGTGAATACCCAGAAGCCGAAACGTTGAATTTAGCATCAGAGAGATTGTCTTGAGAAGCAAAAGCTGAGAAATGGAGACGTACCATGTAACTGCCATTTTGAACTATGTCAAATTCGTACCAAGATTGTTGTCTGAAAATTCTTGCTGTATCGTAGAGAGAAGAGGAGTCTCTTGACGAATTTTGGTTCTTGAGAATACTGCTTCGGGCGGTGGAAAAGGTGACGGTGCTGGAATTGGAGTCCCCGACAAAAGTCCGCCCGCCGTTGGTGACGCTTGAGGCTGAACCGCAGTTGATGAAGTACTCCTCTTGCAAAGTAGAAGACAGCTTAAGGAGAACAAGCAAGAGGGAGAAAAARACCCCATGAATATGAAGAATTTCCATGGAATTCTGCTGGAGAATGGTTTATCAGTGTTGTTAATTCATTACTGAGGCCAAGGGGGCTAGAGTAGCTTATGATGTTGGTCAGGGATGGAACTATCAACTATGGAAGACGACAATGCTAGACCAATAACAAACACATAACAGCTTGACTGAAGGTTGACTTGTAAGAGCAGGAGAATCGCTGAGTATATTGGTCTGTGCCGGGGGCCCAAGAGAAGTCCCAGTCAATCCGCAGCTCAGCAAGAGATCCAGTCCGTGAAATTGGGCATCCTGACTTCGTCTACAATCTTAAAA
The DNA here is from genome assembly GCA_001752375.1 of Rhazya stricta. Taxonomy (NCBI): domain Eukaryota; kingdom Viridiplantae; phylum Streptophyta; class Magnoliopsida; order Gentianales; family Apocynaceae; genus Rhazya; species Rhazya stricta. Next base: position 7,330,767 of record MEJB01000013.1, on the reverse strand, counting down.
TGGCACAATAGAGATAGAGATATTGTAAATTACATATGGACCCAACATCTCATCCGTATCTGCTGCCCCACGTTTGGTGGCAAGTACAGACCTCAAGTTTTGCTTCTTTTTTTTTTTTTTTTTTTTGTAATTGTTGCCTATTATCGATTAATATATGATACCCTTTTCAGAAAAAAAAGAATATATTTCTTCAGTTTTTTACTTTTAGAAATAATTTTTTGAAAAATAACAAATCAAATGATGAAATTAAAAATATTTAAAAAACAAAATTAAAAAATAAATCTAATGCATCCTAYTGACGATAACATCTTAATTCATTCACTTTTAATTTAAAATATTATATTTGAATTCTGACTTCTAAAAAGTTTTTTAACTAAGAATACAAATATGAATTTTAACTTTTTTTCAAATTGTTACTTATTAATTCRATTAATATTGATTAAATCGATTTTAACTCTTAATTTAAATGATCTTTTAAACTCCCRTTCAAATAGAATCAAATAAAATCACTCGAACGCCTAATTTAAATGGAGGCGAGGGCCTTTTGGACCTTTTGGTATTCACTATTCGAGATGTTGAAGAATTTGATCTTGTCTATTAACTTCATAATTATGATTCATATTATAGGGATAACAACGAGTTTTGAGATCCTCTCAATCAAGAGAGAGTAAGGATTAAATTTTTTATAGATTACGCGTTTTGTTTCTCTTCCAAGCTAATACCTTCATCTTTCCAATGCTCTTTCTCCCTCTTTTTAAATTTATTACATAAAATATATTATTGTCTATTAGTTTTATTTTACTCCTTGATTCGATTTATAACCCAAAATAATTAAATTATTACTTTTAAAAAAAGCATAAATTAATTATTCAGAATTATTTATTTGATAAAATTTTCATCGATTAAATTTTATTATTTTTATCAATAGAGTAAAATCTCTATAAAGTTATAATGTTGGGACCATACTAATTTTATTAATTTAAAGAGATATTTATTAATTAATAATAAATTATTAATTTATCGATAAATTGATAATTATTAATTTAATGAGTGTACTTATTATTTAAAGAAAAAAATCATGTATATAATTTAGAAGGAGATGACTTATTAGGATCAAAAAGTAAGTATTTAATATCTTAAAATTACGAATGAGATTAATGTAGATTAAACTAGAGAGAAAAGATAAAAAATAAAAAACTCATATTTAAAAAATATAATATGTAATTTTAGTAATTATTAATTTATGATGTAATGAGCTCAAGAAATTATATAAAACTTAATAAAAAAATATTATCTTAATTTAGCTAATTCAGCTAGATTAAGACCAATGACCTTTATTATTTAATAAATATTATTAATTTATAGAACTTTTATTATACGTGATATTATTTGGTATCAGCGACAGTGGTTTGGGCATTTGCCCACAGGAAAATTCTAGAGGGTCCCATTTGCATTAAGTCATTTCTACCTTACATTGTTTTTCAAAATTGGATCTTTCTTTATTTTGCTCGCTTTAGGTAGGCTCAGAGATTGAAATCCACTCCTAGAATTGAGAGAGTTTCAAATCCAGAGCGCTTGAAAATCATCTCCGGTTGCCATCATGGTGAGACAGCAGCGGACGGTGACCACCAAACCTAGCCGGAGCGACGAGGTCCTGGATGCGGATCAGCAGCTGGAGATCACCAATCAGGTCAGAGCCCAGCTCGAGTCCTTGGCACCGAAAAGACCCGCCAAGCCCAACAGAAGCGAGTCTGATTCAACAACCCAACCCACATCCTGCATCCCTGATCAGGACTGCTCTGTCCCCGAACTGGACAAACTTAAATCTCTTCAATCGCAATCTCGGGTAGCAATAACTTTCCTTTCTCTTATCTCTTTTCTCTACTGAAGGCTACTAATGCTCTATATCAATTTCACCTTCTCCGACTTCCCATAGGCAATTTTGACCGTCGGTGGCACAATGGAGCAAGAAGAGTTCGTCGAAACCCAGTATTACAAAGAGTTGGATTCTATCGATAAACTTCATCACACGGTTCTTTTCTTTACTCTTTTTGGTTTTTCTCTTTTGATTTTGTTGATCAATCTGAAAATATTATCTGAAATAGTTGTACATAATAATGTTTATTGGACAGACGGGAAGTGGATTCATAAGGGTGGCGAGTGAAATGTCTGGAAATGATAATGATCTTCAATGGCAAGAAGGCCATGGAAATAGCAGTGGATGGATTAGGCCGAGGGAGTTCAAGAGCAACCCAGCTACAAATGACTGGACTCCGAGCATTGAAGATCAYTATCAGGTTTGCTGATCCTATTTGATCATACATGGCACAAATCAGACTAGCTACTAGTATGATGAATTCATTAAATAATTATGCAGGTTGCRTCCGTGTCTTCCAAGCCCAACCGGAGCGAGAGCAATTAGATCTTTCTTGTTCTAATTTCTGAATATTTTAATGGTGTATTATTGGAGAGAGTGTGTAACAATATAAGCACGGGGATGACTTTGTTCTACTTTTTTTGATGATTATCTGCAGTTCCTTTTCTTTTTTTCTTTTTTCTTTTTTAATTTCCATCTTTAGCTGCTGATTTCTATTACTATTGTCCTAAATTTAGTAACTCGAAATAAAATATAATAATTAAAATTAAGTGATTTTAAATTTAAAAGAAAAACTCGCATGACAATACCAACTATTTATGAACTTAAAGAAATATATAAAATGATATCACGCAATCGCTCGATAGAGAATAATAACAGCACACAAATAATACAATAGAATTTTATAATTAATATTCTACAAATTCATAATTTTTTTCTGTCTCAATTTGAATAAACTAAGTAAATTAATAATTTTAAAAAAATTATATAATCCTCTGATGTCATAAGAAATTAATGATTCGATTAAAATTGAATATCATAGTCTTTTTTTTTTTAAATATGAATCTATTCTTATTTGTTTGAAAATTTATTATGCAATAACAAACTTCAAAACAGACAAGTTTTCTCATTTTAATTTCTTGGAAATAAGATATTAATATATCAAATTTGATCATAATAAATTACTTTGTTTTAATTTGATATATATCTTGTAGGTATATCTAATAAATTAATAAATAAATTAATTAATTAATATCTTTTAACGTTAGTATTGATATGATTCGACATTATTAATTTATAAATATTTTATTAATTCATCACATTTAAATATAATATTGTTATAAAAACTATACTATTACATATCTCCTGAGATTATTTATGATATCATTTACTTTCCATGAAGGTTTTACAAACGTTGTACATCAAAACATAACCAAGTGAAGTGTACAATTTTGTTTTTCCAAACTTGTAATTAATATTTTGGGCCACTTCGGCAAAAGTAAATACGAACGACCCCTCATATTGATTCCAAATGGCCCAAATTACAACAATTTTTAAAATTTGGTTGGTGGCCAAATTGAAAGCCAAAAAGATCTCTTCGTATTTTTTTTAACCATATGCTATCTTTGCTTTATTAAACTAATTCGGATTCAATTYGTGATGCATCTACATTGTYTGATTTTTATTCGGAGAAATGTCTAATCTAAATCTCTCTAATCGAGTCGCGTTCACAATGTTTAATTCATATTCGAAGAATGATTGGTATAAATTTYCTTAAATATGGTATCACGAATAGGGTCAAACTAAGGCTTCTTCATTCTAAATAATGAATGAGCTGGGAAACACACTGATGTAATTTTTATTACTTTTATAAGGCTTTTCTKTTTTTGCTTTCTCCATTCTTTTTAATATGTCACATTTCACTTATAAAGATAAATTAAATATTTTTTTATATTTTTATCCTTATTTARTGTTCAAACCAACCTCATAAATTAACGTCTTCTCTTTCATGTAATTAATTATTATTTTTTCAATATAAGACAAATATATCGCTTTAATAGTAATCTTTGATCAATTTATTATTTCTTGGTCTATATATTTTTTTCCCATGTAACATGCTTTAAAAATGAAAGGATTATCATTTTTAGAAAAAACTTTTTAAGTCTTTAAATTAACTTTTATAGTCAAAATRGTTTTAACCACTGTATACATGTGGAGCTTGATGAATTCGTTTATACTCTTTCATATTAGCTCTATAAAATCAAAAACACAAAAAAAGGCATGTAAGGATTGATCGGCTTTCTCAATGAATGTGGTAAGTAGGACTATTTTTGTAATAAACAATAAGTTAATAATTTTAAAAAAGTTAAAATATAATTCAAGGACGTAAATCTCAAATGTAATTAAATTGTGAATCTCCCCTAAGAAAGGAAAAAAAAATCATATATCGAATCAAATTAATTTTAACCATCATATACACGTAGAATTTGATGAATATTTTTACACTCTTTCATATTCTCTAGCTCCACTAAAATCAAACACATGAAAAAATCACGTAAGGATCAATCAAATTTTGTAATGCATGTGACAAGTAAGAATGTTTTTGTTAATAAACAATAGTTTAAGAATTTTAAAAATTTTAAAAATAATTTAAGGACGTAAGCGTTTAATGCAATTAATGTGTATATGTCTCTTAAAAATAAAATTAGTTTTAATCATCATATACATGTGAAATTTGATGAATTTTTTTTATGCTTTTTCATTATTTCTGATTCTACTAAAATCAGGCACCAAAAAAAAAAAAAAGTGTAAGGGTCAATCAAAATCCACAATGAATGTGGTAAGTAAGACTATTTTTGTTCATAAAAAATAGTTTAAGAATTTAAAAATAATTTAAGGATATAAAMTTTAAATGTAATTAGTGTGTGAATTTCTCTTAGAAAAGAAAAAATATGTGATATTTATCGAATGAAATGATAATCATTTTATATATTATATATAAACATGTGAATCAAGTAACTATTTTTATTATTAAAAAGTTTTAAAATTTTTATTTTTGAAAAACACAAAATTTGAGTAGCTTGTGGAACGTAATGGTTTTGAAAACAGTATAATAGGGTCGGGAAACTTTTGCCAAGATGCCCAAAACCCCTATGTGGCTACGTATGTGCAGTGGATGTAGGACTAAATTGAAAGTGAATAAATAATATGAGGAGTAGATCGTCGGTTACCATCTTCTCCCTCCGCGGTAGCAGTACATAAGGGCGAAAGCTTTCTCCCTCTGCAATGATTTTCATTTTCACCTTTATTTTTCCGCAGCGGCCGTCCCTCTCAAATTTTCCCTCCATATAAAGATTTGCTCAGCTTTCACATGATTCGGTTGTAGGAGCGCCTTTCGGACTCGGCGGGGCGTAGCGAGAATGACCTCCCTTACCTCCGTCGAATTGAATTACCTAGTCTTTCGTTATCTCCAGGAGTCAGGTCTCTTTCCTACCCATCCCCAGACTTCTCTACTTATACATATATGCAATGTGTTAGGAATTCGTTCTGTTATCTGTTCTATATTCGATGCCGGTCCTCATTAGGGTTATACGAACTTTTGGAATTGGGAACAAGAACTTGTGAAATTTTAATTTGGGGTAGAGTAAACTGGAATTGCATTGGCACATGCATGCCTAGGGTTTTCTATCGAGTAACTAAGTATAGATGAAATTTATGCCTAGCTTTTCTTCTGGAATTCGGGATTCTCATTTAAAACAGTAGGGCTCTGGTGATTGAGCGATGTGGCCACTGCGCATTCCSTACCCAACCTTAGCCATCCCAATTAAATTGATAACTGCTGTTTCGGCCTGGTACATTCACGGATTTTATCTACAAAAAGAATAAGTTATTCATGACAATTGTTTTTAATATATAGAATTTGTATATACGTAAAATATCAGTTTATTAAGAGTAGAAAATACTTGCTTATAGAATGTACAAGTACCTGTTCTATTAGAATAGGAACATTACCCTTATACAAGGCAGTTGGTACAGTTTTAAACCATTAATATATGATCATTCTTGTTTCATGGGTTTAGAGCATTTTTCAGAACTTTTATTACTTAGATTCTCTTTGTGGTGCCTTCATGTTATTATTTTATTATTATTTATATTATGAATGTTTTATTATGGTTTCTAGTCTTATCTAATCCTTAATGCAAAGTTAAATCAAATGAGGCTAGTGAAAAATTAAAGAGTACTAGGAGATATTATTTACTTGAAGAATGGAGCCACTTCTCTCTACATCTTCATGTCTGTGAAAATGGGGTGTTTGTGGGTATTTGTGGACCTCTGGCTGGGACATATCCAAGTATACTTTATGTTTTAACGGTGGTGTTTTCTCCTAGCAGGTTTTGCACATACAGCTTTTGCTTTTGGATATGAGGCTAGTATCAACAAGTGCCCCATTGATGGTAGTTTGGTTCCAATTGGAGCTCTTATCACTTGTGTTCAGAAAGGGCTTCAATACTTGGAAATGGAAGCAAATTTGAGTAATGTTAGCTTATGCATGCCTCATTGCACTTCTCCTCCATCTGCTTTCTGCATTTACTTATGGTGTGTTTGACTTAGGTTTTGTTTAAGCTTGTCAGGCTGATTCTGATGTGGATGAGGATTTTTCATTACTACAGCCTTTCGATCTCATAACAAAGGATSTATGTGAATTGCGGAGAACAATAAAAGAGAAAAGAAGCGAAGAGAAATCTAGGGAGCAAGAATTGATTAGGGAGAGTGAACCAGCACGTGTGACAGTGAATGATAGGGAAAAACAAGTTATGGGGAAAGAACATGAAAAGGATATAGAGAGACAAGAAGACAGATCCATAGAAAAGGATCCGGGAAATTACAGTGACAGAGAAATGGATATGGATAAAGAGGAGAAGAAGAATTCTGCAAATGAAGAAAACGGTATTTCTGGGGTTAAAGAATATATTGTGTTAAATATTGAAATACGATATTTGCAGAGTAGATATGAGCAGAATTTCTGTTCTAGATGCAGTCATTTTCTCCTGCCTTTTTGCTACATTAGTGATTCTTAAGTCCTAGGTTGATAGTGTACTGCCTTTGTATGGTAAACAGAAAATGTCTTGTAAGCATAAATTTGGTTGACTGGTAATTTTTCTAATTAGGTTGAATATGGCTTTAGTCTTCAAAACATCAGTTGCTGAAAGCAATTTTTAATTTTTCTTTTTTATTTTTTAAAATCAATCTTAACGAAGAAAAGATAAAACACAGATGTTATTTGATTTTTTTTTTTTTTGTTTAAAAAAAGAATTTTGAAATTGATCTAATGAAGATCATTTAGTAATATTTGTCTTTGTTTCATGGTAGTCAATGGGTAGCACCATCAGGCACCCAACTTCCCAAATTAAAACCTAGATTTATTCTAGTGGATAACTTAATGGTAGTAGTGATATTGGTCACCATAAATAGATGCCAACGCAAACTGGTTCATCTTCCTAAATTGGTTTTCTGAAAAGACTTCCTAATTTGTTTTAGGAAATGGATAATTTAGACATTTTCCAGGGATTAATTTAGAATTGCCTACTGGATGTGTTTATGTTGGATCTAAGTTCTCTGATGATGACTCACGTGAAAATAAATACTGAAATTATGCCAAAGCTAGGCTCTTCATTTGTCCAGTGGTAGCCTAGTCAGTGATATACATGTATTGTTAGCCTGTTCTTTATACCTAAGATATCATTTATGAATATTTTCCCTGTTTTCGACCACCTTGAAAGATCCAAATGTCCCAGGTGCTTATAGAGCTTTATTACGAGTCTCCTTGGCTTGAAGTTCTCATTGTAAGATGTCAAAAAATTAATTTTGTTTCCAGTGTTGCCACGTGATACACATGCTTTTCATTTTTTATATGGTCACTTCATTGTCCTTTTGCTGAATGAGCTAATTCGAATATGTACCATGTTTCATTTCCCGGTTTTGTTTATAGGATCAGAACCTATGGAAATTTCCACCACACTGACATCTCAGACTGTTGAATTTGTTAGCTCGGAAGTCATGATTTTGGAGGGGCATAATTCTGAGGTTTGATATGTCTAATTCCCACTTCTACAATCTTTTTTATCCCTGGGTATGCCTGCGGTATCATTGCTGCTGGTCTTTCCTTTTTGTAGGTCTGTGCTTGTGCATGGAGCCCATCAGGTCCCCTGCTTGCATCCGGGTGAGTTTCATACTTGACGTGGAAGTTCACATATTTATTCTTATTTCTCTGCTTAATTCCTTGTATATCCCTTGAAGTTCTCCTATCGTTCTTGAAAGTGGGTCATGCCACRACTGTGTCATGATTACASTCACAGATACAATATACACCATAATAGAATAGGTACTGAATATCAGAATCTCAAGTTTCAGAGACAATTTGCACCATACTTGAATGGCTGCTGAATTTGAAAATCTTACCAAGAGATCTTTTTAAACTCAAAACTCTCAGAAATAGCATTTTACTTGTGGCTGTTCTCAAAACATTTCCGTATTAAATTTTTTATTTGGAATCATCAGCTATATCATCAGTTTTCAGCTACCAGTATTTCTTTCTTCAACAATGACAATTGTCATCTTGGATTCTTGTATGCCTGCCATTTGGTAATACAATAAAGCATTTGCTATTAGTAACCTCTTTTCAGTTTCTGATGTAGGAATGTGGTGCTCTTTATATTTCCTGCTATATTTAACAATAATTATTATTCAGATTATATGCTATGCTGAAAGCTTTATCTCTTGATTGATTTCCATGTTGCCATGGTGGGTAGAGCATTTTTTTTCATGATTTTACCTTTGTACCTTTACCTCGATGCAGTTTTTAAATGAGTTTAATCTAATCTTTCATACTCTCTATTTATTTTGTTGTTTAACAGCAAACTCAGCTTTACCTTTGCTTGGTAAATAATAGCAATGCTTGTATGCTTAATAAGTAGTTGGCCAGTTTTGTGTCTACATGGTTCCATTTTGCACCTTGGGAAGAGCAATTGTTGGAAACAGTAACCATCACAGTGTTGCAAGGGTGTGAACTTCTTTTTGGCTCTCTTTTCCCCTGTAGTTTTACTCTACTTTGTTGCAACTAGGTCCGGAGATTCAACAGCTCGGATCTGGAGAGTTGGTGAAGAGATCAACCAGCCAACTTCACGAAACAGTACTTCAAATGCATTAGTATTGAAGCATGTAAATCCTAAAACAAATGAGAAAAGCAAAGATGTTACGACTCTTGATTGGAATGTGAGAGCTCTTATAATTCTCTTGTTTGTTTGATGATGCCTCATTTCCCTAGCTGAATGTTGATTTTGAAGTAAGATGTTACGACTCTTGATTGGAATGTGAGAGCTCTTATAATTCTCTTGTTTGTTTGATGATGCCTCATTTCCCTAGCTGAATGTTCATTTTGAAGTTTTACTGGATTTTGCCACTAGAATTTCAAGAATGTTTTTTCTTTTTGGAAATTCTTACCTTCTGTAGTTTTTCAATCCAGCATTGTCAAAATAACTCACTTTTGCCTTGCTCATTCTGCACATTAGCGCTACTGTGAGAATAGGACCTCCATCAAATCTCGATTAAGCCTAACATATTTGATTTTATATGCACTTGAGTGAACTAAAACCAAAATTTTGAATTCTTCAAATTGAGATGGGATAGTGCTTCTGCTGGTGCAAGAAGATAAGGGTTGGGTGGTAGTAAGAAAGAAGAGGAGACATTGGTTATTAGAGTACCATGGTTCAATTGCAGGTTTAAATCTTTTGCTGAGGGCACYGAACGTTTCTATGTGAGTCTTAAAATGGGCTTGAGATAGTGCTTTTCACCTATAAGAAAAGGACAGCCCTTGTTTAACCTAGATCTTTTACCTGCATTTCTCGAATAAGGGTGGCCATCAAATAGCTAAATGATTTATGTATGTCCAAGTATAACCATTAACCTTCAGATAGACCAAAAGGTAAACGCCAATAAGTTATTTTGAGAAAGAGGATTATTTGAGGTTTATTGGAGAAAATGGCTCTAATCTGCTGACAGAAAAGAGGATTCTTGTAGACAATGGCATATGGTATGGATAATTTAATTTCTGGATGATTTGTTTTCTTTATGCGTATTTCCTGGATTCTTTTTACTCCCTGCGTGATTAAATCAGTTTGAGTCCTCATGTGTAGGGTGATGGGACATTGTTGGCAACAGGTTCTTATGATGGGTTAGCTAGAATTTGGAGCGTGAATGGTGAGTTCTTTTAGCCAGCTCCTCTTTGTATATTTTGACCTGGAGCTACATAATGTAAATTAATCATAAACATATTGATATAACCTGCTTTTATCAATGCCATTTGTTTATCTTTTCTTCTTTCATGTAATGGCTTCCTGAAATTATAATACTTAATTATGTTTATTGTCCTGTTTGGAGTCCAGAATTAGTAAAAGATATCTTGAGATCCTTTTTGGTTTCCTTTTAAAGAAAATATGAACAAAGAATAAACAAAAAATTACTGCTGTACTCGAGTACATGAATATCAATACCGTTTTCTATCCACTTTATAATTTTTTTATTAATTAATTACTAATGTTTTTCGATGGTCTGTCTTAGAGTAAGATAATGTGAGAAAAAGACATTTTGTGCCTTAGAAGTTATAACAATGTGATGTATCATTTTGCCCCTTTTAATGCATTTCTGGTATATTCTTGAGCTTATCTTTATTGGAAGTGCATATAAATTTACGTTTTCAGGTGAGTTAAAGAGTACTTTAAGTAAACAAAAGGGACCTATTTTCTCTTTGAAATGGAACAAGAAGGGCGACTACCTTCTTACTGGAAGCTGTGATAAAACTGCAGTTGTATGGGATGTTAAAACTGAGGGATTGAAGCAGCATTTTGAATTTCATTCAGGTGCCATATTTTTAATTGTATACTAGTTACTTAATAGGATTTTTCCTCTCGGGAACTTCATGGGAAATTGAAGTCTTTGTATTCACTGTTTACAGGTCCCTTGCTTGATGTTGATTGGCGCACCAATGTTTCTTTTGCAACAAGCTCAACTGACCATATGATTTATGTCTGCAAGATAGGAGAGTCTCAACCAATTAAAGCATTTTCTGGTCATCAGGTTTGATTAAAACTTAGGGTTTTCCTACTCATTGGCTAATTATAGTACCTCATGGTACAAATGCGTATTCTGCATGAACCACCACCCATAAATTTCCTTTGGTACAATACCTGTACCTTTGTCTAGAAGTTTATCTTAAATCAAAGTTTACCAGCTTGTGCCAAGTTATGGGCCTTGGGCTTAGAGCTAAGACTCAGCTATATATAACCAGCACTTGGTTTATTAGATTCCCTTTTTCCTAAGCTAGCAAATTTATTATCTGTGGCAGGAATTGTTGTGCAATGTTTGAAGCTTCTTTGTCCCCCTCCTTATTTAAGCAATGATGTGCCTTCTGTATGACAGAGTTAACTCTGAAGCCTAATTCCTGACCATATCTTTTTCTTTCCAGGGTGAAGTTAATTGTGTCAAGTGGGATCCAACAGGTTCATTGTTGGCCTCTTGCTCTGATGATGCCTCCGTAAAGGTCTATTTCTTCTCCTTTTCTTGAAAAATGTATATGGTGTTCCTTCTGCAATCAAGGGCGAAATCTTCTGCAAGTTATAGGATTATTATTTGCTTTCATTCCTGTGCAAGCTATTTTGTCAAGTTTTAGCAGTGTTCCGTTATTGACTCTAAAGCCTGCGTTTCTCCATCAACTGAACCATAATTTGTTTGCCTATTGTGAGTAATTCTGTAACTTTATGTGTTAACAAGATTGGAAGTCTCAATGCAGATATGGAGCACGAAGCAGGACAAGTGCCTTCATGACTTGAGGGAACATGCTAAAGTATTGCTGTTTTTGAACTTCTACTTTCTTATATAACAAATTTTGTTTGACTGCATTAGTTTGAAGCTTGTTGCCCTTCTCAAATGACTGCAGGAGATATACACCATCAGATGGAGTCCCACAGGACCTGATGCAAACCATCTAAATGAGTCATCGGTCTTGGCAAGGTTTCTGCTTTCAAGAAATTATATTACATTCATATGGCAATGCTTCTCCAAATTGTACATTATGGCTGTATATTTTGCACTGGAGTTCTAATATTGGTTGGGGAATTTTAATTCCTTGTGCCTGTTGACTTATTGGAATTTCACATTGAATTGAAGATTTGAACTCTTGTAGTCATCTCCTTACATAATAATAATTATTTTTCTAGTATTTGCTGTCCATTATTCCTCACTCACACCAAGATCACTTTTATTTGTTGCATAGAATGCTACTTCAGTTTTTTCTTGGCTTATATGAAACATATTAGATTATTCGTTCAGGACGTTTGCTTCATGAGATCCTTTACAACTTTTATCTGTTCTTCAAGGTCATCTGCCCAGCTACTGCCAGAGTTTCTGCATGTGGCTTTTGGTAGATTCTCTAGATGGAGTTGTTTGAGTAATATCATTGTCACTCTGTTATCATCAGCTTGAATGCAATATAAATTAGGTTATTAGACTTGAAGAGTCTCTCTCTCTCACACATAGACATGCACACACAAATACACCTTATATCTGCAGCAGTGACAATAAATTGAAATTGATAGATCAATTAAAGTTCAATGGACATATACAACAATGAAGACCTTTTGGTGTAGTGTTTCTGTCATTTTGCTTCCTTGTTTTCCCATTTTTACCTTGTCCTTCTCTTCATCTGTGTATGTTTTATGGCCCCATATATAGTCGAGTAACTAGGTGAGGTAACTTGGGGAGATGCTTAGCATGCTGTTTCTTGTAAGGTGAAAACTTCTTTTACCTAAAGATCTAAAAAGCTTTTTTTACTACTGCAGTGCATCATTTGACTCAACAGTGAAGGTATGGAATGTTGAGCAGGGAAGACTTCTCTGCAGCTTGAATGGGCACAGGTGCATGACTTCTTGAAAACTTGTATATTTTTTCTTTTAGGAAGAATTTTATAACTTTGCCTGTTAACCATCTCTGCTGACTGTATTTTTCGACAAATCAACATCAAGAGTCATACTGGTACATTTGAGTTTAAATTTCTAGGGGACCCGTTATATGATAAGCTGTTGCTATGCATTATCATAATTAAGGTGCTTTCCTGAAGCATTTACATGGGTTAGCCAAAGTGTGTGTTTGTAAGAGGTGATTACGTGAATTTGCTATTAATTATGATGTTTCATTTACTCCTGGAAAATATTTACGAACTGAAATTCTCTGTAATATGTGAGGCATGGACCTTAATTTTCTGTATCTACTCTCATATGATCAGTAGTTCTAGAAGAATTGGAGCTAAATCATTAGAATCATTAATCTATGAAGTTTCTGTTTACTTTGGTTCCCGAATAAAATGTTAGACAACAGGTTCGCTTTATGTATTCTAGGCTCAGGAGCAATTCAGGGAATGAAAATCAGTTGGGGAGTGTGGTTAGTGGTGATGAGTGCTTGTGAAAGTGGGGAGTTATTGGATAGTGGTGATTCGGTTAAAGAATTCTGTTATGCTGGGAATTGGTGAGAGTATATTAGTGAGCGTTGAGGTATGTGAGGTGGGGGGCATCAGAATCATCTCTATCGAGCCTAGCTCTTGTGGAGAGTCCAAGCCTCTCGAATGCTTGGGAATTTCATTAGCTCACTGTTGATAGTAAGAACCCTTACCTTTGGATTTCCTTTCATTTTACTCTAATTCTTTTGTGCTTTGGTTCCTATCTTAAAATAACAAAATGAACTTAGTTTTTTTTTTTTTCCCACTTTCACTATCCATATAACAAAGAAACATCAAGCTACTAAATCAACTGTATATTTTAACCACAAGAAGAAAATTGTATTTTAGTCTCAATGTTGACAAAGAAAACTATTATAAGGTTTTATTTGAAGTTGAAAATACAAAGTCCAGGCTAGGTATACAAATTTTATTTGGACCATGCAGTTTCTGTTCGATTCATAAACATCATCCAGGAAATATTAAGCACTATCATAAAATGATTACATTTAGGAAAGATATCAAGTCAGTTTTATAGATTCTATTTTCCTAAAGGTGTCGTGCATGGTACTTGTAACCATTACAACATTCAGTGTATTACCTTCTTTTAAAATGCTGGAAGGCTTAGTTTAGGCAGCTGAGTTTGATATATGCTATTGATTTGTAGATGTCCTTGTCTATAATAACCTTGTTTTGGTTGAATTCCAGGGAACCTGTCTATTCTGTTGCTTTTAGCCCAAATGGTGAGTTCTTGGCCAGTGGTTCTCTAGATAAAACCGTGCACATTTGGTCGCTGAAAGAGGGCAAGATCATCAAAAGGTATACAGGCAATGGAGGCATATTTGAAGTCTGCTGGAATAAGGAAGGTGATAAAATTGCTGCTTGTTCTGCTGACAGCATCGCATGTATATTAGACTTTAGAAGGTAGAGGAAAATGCTTTAATGTTCGGATAGCTCAAATTCAAAATTGGAGGAATATGCTTTATTTTTCTTATTCCTCAATTCAAAATTGGAGAAGTTGGACAAAAGGTAGCGAGTGGAGAAGGAATTTGGCTGATTTAGGTTTCAATTGACTGCCTAGATAAGGGTATTCAGGTTTCATTCTGGCCTAGAACTAGGTATCTGAAGTTGTTAAATGAGTAGCTATGTACAGATCATAGGGTCTATTTATTATGTTTGGTTGGGAAATGTAAACTTCATATTCCTCATCTGTTTTTGAAGGATATTTAATATATTGCAGAAATGTAAGCACTAGTCTCTTTAGACTCTTTGATAATGTTACCATTAACCGTGTGTTAGTATGATCTCTGGTTAATGGCTGGGAAGAACTGGAAAAGTCTTCATTCAGGAAATCACTGTGGGTGAGGTGCAAATAAATCTATGAAGGCTTTATTCATCCACAGTGAATGAAAATTATTACTCTTCATTAATGTGCTTTACTGATACATTCATTGATCTTCCCGAAAGCCACATGAAGCCCTCAACCCTGATGTACCTTTATTYTTTCAAAAATTACAACCGAACCGTAGCTATCTACTATTGAAGATGAATCTTCCTCGTCGGGGTTGGTTTCAGTTACACCCTTGRGGTACAGCCATCTCTGAGCACGAGTACAGTATCGAAGGTAGCAACCAATTCCTATAATGCTTTTTACCCCTGTTGGGTACTCTGTAAATATGTCCAATAAGAACATAATAGATCTGTGCTCGAATCCAGTCTTTCATACTAGCGTTTAATTGCTATGTACATTAGTAGATACCTAGTTCAACTCCGTTGTCATTTCTTGGATAACTTCGTCTTGAACCCATTCTTTTTCCTCCCTCATCTTCTCCATCACCCCATCGACGGCTATGTCGAAAGCATCCGTGAAACTCTCCGACCCCTCCTCACGTGGTCTTGCGTACACAATGTTGGGAATAGTCTCTATGACCTTCTCTCTCATCTTCATGACCTCTTCTTTACTGTACGTCTCCAACACTTCCTTTATTGACTTCCCGTTCAAGACGTCGCCGTAGTCGATAAACACCGAGTAACTCTTCGGTTCACCTGGAAGAAACCACTGGTACTGGTCATAAGCTGTTCTCTTCCAGAAAAGGACTGGGATTGCACCAGCCACCATGCAATCAAAAACAGCCTTCCTCGTATAGCTGTCCCCCTTGGGCTGCAAACAGAAGTCGGAGCTCAGGAAAGCCTCCAAAGACACTGAAGATCCGTTGTTGCATGGTGTCAGCGCGCAGTCCGCGACTCGGCATGAGTCTGACTCGTTGTAACAGTAACTCAGTAGTAACGACCTAAAATCAGTTTTTTCCCTTGCGGCTCCGACGAAGGTGAACAGGTTTGTACGCTTACGTTCACGTACGAACTTTTGCCATTGCTGGAGCTGCGACTTGGATTCAGGGTGAAAGCCAGCAGGATAAGGTATGCTGATGTCGTGATCAAACCCAGAAGCTGTCTCGATGGTAAAGCGAGTGACTCTCTGCATCTCCGCCATATTGAGGAAGCTTGACCCCCACAGCTTCTCCGGATCAGTTAACCGTCGAAAATCCCACGTGATTCGACCGAGTGTTATGAAGTGGTCGGAGCCCTTGTTTCTTCTCCAGTAGGTTTGGTTTTCAATCCATTTGAGCATCATTATGCAATGCCAATCTCGCTTTGCAGTGTCGTTGATCCATAGATATTTTCCGACCGCGAGCCCGGCGTAGAAGGGTATGTAGTACGCAGTAGCAGCTTCTGGGTCCAGAGTTCGACACTTGTGGTTTAGAATTCGGTAATGAAAAATTAACTCTAAGGCAAACTGGTTGGTCCGGTACCATGCTGAGCTTAAATTCGCCGGCAAAATTCCTGCTAGCTCGGCTGCCTCTTTCCCATATCCGTCGTTGGTGACTATACCGCATTGCCATTTCCACGGGTCAAGATCTTCGCAGCTAGTCAGGACCAAGTCTCTGTTAAACATCGGTGGGAGGTCGTACACGTAGACCTTGCCGTGTAGACACGCGACGTCGTCGGAATTTGTTGATACATCTTCGTCGTGGGACGAAAAGTTGGCGTCTTTAGTTGGAAATTGGACTCCGGTAGATCTTGATACCGCCGCGTTTGGAGTGGGGAAGTGATGCTCCGTGGTTTTAGTGAAAACTGCAAATGGTGCAGAACGAGTAATTGCAATAACGACGGCTTGGATGAAGAGGAAGGTGGCGAAAAGCCATAAACGAGGGTGATTTTGGAGTGAATTGATGATGTTCTTTAGGATGTCCATAGCTTTGGGTTTCTTCAAGGCTTGAAGCTCTGCAGAGGCGGAGTGTGAGTAGGTCGGAAGCATTGTATGGTGGAGCGATGAGTTTTCTGAAGGAATGCAGAAAAAACAAGTGATGAGAGCCGCAATGGCTGGCTACTTTATGGGGAGTACATTTAGCCACCGACAACGTATGGTCTCACTGGTTCATACATTTACTAGGGCAGTTGAATTACACAAGAACGGGAAAGAGAGTTTATTGAGGAGTTGATTAAGAACAACCTCTTTGGCACTTTTCTCGAACCGGAGATGAGATAGGATTATGGGATTAATTTTTCTGTTGCAGCTTAGAGGACTCAAATGCTAAATGAGCAAATACTTCCAAATTTGACTACCAATCTTATTACTGCTATTAACTATGACTATGAATGGCGCACTTTGAGAGAAGAAATAAAAGTAAAAGCCGACCGGAGTAATTTTTTGGTTGGTCCAATTAAGACTAAAGCAAGCTGGTCAATGACTGATTCATTCACTAGCTTTTCCTATCTACAGACATAACGTGAGCCTCACCCGGTCACCCTTCCATTAAATTATGCAGGAATGGTGCTACTAGAGGTAGAGAATGACGCAATCAAACTTCACTATGCTCACCTTTTTAACTTAGTTTTCTCTGTAAAAATTTTAAGCAGATTTGACAATGTCGAGGTAAGACACATTTCGAGTTGGATTTGCCCGATCTGACTCTTTCTCTGCAAAAAACTTGTTCTATATGGTTTGTATTTAAGAAAAGGTTTGATCTAATTTTTTTTTTTTTCCATAAGGCAATCAAAACTATCTTAGCATAAGGTACGAATAAGAGTTGAACATTAGATCCACCATAGTTTTCACTTACAATTTATTTATAAAATGACTTCAAATTATTAAGTTCATAACCTTTAATATGTTCTAACTTTATTAACTTTGACAAGTGTATTAGAAAATAATGATTCTGGTTGTAGCTWTGGGCCCATGAAATATGRGAAGTTGAAGGWATCCGTTGGATCTGGGAGTGGGCCTCCGACTGGCTCCACCAATTAGTGCGTGAATGTTTCCGCTAAAGCGGACTCGGTTGCTAAAATTACGGCTTCAGCTACACGAATTCCAGGTTGAGGCCGCCCCTTCGAGACTGTGATACAACTTTTTGCGACTTTCTATCAATGTGCAAAACTTCATTTCTTGTTTCGAGATGTCTTTTTTAAAGTGAAATGCATTTGTGCACACCGTTTCTATCGTATTCATTTCAGAATCATCATAATGATTTAAATCAGAAATATATATCATATGATTCATTTTAATATGAATCTTGATAACTGATTAAATTAAAAAGAGTTCATTCATAAACTTTTACATTTCAGATCGCAACAAGAAAAAATTACTTCAAACTTAATTGCTGCATGGAACCAATTGGTCTATTAAAGCGTTAAAGGGATGTATGTATGAGATGAGGTATGGTGGTGAAATTGTACCAAACCTCAAGGAGGTATTGATAAATGACTTTCTTATTCTTTTCTTTTTACTGAAAAAGAAAAAGATAATTCACGAGATCTACTAATACACCTCATCTCATATCAATCAAAATATGACGTGTATATATTTTAAATTCTAAAATAAGAGTAGAAGAAGAAGAAGAATTAAAGTATATATACACATATCATATTGATTGGTGAAAGAGAAAAAAATTAAATATATATGTACGCCTAGTAATTGATGTAGTAGTGTATGATATCTCTAACCAATATGTTCTTCTTAATGATTATAAGAATAGTTACGGAGTTCGAAACTTCTAGTAAACATCCTATGTTGTATCAATTAGGATACGATATTTATAAAAAAAGAAATATATTAAAAATATTGAGTAGATATATGCATTTGTGTTTTGATTGATATAATAAAAAAATGYATACCAGAGAGTATATTAAAAAATGTCTAATCAAAATTACATTATTTGTGACTTGGAAAATTATTAATGTGAATGAATCAAATCAATCACTTGATAAAATTGAATCTCTGACAAATCCTAAAATTRAACACATACTGCCTTCCTTAAAGTGKGTCGAACTTAACTTGTTTAGYGAAGAACATCTTTATCAATTGAGGTACCACTTTGTCGCACAAAGTATTATAGCATTGTGTCTTGATCTGTTTTTTATTTTCTTTTTATCTTTTAAATATTGCTTCAACGGCTCATAATCTGATTTAAGGGGCCCAACAACGCTAAAGTGAGTTTGAAATGAGCAGTGATGTCGATTTCTTTTTTTTTTTTTTCCTTCTAATCTTCAATTTTCGGCACCAATAATTCTTGTCTCAATTCAAATAGTACCTTGTTTACACTTTCACAAATCTCGAGTATCATCATTTAGAAAGCAATCAAATAATCAAGTATTTCAAGAAATTATTTAGATAAAAAAGAAGTATTAGGGTTGTTTGATTATTCTGAACTCTGAAGTGCCGCACAATCCCTTCCGCTYATTCGCAACATAACCTTGGTGAGGGATGAACCTTTAGGGTTCTCAAATCTTCATCAAATATATTGATAATTTGATAAAAAATGCTGGAATATGCACGATCTTAAAGCACCACAATCATATTTCTTCTCTCTGAGGTAATTCATCTGAATCTGGTTCCAAAGTCTCGAGCATAAAACCCTGGAAAAGGAAGATTGAATGTTGTTCTGTTCAAGAAAATATTGCAGACCAAAAGCTTCTATACATATTTGCTTATTGCTCCTTTTGAAAACCCAGATTTTCAATCCTTCTTTGTTCCTTGAATCTTCTTAGCACTCGCTCGATGGCTATGTCAAAGGCGTCGTTACTAGTAGTATTGGYACCATCACTAGACAAACTATATACAAACCTAGGTATTTGGCTAATCACCTTCTCTCTCATCCTGTTAACTTCTTCTGCATTATACCCTTCCAACACCCTTCTTATAGAAGTACCATTTCTGACATCGTTCCGGTCTATGAGAACCGAGAAGCTCTCAGGTTCATCACCCAAGAACCATTCATACTGACCCCGAATGCTTCTTTCCCAGAAAAAAACTGGTATTGAACCTGCTAACATGCAATCAAACATGGATCTTCTAGTATACGCATCGCCTCTGGGCTGCAAACAGAAGTTTGCGTCCAGGAAGGCTTCAAGAATCGCCGACGTACCATCATTGCACGGAAGCTTAGAGCAGTCCACGATCCTGCAAGAACCTGTTTCATTGTTGCAGTGATCGAGTAACAAAGTTCTAAAATCATTCCTCACTTTGCGTTTTCCACCAACRAATGTGAAAAGACTCGTCCGTTTGCGGTCTCGTACAAACCTCTGCCATTGCTCAGTATCAGAATTCGACCTCGGATGAAATCCTGTTGGGTAGGGTACGCTAATCTCCAAATTGTCCCAGGGACTTCGTTCAACTGAGAGCCGGAGGATCTCTTTCATCACGGGCATGTTGASAAAACTGGAGCCCCAATCTTCGTYAGTTGACCGTCTGAAGTCCCAAGTCATTCTCCCKAGCATGATAAAGTGATCGGAACCGTTGGATCTCTTCCAAAAAGGCTGGTCTTGAAGCCAAGCATTCAATTTCTCACCGTGCCAATCACGATCTGTTGCAGTATAGTTTGTGAACAAAAATTTTCCAACTGCAAGTCCAGCATAAAATGGTATGTAGAATGCTGTAGCCAATTCTGGGTCCGAGGTTCTGCACTTGTAATTTGAAATCCTAGCGTGGTAAAGGACCTCACCTACAAACATGTCAGTCCAGTACCAGGTCGGACTAAGATCCCGTGGGACGATGCTCGAGAGACCCTTGGCTTTGGGGCCAAATCCGTTGTGAGAGAGCGCAGTGCACCGCGAATTCCATGGATCTAAATCATCACAATTCTCCAAGAGCTCTTTGTTGAACATAGGAGGAAGTTCGTACACATAAACCAATCCAGAGTTACATTGTTCGGGAGGCGGCACCTTAGCCATAACATATTCTTGTTGCTGCTGCTGTTGCTGCGGACGGATGAATAGAACTTGCTGCGGAGCRGAAGTGGTGAATAGCAGCATGAGGAAAATCTGGAGGAGAAGAGTAACGAGGAGCCATGCAAATTGCTGCAAGGAAACATGCGCTTGAATTACACGGAAAGAATTTTTGAATTCAATACTTTTCGGTTTCTCAAGAATCTGGCCTTCCGGAGATGATAACCCGAAGAAGGAAACCATTATACTCCGAGTTGCCCCCGCTTGTATGGTCTTCACTCCTACGGTTGTGGGTGTATAGTGTTTATAGCTGATGAACCTTAAATCTTGAATCTACAACTGGAGAGTACTGCCATTAATGAAGCCGATTCCTTCTATTTCTAACACTAATTTAGTTTGCTGAGGGCTTAAGTAATCACGTGTTTGGACTACCCTAGGAATCAGTTGGTTCACCGACGAAGAAGCAAAGCACATCATCGAACTCTTCAGTATGCAGCAACCAAAAGAACAGCGTAAATAAAAAGAAATATCGTTTATGGTTKTTGGTCATTTTTCTGTAGCATATTCAACWGGCGYAGGACACTGAAGTTGACTATTGGTGGTGCAATCGAATCTAAAAGCTGTTTAGATGAAATAAGAAATAAGAAATGCACATGGGACATTTCAGAAAGGGAAGTGCGATATTCTTTGATGACCTGAGAAAGACCTGGTCTGTTTTGATTCGTCCAACAAGAACGAAGCACGTGTAGAATGCAAAACTTCAGGATGGTTATTGAGATCTGCAAAACCATCCTCCTCGGGCTAAATTTCAAATTATTCTACACTTGTTTTACCAACCATTGGACTCTGCGACCAAATTCACTGACTCTTGTTGCAGCATTGAGGCCATGTCTCTAGTAGAATAGTAAAGGAAGAACCAGCAAGCCATTTATAATTGGTACTCCTCGCATTGTTTATAGCATACCGTGCTTTAACTTATGAGTGGCAATCCAAGTACAAAACTGTTAACAGGGTCATACCATACCTTCTTTTCCTTTCATATCAGGTTCTTGAATGACCGCCCAATGCAGCAAAGGCCCATATCATATCCAAGTCTCAGCCATCTTTGTTTCGGAAACCTTGAAAAAGAAGGACCAAGAAATGAAGAAACGATGCACCTTTGGGGTAATCGAGAACTAAACAATCATCTATGGATTACTCGCTCTTTTTTATCATAATCTAATTCCTTCAAATGCTGTCTTTTAACTTTATTTTTCACTCATATATTATTTATAATTTTAAATCAAATTTTTATAATATTATTATGTCACAATCTCACATTACAAAAGAAAAAAAAAAAGAAAACGTAACATAAAATTGTATTATCTATCAGTGATGCAGTTACACTAGACATCTCAAAGTCGTAAATAGTATATAGATGACAAATAAAGCCAAACTGCCTTTAATCAGAATTAAAATCATTGTTATTAGAAGGAAAAAAAAAAACTCATAGATTACCTATTTTATCATGTTCAAAGAGGTTCACATGTGGGAAAAGACTTCATGTTTGGTGAAGTCAACTAGACAATGGAAATGGCACATGAACTATGGAAGTCTACTACGAGTTATCGATGCTTGCTTTTAGGATGAAAATGTAGAGAAACGACTGCGTTTTATAAGAAAATACTTCCAAGTATAGGTATTTGCGGTATCCATGAAATTATAGTAGTTATAGCCTCTACTCAACTTGTGCACAATTTATAGAAATCGATC